>NC_069415.1:51989888-52065566 GCF_026875155.1 Cherax quadricarinatus
TATAGCACAACTCATCAAAGAAACTCAACGTTGGGATTACACAGTGGAAGTGATAAAAAAAAAATTTGATCGATCGATCTGTATTCATGTGATCTACGGATTCTGAGGGAGGGATTAATATACAAAGAAAGAGTGTTTAACAGAAAGGCAGATTCGGTGCACTCAAATCTAGACTGTTAACTTTTCAAAAATGCAGAGAGAACATGAACACAAAAAAAAATTCTTGAATACTGATAAGTTGATACTGAAATTTATTCATCTTTTACAGGTTATTTACATTTAACCCCAACTCTGCTAGGGTAAGATGACATATGCAGAATGGGTGTCATCTCTGGGAGGATCAAACTCTTTTGGGCATTGGCTAACTCATGCTGTATTTGAGGCAAATCTGAATTGGAAATTGGAAATAACAAATGATACTTGAGGATTTCTCAATACCTGTCGTGTACGTAGGGAATAAACGACATTCAGGTTGATCTTTCTGACTGAGTATCAGAGGAAGACAGTACAGGATCAGGAGGATTGTTAGAGCCCTTGTCACATTAGTTGGGTTGGAAACTATAAATTTATCACATACTAACTTCATATGATCAAAATTGCGATTCTTTATATGACCAGTACTAATTCTCTTAACTTATACTTATTACTATTTGATATTTCAACTTCTCGTTAAGGACCAACAAACTTTTGATCAAGCTTTGGCATTGCAGACGATTTTGTTAAAGTTAATCAGCATAACTCCCGAACCTACTTTGATTTTGGATGGTTTTTGCTCGAGTATTTGCGACTCTTGTAAATTCTGCTGTTGTTTTATGAAGTGTTTTTACGGATTCTTTAAAAACACTTTGAGCTAAATGGTTTCGAGTTGCTATGAAATCATCAGGGTTGTAATTTGGTTTCGGTTAGAATATAAAAAATCATAAGGCAAACGTTTATCTACACCATACAATTTCATAATGTGGAGTGTCACCCATAGAAACATTGTAACAGAATTTATAGCACACTGCACATCAGGTATACTTCATCCCAAGTTTCACTGTTAGGATTTATAGTGGCTCTCAAGATAATCAAGTACTTTCTTATTGGTTCGTTCCGCTAACCCATTGCTGGCAGGATGAAGAGGAACAATGGTGGATTTAGAGATCTTGTACCCAAAGGGCACAAATTTTCAAGAATCTATTACAGAATTCCCTCCTTAAACTGTTACTAGGGACTTAGGGGTGGTATGCCTGCAGATAAAGCGTTCTTTAACGCTTTAGCTACGGGCTCGGCAGCTTATCTGCAATAGGAGCTAACTCACAAATCTGGTGAAATGGTTTTACCATAACACACAGATGTTTGTTGCCTTGGAGGGAACATTGGGAAAATTTGTTAACAAATCTAGCGCAACTCTTTCCACGGTTCGCTAGTAGTTTGGGTATAATTGGATTGGATTAGGACCATTAGCATTACCTTTATTGCAGCAGACACTACATTTCTTAACATACTCAGAAATATCAGTTGCCATACGAGGCCAAAAGTATTTCAATCTGGCTTGTTTTACTGAACGATCCATACCGGGTGTGCCCAAAACCTGGTACATCGTGAAATAGCTGTAAGGCTACATTCACTAGTGACTGTGGAATTACTAACTGGTATACTCTTCTCTAGGAGTACCCAACTCGGCTGTTCGTACAGTAATTCTTGGTTCATGACAAAGTCCCCTGATGGGTGCTGGTGGCTTCACAGTCAGAATAAGATCTTCCTGGAGCAGGATCGAATCACCCAGACCACATGGGATCTGTTCGTTGAGCATTCTTTACATCTTCAGCACTAAATGGAGGGTCTGCAGTTACTATACTAACATGTCGCGATAAGGCATCTGCGACTACATTTGACTTGCCAGGTAAGTGTTCAAAGGTGGGATTGAACTCTTGGATAGTCAAGGTCCATCTGGCTAACCTTCCAGTAGGTTGTTTGTTCTGGAATAAAGGTATCAGTGGAGCACGAAGAACCAATGGATAAGGGGAATCAAATTGTTTAATAGCTTGTTAAACGCTGAGGGAATGTGAAACTATTACAAATGCCGAAGGAGGCATACGGGTAATATGGAGAAGCACTATGAGGATGGCATACAACTCGTCTGCAAAAATACTAGCCGAGTCTAACAAATGACCCCAGACAACATGGTTAGGGAAGACCGCCAGTAACCAAACACCAGAAGATTTAGAACCATCAGTATAAACGGCGACTGCACGAGCATTAGGCCGGAAGTGATCAAGAAAAAGAGAGCAAGAAGCAGTCATAGGTATGAAGGCTTTAGCACACGGCAGTAGGGAAGAACAGACATGAACTGTCGGAACCTACCAAGGGGGGAGGGAAAAGGCAGATGCTACAGGAACATACAAGGGAGACAACTGGAGAGAAGACCGGTACGCTGAGGTCAGTGGTCACGTCTGGTCATACCTGCCTAAGCTCTTGGTAGTTAGCGTGGGCTGTTACCAAGCACCATGGCTTGTTGTAGTGTTTTAGAATCTGAGGCTCAAGTGTTGAAGAAGGAGATTCCACTTCTTCAGGAGGAAAATAGGAGGCTGAAGCTTCGCATAGATGAGTTTGGGAGTGAGTGTGAGAAGGATTTAGCTGGTAAGGAGGAAATGGTCACCAGCAGTGATGGTGGCAGCCACTTTAAGTGGCAAATGGTTCACACTTCAGGAAGAAGGAAGATGAAGAGAATTCATAGAGAATATGAGAAGGTAGGAAATCGATTCTCTGTTCTCCAAGACGAGTGTACTTCAGTGGTTAGTGAGGTTGAAGGTACCACTGATTTCCCTGCTAATCAAGGTAAGATTATTTTAATAGTAGGTGATTCTCAGGTAAGATATATGGACCGTGCATTTTGTAACAGAGACATAAAGATCAGACAGAGAGTGTGCCTTCCTGGAGCTGGTGTTGGTGACATAGTCAGCAGGTTGGATAATATTATGGCAGGTAATGGGAACAAGCCCATTATCTGTCTTAGTGCTGGGAGTAATGACATTGAGAAGGAGAGGAGACAGGAGCTGCTGGATAAGTACAGGTCAGCCATAAAAGTAGTTAGGTCTAAGGGAGGGATCGCAGTCATATGTAGCATCTTGCCTAGAAAGGGAGTGGGCAATGAATGGATGTCTAGGGCAATTGGTATAAATTACTGGCTAGACAGGTACTGCAAGGAACTTGCAATCCCATTCATTGATAACTGGGACCTATTCTTTGGCAAACGTGATATGTATACAAGGGATGGGGTTAATCTCTCTGGGGATGGAGTGGTTGCATTAGCCAATTCGATTGAGAGGGTAATTGATGACTTGTCTAGGAATTTAAACTGATAGAATACAGAGGTATGGGTGTTTGTGGGAAACAATCAGGCAGCAGCATTAGGGTTAAAAACAGTAGTTATTACCAGGATACCTCAGGGATATGTTTAAAAGACAATATTCAAAATAAAGTTGCTAGTAATGACAAATCAGTTGATCAACAAACAAAGAGAGATAGTAAAGGGCAACGAGTGACTAGCTCCCTTAAGGTTTACTATACAAATAGTATGAGTCTAAGAAATAAAATAGATGAGCTGAGATTACTTGCAAGTGTAGGTAATATAGATATTATTGGTATAACAGAGACCTGGTTCAACCTGAAAGATAGAGAAATGCCTTCTGAATGCAACATACAGGGTTATAAACTATTCCACACTGATAGGATCAACAGGAAGGGTGGTGGGGTGGCGATGTATGTCAGAGAAAATTTAAATTGTTGTCTTAGATATGATATAAGATTAGAAACATCGAACACAGAATCTGTTTGGCTACAGTTTCTCGAGTGACGTGACAAATTAATTTTGGGTGTGATTTATAGGCCCCCAAACCTTGATAGGGAGGGCAGTAAGCTGTTATGGGACAAAATTCATAAGGCATCTAGATATGAAAATGTTGTGATAATGGGAGATTTTAACTTTAGACAAATTGATTGGAACAATATGACCGGAAATCTTGAGTCTAGTGACTTTCTTGATACGGTCCAGGATTGCTTTTTAGAACAGGTTGTGACAGAACCATCTAGAGGAAACAATCTGCTTGACTTGGTTCTTGCCAACAAAGATTCACTAATTAATAATCTTGAGGTTAATGATGAGCTTAGGGAAAGTGATCACAAATCACTTAGTTTCAATATATCATGGAATTATTCCCCAGATAACTGCATTCCCCAGATTTTCACTTGGCCGACTTCATGGGATTTAAAAATTACCTGGGTGGGCTAAATTGGGATGTCCTGACTATGGGTCAGGTAAGTGATCTTGGTTGCCAATATGACGTTTTTCAGAGCATAGTTCTAGCTGCCCAGACAACTTTTGTTCCAAGTAGGGAAATTAGATCTAACAAAAATGATCCCAAATGGATGAACAATAGATTAAAACATCTCATTGGTCAAAAGAGAGGCATATATAGGCGTATCAAAAGAGGGAATGGACAATTAAGAAATCAATATATTCAATTAAAGAGAGAAATAAAGAAAGAAATAAGAAAAACAAAAAGGGATTATGAGGCTAAGGTCGCAAGGGATTCAAAGACTAACCCAAAAGGGTTCTTTCAGGTATACAGAAGATTAGGGACAATATTGGCCCACTTAAGAGTAACTTTGGTCAGATCACTGACAGTGATAAGGATATGTGTGAAATTCTCAATACCTACTTCCTCTCAGTTTTCACCCAGGAAAATACTAGCGATATTCCTGAAATATTAGATTATGTAGAACAGGATGATATTAAACTATGTACGATTTCGGTAACTAGTGACATGGTCCTCAGACAAATAGAGAAACTAAAACCTAACAAATCCCCAGGTCCTGATGAACTGTTTGCAAGGGTGTTAAAGGAATGTAAAGAGGAACTTAGCATACCTTTGGCTAATCTTTTTAACATATCACTACAAACTGGCATAGTGCCTGATAAGTGGAAAATGGCAAATTTAATACCTATTTACAAGTTAGTTAGTTTAATATCTTTATTATGCACCCCATACCCATCCTTTGGGTATATTGATATAGGTTATGGAGCAGTACATTTTAATATACATTATTAAATACATACATAATTAGATACATACATAATTAGGTACATGCATAATTATACAAAACATATAATATTACAAATGGTAAATTTAGTAATTGGATTGGATTTGTCTTGGCATGATGCACTGTTTCTGTTAAAACTCTTATATGGGAAGAGTATCTTAGGCAAACTTAGTACTAACTTAAGAAATAATAGGTAATAGTTATATTAAGAAGTTTATGTTTAGAGTCATTTGGGTGGATGTAAGTGTAAATTAGAGGGAATATAGATAACGAAAGTTAGACTATATTGTTTTGAATTCTACTGATGGGGAACATAGACAACAGGTGGAGAGAAACACGCCCAATGTTTCTACTCTGGCTGGGAATCGAACCCAGGCTCTCGCTTCACACGGTGAGGGTCCAGGTTCGATTCCCAGCCAGAGTAGAAACATTGGACGTGTTTCTTTCCACCTGTTGTCTATGTTCCCCATCAGTAAAATGGGTACCTGGGTGTTAGTCGACTGGTGTGGGTCGCATCCTGGGACACTGACCTAATTTGCCCGACATGCGGAGCATAACAAGTGGCTTTCTGTATAGTAGTATGTCATTGTTGTCAGCTAGGACTGTATACCATGTATATGTACTTGTAGTGAATAAAGATATATTATTATTATTATAATGTGTTCATGATACAAAAAAAGAGAATTAGGTGGTTTTCATTTAGTTAGCTGATGATGGGGTGTGTTAGGGATGATGAAGGGAATCTAGCTTAGAGAAGAGTTGTGGGAGAAGCCGCAGACTAGACTTGGTCGCCATAATCCCGCTTCGACAAGACTAGGGCAGAATGCATACGAAGAAAAGCTCTGCGGTCCACTTCCCATGAACAATATGCAAGAATTTTAAGGAGGTTTAGCTGACCATGGCAAGCTGCTTTCAAAGAGGAAATGTGAGGTTTCCATGTCAACCATCGATTGAATGGAAGGCAAAGAAATTTGACTATCACATTCCGGGATACGCAAGCCATGCAAGTACAAAGGAGTATCTGGGACAAGAGGACATCTAGTTAAAGTAATGAAATGGGTTTTCGCACCATAAAATTTAAATCCATGAGAAGTGGCCCAATGGGAAACACTGACGGTCCATTCTGGAGGGAGGCCATTACCAGGTGACAGTCAGTGCCTGCATAAGCTATGGCAAAGTCATCCACATAAAGTGACATAATGCATGGGATGCTGAGAGATATAGAAAGCAAACTGTATACCACCTGTGCAAAAAGATACAGGCTGCAGTATAATGCAATGGAGACTGAACAAAGACCTATTAAAACGGTATACCAACACGCACAAGAAGCACACACTCATTAAAAGTTTCATCGGGAAGGGGATCAGAAGAATGCTATGGTACATAGCCCAAAATGGGATGGATAACAGTTGAACAAACTTTAGGCTCTTGTAACCTGACACACATTGGGAACACTGGGAGAACAACACCTGGACCTCTCCCCGATTACCCTGAAGACCACGAATATTTCATTGTAAATAAGTCATTATTCACAAAAACAGGTGATGAGAACTCGGCTATGAGGCCGAAAAGGAGAGCTGTTTGGGAATTGTAAGCACCAGAGGAATGCAGAGACTTGGGCTTAGGGGATGGGTTCAACTTCGCAGGTGAGAGGTGGAAAGAAGGTGTAGGTGTGCTAGGTATCGCAGACTTAGAAACCAGCGGGTTAGAAGATGAAGAAGTAGAGGTAGTAAGAAGTAAGGAGGTGGAGGTTTCAGAGGACAAAACAGCAAAAGAATTAGAGATGGGGGTAACCCTAGAAGATATGGCACTGGAGGAGCTGGTAGGCAGGGGGACTGCCAAGGATGAAGGGTTCCCAGCCGCTTGAGAATAAGGAACACGAGAAAGATTCCCCTGAAGGCGGAGCTGAGAGACAGCCATAGCCCAAGTAAGGCCCTCGCTCTCCTTAAGACAACGGATTTCGCGTTCATTACGATAGACCTGACACTGGCGGGAAAAAGAAGGGTGAACTTCCTTGCAATTAAGACAAAGAGGGAGACTGCAAGTTGTAGTAGCATGATCCATGGCAATGCAGACTGGGCACTCCATCGCAGACCTGCAATATTTAGCTGGATGTCCCAAGTGCCAACAATTTCGACACTGTTACTGTTTGAGCACAGGGACCACCTTACAGACCCTTAGGTGATGTCTTGTAATGTAATCTGAGGACTGGAGCTCACGGCAGTTGAAGGTTAAATGGGCGATGTTACTGGGAAAACCCCTCAGCCTTCGTGTTCGGAGACATTAGGATATATCACCATGACCATAATTTGGTAAGATATATTCTTTATATATTAGAAATAATGTAATTAATGCATAATTATTAGGCTAAATAGATTATTCGAGTCAAGTCACATAACCTTTTCCCTAATTATACAATCCACTAAATTAGCCAGGTTTACTGACTTAAATTTTCGTAATACTCAGGAACCATTCGTTCCTAATCTAGGGTCCCGAACTGAGTTGGGGAGGTGAGACAGTGGGCACTGAAGGACGTACAGTGTTGTGACCCATTGTTCCTAAAGTCTCACATGTCTCTGGGATGCGTCAATATCAGTAGTTATTGTTTTATTGTATCAAGAGTTCTTCCCTGTCATGTGGGTGGAAATTAAAGATGGTGCTTGTGAAAATTCACCCACATAATTCCTCACAATTATCAGTGACATCACTACCCTCATCATTATGACCACTATCGTTATCAATGCCACTATTGCAGTCATCAACATTATCGTCATTAGGGACACCACCGCTACACTCATCAACTTTATCCTCACACTCAATACCACCACCTCTGTGAGAGGTCCCGGTGGCCTGGTGGCTAAAGCTCTTGCTTCACACACTGAGGGCCGGGTTCGAGTCCCTGTGGGGTGAAAACATTTCGACTGATTTCGTTACACCTGTCATGCTCACCTAGCAGCAAATAGGTACCAGGGTGTTAGTCGACTGGTGTGGGTCGCATCAGGGGGGACAAGATTGAGGACCCCAATGGAAATAAGTTAGACAGTCCTCGATGACGCACTGACTTTCTTGGGTTATCCTGAGTGGCTAACCCTCCGGGGTTAAAAATCCGAAGAAAATCTTATATTATCTATTACATGCATTATTTGTATAATTGCACACACTATGCATATTTCCCTACGCTGCTCAGGCATAATTGTTGTTTCTCCAGTACTTGTATGTGCAACTACATGTTATATACCACTAGACTCTAGTGGTCTTGCTCTAGTGACTAGAGCAAGACAGCCCCACCTAGAGACGTGAAGCCCCGGTCATCTGAGCCCGGTGGCTGACTGACATGATTCAGCTAGGCTAGTGGTATCAACACAAGCAGCGTCACTAGTGTGGGTAGCAGACATAATGGGGCTCTGGTGATGTGCTCCCCAAGCAACTTCCTCAACCCCATTGTCTGAAGTCTGGCATGAACCAGTATTCAGACTCATGGTATCTTGTAAGACTAGGGTCTCATCCTGAAGGGTGTAGGGTAAGGTGGGAGCCCTGCGGCTGGCTGTGATGTGAGTGGCCCTCATGCTGCAGTCAGCATGACCTGCTGTGACTCCCAAAGTCTTAAAACTGATACATTTTAATGCAACGGTCTGGCGTTTTTTAACCATACCATAACACTGTTGTGATGGATGAGGTCTTTCCACACACTGCATGCCAGTGTAACTGAACCGGGCATTTCTTAGCAGTGTGACCCCAGTGCTGACACTTGTAGCAATTGTAGTTATTCACCTACAACTCTTGGAGTGTAACTTGTTACACCTACAAATCATAATTATTCTGTACATACCATCCTATGGTGCTATGTGCACATTTACTGTACTATTAATAAGTACCATCTGGTACATTGCTATGATAAGATGTACTCATAAGTACAAGAGTAATAATGTGTGTTTGTGTAAGTGCTTAGTAATGCTAGGTATGGGCTCAGTAAGACTCGACTCGACTTAGACTTAAAATGTGACTGACAACAAGTCCATAAATAATCTAACTTTTGGACAATTGAGGCAGTCAGATAACCTGCTTGAACGATATGATGACCCATTCACCAAGCAGCAATTATGCTCGAAGCAACAGTGACCAGTAAAGCATCAGGTAAGGAATCAAGGAGACCAAAAATGGCCCTAATTGTGGACCTTCAACAGATCTTACACAAAAGGCATAAAACTCCCTTATTACTGAAACTGAGTTTAACAATTCCAATTTGGCAGCTACGACAGTGTGTAGATGCCAGAACAAATGTAGGTCAAGAGCTGAACTCGGGACCAGAGATACAGAGAGTGTCTCCATGACACAACCTCTGATAATGTCAAATATCACTAAGTCTAAATAATGCTTTGTGAACAGAGTTGCACAGAGTTACAATATGTTTGTCTCGGCTCACCAATGGAAACATACTCTACCAAAACCAGTCAAAAATGACGTGAGCTGAGAGAGCAGGGAGATGAGATGTTCCCTCCATGAACAGCAGCCAGAGAGAGAGAGCGAGGCAGGCCCAGCAATGACAATCTCAGGTTTGGTAACAGCTTACCCCTGATGCCAACTGTAAAATAAGTGGGCAGCTAGTTTGTAAATGCTGGCAGCAAATTATAACTCTCCAACAGCGAGCACAAGGAGAGGTGCAGTTATTACATCCTACTTCATAAGCTAATATAACAAGTCAAATAATAATATAAAGCATGATTTTATCATTTTAACTATTAATGAAAACATCAGCAATATAAAATGTTATGAAATGACAATATATACATTTTTTTTTTACTGTGTCCTTTCTCTAAGGTCGCAATAATAAAACAACACTAGTACAAATGAGCTGTCATGTTGGATAAAGCTGGCCCCTGTGAATCAGACATGGGTCCCCGAAGACCACAAGGCCTGCAGATTTGCCTCTTTCTCTTAGGTTGGGAAGTATCAGTTATAAGAATATGGGCTGCTGGCCCATGCTAGGCAAGTCCTAGTCACCTACTGGCCCAAGCCAGTCAGGTCCAAGTCACATCCACTTAAGAAGGAAGAAGCACTCTGTTATGTCCCCAGAATGGGACACAATGTATATTCTGTATATATTACCTTTTCATATAATTTTATATTGCTGATTTTTTTCATTAATAGCTAAAATGAAAAATGTCTTGCTTTATATTATTGACTTATTATATTAGCTCATGTATATAGGTAGGATGTAACATTTACACCTGTCACTGTGCTCACTGGTTGGAGAGTTGTGATTCACTGTCTGCTCTTGCAAACTGCTTAGCTAAGTACCAGCTCGCTTACACCAGCAATGGTGCCAGGTGGAACCTGGCACCATTGCTGGAGTAAGCACTGGCTAATCATGTGATAGCACCTGATCTTGGAGCCGCAGTCATTAGCTACTTCTATGAGAAGCACCTCTCTTGTAGCTCTCATCTCTCTGGCTGTTTGTTCATGATTTAAACTGCTTTTGATAGAGTATGTTTTCATTGGAGAGCCAAAACATGCCACACCTCCCTACTTTGTGTGGCATCTACACACTATTGTAGTTGGGGATTTGGTTATGCTGAACTTAGATTCAGTATTAAGAGAGTTTTCTGCCTTTTATGGAGGACCTGCAGATGCTCCCCAGTTAGGGTCATTATTTTACGTCCGTGTTCCTGATGCTGTGTCGCTGTTTACTGCGACCATTCACCTATTTGGTGAATGGTTTGTCTTATTGTTCAAGACTTACCTCTTCAAGGGGGGCTCCTTGGTGCAGTGAAGAGTCTCTTGGTCTGAAGAATTAGACCTTTTGGTCTCCTTCCTCAGACCTAACCTAATTACCTCTCAATCCCCCCTTCCCTATCCAATCCTCCCCATCCTTTTTCTCCTTCTCACCCCATCCCTCCCCTATCCTCTTCCTGTTTTCAACCTTTGGGATTCTTCACACAGGCACTCTAATTACTAAGTAGGGGGAAGGGTACCATGGTCCATTCCATTCCGTTAAGGTCCGTGTTGGTGGTGTAGTTTGCCATAGAATCTGGATTGCCTGGGGATGTTCCACTCCTTCTTCAGTCTCCCAGGGGGTGGATCTGGGTGTCTTTCGGGTGACGGGTGTATCTCTGGAAGCTGCCTTTCAGATTCTGGGGGTGGTGGCCGAAGGAGGTATGCTTTGTGGTGGATATAAAGCTACCCTCTCTTTTGTCCACTGAGGTGGCTCGGTAGATGTGAAGTTGCTATCCCAGATTGCTGGTTTACTGGCATGAAGGGTAGGGTATGGCATGAGTTTCATGCCACATTTGTAGTACTTGCAGTACTGGGGTTCTCTTGGGTGCAGAGGGGGATTTATGGTTCTTTCATTCCTCCTAGGAGCTATCTCTCCACGTTCCTCCCTGTTTTAATTTTTTTTCTTTTTCTTTTTTTCTAAGAAACAAAAAGAAAGAAGTGACATAACCATAAAGTCCCAAGTCCATGAAACAGCTTCCCCCAACCTCTTTCTGATACACACCTTGTTCCAACCCGACCTCATTATTTGATCACTCTTCAGACATTTCTCATGCCCCTGTACCTCTTGCTGATGCCGTTTCATCACCCTCTCCAGGTACCGGGGTTCTACCTGACTCCTTTGATACATCTGACCTCCACAATTCTTTGACCATGTTTCCAGCTTCTCCCTCTACGGTGCAGCACTTTTTGGATTGCCCGCCCATTCCACATTGGACCACCTCCGGCCCTACACCTAAATGCCCTAGACCATTACCTGATGATACTTCTTCACTTCCTTCTCATTCTGCCCAGAAAACAAATGGCGGCACGACACTCCCTCCCCTTACATGCTTTGTCTCAAAATACACAATGGACTAAGTTTTGTACTCTGCGACCAACTTCTCCTGACTATCTTTCTGATCATAGTATTGGCAAGGTGCTCCTATGTCATGTTGGTCGAAATATATCCTTTCATGCTCTTAAGAGCAGTGCATGCCTTGTCACAGTCCAGTGGAACGCCTTCCAACTGAACAAAAAGAAATTAATGGAAAAATAAATAAATAAAGAAATAACTTAGGAAAAATGAGAATAATGATTTTTGAGAATTTTACTTAAAATTTAAATATAATAAAAAAAATGGCCTTCAGTTCTTTTAGTTGGGCAGGAGTAGGTATGGCCCTGGATAGTTCCTCTGATGTTATTTATGTAGGTTATCCTGGGCAGATGGTAACAATCCGATGTTCTGGAATCTCCTACCACTTGGATGGAGCACAAGTAGAATAGGTAAGGGCCGGTAGTAGTAGAATAATGTTAATAAGTATTATTAACACACGTCTTCAATAGCCATTTTAGCAGTAATGTAATTATCAAGGCTTTGTCCAGTAAATCCCATTTCCTTTCCAGCTTTCAACCAGAAATCTAAAGAATCCATCTTGTAAAAAGAAATATTACGCACCCAACTTCAACTGACTTAATTAAAATTAACAGTAACGTCTGTTACAAAAGAGGGACACAGTCCGCACACTTTAAACTTCCCAAAGTAGAAAATGAAATAAATATTTCTCCCTGGAAGAATACACTTGTGGGCTCAATAGCCTTCACTAAGCAAAATACACACGGTTCACACAGGAGGGGTTATTATCAAAGTTCCCCAGGTCCAACAAATAGGTAAACTTCTAAACCGAACCTTAGAACCAAACAACGGTAAGTCAACCAGACTACCAGTAATGACTTGACACCTCAACTAACTCACCCTTTTCTATCTTAAATGTTATACTCACAACCAGTTGAACCATCAGGACGATGTTGCTTCAAGAGTCGGATCCTGGCAAGGTCGCCAAGCACATGATCTTTCTATCCTGTAACTACTGAAAAACATTCTCTCAATTTTTGTAGTAGTACTGTCATTCTACCTCATACCATTGTCCAACAGAATTTCCAGACATGTGGTGATGACATTCTGGAACATCTTGAGCTCCAAAATCTCCCAATTCTCAAAGTAGACACTTATGTCCTCCCTGCCTGCAGGCAGAGACGATACCCTTGCAATGTAGTCTGCTTAACTTTTGACTGCTGTGAGCTTCCGTCCTTGGTTTATAGTTCACAAGGTTATCCCTACACTGCAACAGTGTAGAAATTGCTGGCATTTTGGTCATCCAGCGAAATATTGCAGGCCCATGACCAAATGCTCAGTCTGTGGTACCGATGACCATGCCAGGCCCGGCCCAGTGGCCTGGTGGCTAAAGCTCCCGCTTCACACACGGAGGGCCCGGGTTCGATTCCCGGCGGGTGGAAACATTTCGACACGTTTCCTTACACCTGTTGTCCTGTTCACCTAGCAGCAAATAGGTACCTGGGTGTTAGTCGACTGGTGTGGGTCGCATCCTGGGGGACAAGATTAAGGACCCCAATGGAAATAAGTTAGACAGTCCTCGATGACGCACTGACTTTCTTGGGTTATCCTGGGTGGCTAACCCTCCGGGGTTAAAAATCCGAACGAAATCTTATCTTATCTTATCTTATCTTACCTCCCTCTTGCCTTAATTGTCATGAGGCTCACCCATCTTACTCTTGCCGTTTCCAAGTTTACTTAAATGAGCGAGAAATTCGTTGTCTCAAAGAGGCAGGAGGCTTCCCATATGCTATGGCAGTCTCTCATCTATGCCTCAAGGGTAGACTTCCCCATATTTCTTATTCTCGAGTTGCTAAACGACCCCCCACCTCTGGGGTCTCAACTTCTGCAGCTTCCTCTGTGGTCACCCCTTCCACAGTCATCCCCATCTTTAATTCTTTTGCTGTACTGGACTCAGAGGTCCCTACCTCGACATTTCATTCTGTTCTCACCTCTTCCTCATCTCACTCACAAGTTCCTATGTCTACAAGACCTCTTACAACAACTCCCCACCGCCCATCTACTTCGCTGAAGTCCAAAAAATCCCCATTGTTAAAGTCTCCTCTAACCCCTCCTTCCCTTTTTTCTACCTGCACATTTTTCCTTTCCAGTCTCTATACCTGGTTCTTCACCTCTAACTGGCTCTGTTACGAGTGTGGAGGTTCATCCTCCTCCTCGTACAGTACCTTCCTCTCCTGTCCTCTCCCCAGCTTCTTCTCCAGTGTGAGAGGAAAAGTTCATTAGATAGGAGTAGTGGAAGTATGAATGTATGGCAGCGGTCATTTGTTGGGCAGTCTGCTGGTTCAGTTAGGGTGGGTGCATAGTTCCAGCTACTCCTTCCCCTTTCTGCACCCAGTGAGAGGTGACGAGTGTGTGTCCAACTTGTGGTTCGTCACTTGATTTGCAGCTCCTATCAAATCTGTAGGTATTCGTTCCTCTCCTGTCTAAATTATTATGTTTGGGATTTGGCTTCAGTAAAAGCTTAACTCTTGTTTGACTTCAATTTATTACTGCCTTGATTTGACTTAGTGTTATGTCATTTTTTAATCCTCGCCATTTCTTCTAAAGACCGTATGCCTATCGTGTGAGTGATTTATCGAGTGGTGTGTAACTGTAGGTTTTTTCTATTTTTAGCCTTGATTGTCGGCTCGGGTCATCCAGCTCATGTGATATAAAGATAAGGGCAGCAGTGATCTGGCCAAGATCGTAGACGTCACCTGGACCTCTCTACCTACACTGGTCTCCCTTCTACATGTAACCAACCATAAAGTAAGCTACACTCCACTCAAGCAGCCTTCTCCCAGTTGTAACTAAACCAGCGTTTATGGTGGTTATTGACTGGCTACTTAACTGCTTCAACATTATTGTGGTGGTTAGAGGATCACAATCAACCTCTGGTCAGCAGAATATTTACTAGTGTTGGGGGTCACTGTCTACTGCTTCTACAGTCACGACCAGCTGTGACCCCCTCCCCTCCCTACATCAACAACGGCTCGGTGTTCCTAACAACCATTCAGAGCTACATGCCCAGAACATTGGCACCATTATACACTACCTTACATCTTCATGTACATATTAGCTTTGAATCACTAATTATTTATAAATTCCATTTTTTATTTTTAGGATTAATTTCATGTTTGAGTGCTTTATATTCTTTTAATTTTAACAATTAGTAAAATTGTTTATCTTATTATTGAATTTTCTATCTTTTACTTCCATAAGGACGAGCCAGCCTTGTCAAATACTCTTTGAGGATCTGATAGGGCTGAGTGAAGCTTCACATCCAGTTCCCTTTGCCTTTTTGTCCACGCCTACTTTGATAAATTCCATCGTCACCCCGATCTTTACTCATCCCTCCCCTTCCCTCTCCAATATCGCCCCACATACAACGTCCTTGTCCTCTGAAGCACTTGAAGCTGTCTCTGAATATACTGAGGAGACTAGACACCGATCCACCTCCTGTCCCTCCTCTTCACTCTTCTTCGTCTACACAACTCCTTTCTTCATAGCTTCCCAATCCTTCGCTGCTTGTATGTTTTCTGCTGCCTCCACATGTGGACTTTTCTAACCCAACTAGTCTGTAGATACCTCTCCTTTCATATTTCATGTATCTTTCTTCTTGCAAATCATGGCTTGTTTACAGTGGAATATCCATGGTCTCAGAGGTAACCGGGGTGAGCTTCAGGTGTTGTTCTCCCAGTTTTCCCCTGTTTATGTTTGTTTACCAAAACCCAAAGTATGCTCCCCTATTATCCATCCCATCTCAGGCTATGTTTTATTATAATCAGTGGATCCTTTTTCCCGATGAAATCTTTAATGAAAATGCACTTCTTATATGCACCGGTATTCCATACCATCACCTCTTTGTTCATACTTTGCTGCATTACACTGCAGCCCACATCCACTTGAATAAGTGGAATACAATTTGTTCTTTTTATCTCTCTCCTTCTCGGGCATTATCTATCCCAGATGTTGCATTTCTGGTTTCTTCCTTACCGCCACTACTTCTGTTACTTGGCGATTTTAATGCCTACCATTTCCTCTGGGGGGTGGGGTCTCACTGTGACTCCTGTGGCATTCAATGAGAGGCTTTTCTCGCTTTTCTCCCCCTCCATGTTTTAAATACAGGCACTCCCACCCATTTTGATCCTCGTACTCATTCTCTCTCTTGCATCGATCTCTCGGTTTGTCTTCCTCAGCTGTGTTAGAATTTACCTGGTCTGTCCTCCTGGACTTGCATGACAGCAGTCATTTTCCAATCATCCTTACTTCTCCTTCGTATTCACCACTTTCTCGTAGCCCATGCTGGCAATTTGACTGAGCGAATTGGAACCTTTACTCATGTCAAACTGTTTTAGTGAGGATCCTTCTTCGTCCTCCATTGATGAGCTTTTACACCTCTTCTCGACCTCAGTTTTAACAGCAGCCTCACATTCTATACCCCAAACCTCAGGCATGCATTCTCAGTGCATGCCTTGGTGGTCTCCTCCTTGTGCTTGGGCAGTGCATTTGAAATGCGCTTTGTGGGGGCAGGTACCAGTACAGTAGAACCACAGAACGACTCCTTGATTTTAAACAGAAGAGTGGTCACCCACCGTGTCATTCAAGGTGCTAAACGCAGTACTATGTTTCTACCGTCACCTCGGCTTCCTCTATGAGTGCAGTCTGGAAAAAAGTACGGAAACTGAATGGTAAATACTCTTCCGACCCGGCTCCTGTTCTGCGGGTTGCTGGTGTCACTATAGCAAACCCTCTTGACGTTGCCACCGAAATTGGTTATCATCTTGTCTGTATCTCTCAAGGGCTCCATTTATGCCCCTCGTTTCTTTCCTCCAAGTCTGCCAGAGAGTTAAAGCCCATAATATTTTCTTCTATCAGAGAACAATCTTATAATGTGCCTTTTACACTTCTGAAACTGGAGGCAACACTCTTTGCTTGCCGATCATCGGCAGCTGGGCCTGATGGCATTCATATTCGTATGGTCCAGCATTTACATCAGTCAACCTTTACTGTCCTCTTACGACTCTTTAATCTTATTTAGTTGCAAGGAGTTTTCCCCCAGCTATGGAAATCTGCCATCGTTCTTCCTTTCCGCAAACCGAGTACTATGGGACATGCCTCCCACTATCGTCCCAGTGCTCTTATCAGTGCAGTTTGCAAGGTGATGGAACATCTGGTAAATAAACGTATGATGTAGTATCTAAAGACACAATACTCTCTCTACTAGTCAATATGGCTTTTGTAAGGGCCAATCTACCATTGACCCCTTACTATGCTTGGATACGAAGGTTTGTAATGCCTTTGCTAATAATCACTCAGTTATCGCCATCTTTATTGATACTGAGAAGGCATATGACCCAACTTGGAGGTATAACATCTTGGCCCAGGCCCACTCCTTAGACCTCCGAGGCAATCTACCATTTTTCCTTAAGAACTTCTTAACTGAGAGACATTTCCGTTTTTGGGTTAATAATATGCTTTCCCCGGACTTTGCCCAGGGATGTGCCCTGAGCACTACACTTTTTTGCCAAGCTATAAATGATCTGGCAACTATTCTTCCATCTAATATTTAGTCATCGCTCTATATTGATGAGTTTGCTATAGCTTGTGCAAGCGCTGACTGTCACCTCACTGCAGTTTCTCTCCAGCAGGTCAACCGTGTTTCCAATTGGGCTACCACTCACGGGTTTAAATTTTCGAGTACTAAAACTCGCCAAAATACTTTCACTCGACGTTCTGTCGTCTTTGATCATCCATTGTACCTATATGGCTCGTGTATCCCAGAACGTGATATGGTCAGGTTTCTCTGCCTTCTGTTTGACCGTAGGTTATCCTGGTAACCTTACATTACCTCTCTGAAGGCAACTTGTCATAGTCGGCTGAACCTCCTTAAAACCCTCGCTCATCTTTCATGGGGGCTGATCGTAGAAGTCTCCTTCGATTACATTCAGCCCTAATTTTATCGAAACTCGATTATGACGACCAGATATATTCAGCGTCCTCTCCTGCTACTCTGTCTAGCCCTAATCCCATCCATTACCAGGGATTACATTTATGCCTCGGTGCTTTTCGCTCTTCACTGGTTGAGAGTCTCTGTGCAGAGACGAATATGAACATTAAAATGGTATAAAATACCGACAGATTGTTAGGTAAGACACATATGCAACAGTTAGGTATCTTTATTTCGAAACGTTTCGCCTACACAGTAGGCTTCTTCAGTCGAGTACAGAAAAGTTGATAGAAGCAGAAGATACTTGAAGACGATGTAATCAGTCCATCACCCTTAAAGTTTTGAGGTGGTCAGTCCCTCAGTCTGGAACACAAGGGTATCTTGGTACACACCACCAACTTCGACAACCTCTACTAGTGAGAACGGCTGGGTTTGAGAGGGACCTGCCCTCCCAAAGCAACCTACGTCTCACCTCCTGGCACTATATAAAGCCCCATTCTGTCACTTCAACTTCATATTGTTTCAGACAACGGAACAATGCTCTTCTCCAGACTGAGGGACTGACCACCTCAAAACTTTAAGGGTGATGGACTGATTACATCGTCTTCAAGTATCTTCTGCTTCTATCAACTTTTCTGTACTCGACTGAAGAAGCCTACTGTGTAGGCGAAACGTTTCGAAATAAAGATACCTAACTGTTGCATATGTGTCTTACCTAACAGAGACGAATATTCCATCCTTGACCAATCGCCGTGATGCTCATTACCTTCGCTATTATGTTCGCTTTCATGACCTCCACAATCCTTCCATATATAGGATAGCCACTGTTGTTAGTAGACTGTCTTTATTTGTTCGTCGCCCTTGTTTACTCCGTTCCTTTCTCTTCGTCTGCATTCACTTTTGTCTTCTCTTCAGTTACCACCTTTTTATGTTTAAGTAGCATCTCACTTTCCCTATCTCCTTGGGAAGTTCCAACTGTTCGTGTCTGTTCTTTCCCACTGCCATTTGTGAAAGCCCAACTACCTACAGTGACTTCTCACTCTTTTTCTTACCCACTTTCGATCTCATGCTCATGCCAACGCAGTGGAAACCGATGGCTCCAAGTCTTTTGACGGCATCAGATTCACAGCAGTGTTTCTGGACAGCATCTTGCGAGGGCATTTATTATCCTCGGCTAGCCTTTTGAAGGCTGAATTGTATGCCATTCTCATAGCACTTACCCGTATTTCGTCTATGCCTGTGTCACCATATGTGGTCGTTTCAGACTCTCTTAGTGCTTTACAGGCTATGAAAAAATTTGATTCACCTCATCCCCTGGTTCTTCATATCCAACTTTGGTTACACCACATCTCTACCAAGCACAAAGATATTGGTTTTTTGTTGCATCCCCGGTCATGTTGACGTACAGAGCAATGAACAGGCAGACACTGCTGTGCAGCCAGCAGTTCATGACCTCCCAGTTTTGTATAGAGGTGTTCCATTCACAGACTAATTTGCCGTAATTGCTACCCACCCTCGCACCCATTGGCAACAACATTGGTCTGATCTTCTACATAACAAACTACATTCTATTAAACCAAGTATAGGTTTCTGGACATCTTATCATCAGTGTCGAGGTTGCGAGACTAATCCCGTGTTTGCATCGGCCACACTCGTCTTACTCATGGGTATCTCATGGAGAGGTGCCCTGTTCCACTCTGTGAAAATTGTCAGGTTCCAGTTTCTGTTAGCCATATTCTGTTGGACTGCCCACTCTATCAACAAGCATGCAGAATTTACCTCCCTGTCATCACCACTTTACTGCCCTTACTTTACCTTCTCTTCTTGTTGATGGACCCTCCTTTAACCCAGACTTTCTCATTGACTTTTTTACAGCAGCTGATTTACTGCACAAACTCTGATGATGGTGGTGATGCCTCTAGTACTCCTCACGGCCATTTCTACCTTAATCTCTTGCTACCCTCTACCCATGCACTATCCACTGGCCAGCTGCACGCCTGACCTAATAATGATCCCTCTCCGTCTTGCTACCCAATACCCCTGCACCCTTCCCTGCTCTGCTGCACTGTATGACCCTTTTAGGTTTAGCGCTTCTTTTTTATTATAATAATAATAACGTTCAAGCTTTAACGGTCGAGAAATTTAAGTCTTAAGTTGAGTCGAGTCTTACTGAGACAATGAGCACCTCGAGCACATACACATTTATTACTCACACTTGTACATACTTATCTTTTTCACTTGATTATAATTCATCATAGCTGTGTACCAGATGGTACTTAAGAGTCGTACTGTCACGAAATGTGCTCTCAGCACTATACTACTCTATGTACATTTTAACTTTGTACTCCAGAGAAGTGTAGGAACTTATCTCCTAAATTATATCAAAAATATTCACTTTGATAATGTTCACCTAGACAACCTTGTAATTAAGATCTCAAATTTTGTTTTGTTAGTTTTTGTTCTATCAGATGTGATCTTAATGCAATAGTGAAATTTCACTTAATTTTAAAGAATAACTGAACCAGAATAATCTTTGACAAACTGTTACAAAACCAGAAACAGGCTAGATGCTAGAGGGGGATCAATAAGTTGACCTAGTATTCTCTGGAGATGTCTGTATTGTATGGATGTTGCATTTTGTAACACACTGCATCGGACCAACTGGCCCAAGCCAGTCATGTCCAACTCGCACCCACTCGTGGAATTGTCTATTCTATTTTTAAAACTACACAACGTTTTAGACGATACTCGGGAGTTTGTTCACTTCTCTACAACTCTTACCAAACCAGTGCTTTCCTATATCTTTTCTAAATCTAATTTTTTTCAACTTGAACCCATTGCTGCGAGTTCTGTCTTGGTTAGATATTTTTAGCACGTTATTTACACCCCCTATATTTATTCCTGTTTTAATTTATACACCTCATTCATATCTGCCCTAATTCTGTGCCTTCTCAGAGAGTGCAGATTCAGGGCCCTCAGTCTATACTCGTAGGAAAGATTTCTAATACACAGGATCACCTTTTCATCCTTCTTTGTACGTTTTCTAGCCCATTTACGTCCATTCTGTAATATGTTGACCAGAACTGTGCAGCATAATCTAAATGAGTCCTAACCAACGATATATAGATTTGAAGAACAACCTGAGGCTTCCTGTTGTTATATTTCCTGATATGAAACCAAGAATTCTATTCGCTTTGCTGCAAACACTTACACTGTTGTCTTGGTTTTAGATTACTGCTGACCAGAACTCCTAATTTTTTTTTTGCACTTAGTGATACAGTCAACCCTCAACTAACGGTGGCATTAAGTAACGGCAATTTCGTCTAAGGGCGCTTTTTGCTGTAGAAAAAATGCCTTAACCAACAGCGAAAAGCTTAACCAACGACGTTCGTCCGGAACATGTCCCCAGCCACTCCAAGACTCAGTGTGCCATTGTTTACAAGCTGCTGCGGTCGGTTTCCACGTGTGTCTCCGATACATTCCACTGTTTCTAGTGCTTGTAACCGCTAAATAAGCCACCATGGGCCCCAAGAAAGCTTTTAGAGCCCTTTAGGTAAAGGATGTGGGAAACATGATAGAATTCAAGAAAAAGCTTGTAGAAAAATGCGAAAGTGGTGGCGGTAGAGGGTGGTAGTGATGGTGGTAGAGGGTGTTAGTGATGGAGGTAGAGGGTGGTACTGGTTGTGATGGTGGTACTTGTTGTGATGGTGGTAGAGGGTGGTACTGGTTGTGATGGTGGTAGAGGGTGGTACTGGTTGTGATGGTGGTAGAGGGTGGTAGTGATGGTGGTAGAGGGTGGTACTGGTTGTGATGGTGGTAGAGGGTGGTAGTGATGGTGGTAGAGGGTGGTACTGGTTGTGATGGTGGTAGAGGGTGGTAGTGATGGTGGTAGAGGGTGGTACTGGTTGTGATGGTGGTAGAGGGTGGTACTGGTTGTGATGGTGGTAGAGGGTGGTACTGGTTGTAATGGTGGTAGAGGGTAGTAGTGATGATGGTAGTGGTTATGATGGTGGTAGAGGGTGGTAGTGGTTGTGATGGTGGTAGAGGGTGGTAATGATGGTGGTAGAGGGTTGTAGTGATGGTGGTAGAGGGTGGTCCAGTAATTCTCAAGCTGGTCCTAGTGGTATTAAAAAACCAAGAAGGGAGGTAACCCCCACCAAAGGACTTGGTACCCTGGTGGCAGGTGACAGTATTTTCATCATGGCGGAGAATGGCCGCAGATGTGTAAACACTGTCTGCTTAGAATTGGTGAGGGGCATGCTCACTGCCCAGAATACCAACATGTTGCTGACGGCGATATTGCGGGATATGTATGGCATCGCTAATGAAGACCTTTATGGAGTTTCACTGAATGGCGTGGCACGCATTTTCGTTAAGTTCCAGCTGAGCAGTACATATGAAAACATGGTGGCCAAGTATCAGGAGGTGGTTAAGACGGTTACCCCTGGTGTTAGTGTCTGTCTTCATGACGTATCAAGGTTCTACACCTGAGTCAAGGTGCATAATGTACCCTTTGAGGCTGATGAGAGTGATTTACGGCAGGTGTTTGGAAGATATGGGACGATCCATATGGCGACATTGGGACGTTGGCGAGATGGGCCACTAGTTGGCTTCCCTGAAGGGACGTTTTCCCTTAAAATGTCCCTAAGGCATCCTATTCCATCTTATGTGGGAATGGAGGACTTCCGGACTCGGGTGTACATAACATACACAGGTCAGAGGCGTACGTGCCGTGTGTGTGGGGCGTACGACCACATAGCGCCGACTTGTCCAATGAGAAGTGGGAAACCTGACGCTGAGGCGGGGTCTGATGGTACTACGGACCGACTGACTTATGCAATGGCAACGCAACGTAAGCCTTCGTCACGGGAGGCGTGGAGTGTGGAGGTGGAGAGGGAGGAGGCGTCGTCGCTTGAGTGTGTGACACTCACTGGACTCGACGAGGACATAGGCTTGGTGTCGGCGAAGAGTGGTGAGGAGTCTGCAATTGCTCACCATGTTTTGGAAGCTACAATTCAGGAGGCCCTGGATGACTTACTGAATGTTTCGGTGTCTGTGGTCAATGCTGGCTTGGATGCTGCGAGTGTAGAGGCTGAGGTGGGTGGCTGTGAGTGGTGAGGGGCAGGTTCAGTGTGGCAGTGGAGGTCCACAGGGAAGATGCCCAGGAGGAGGCGAAGTGTGAGAAGTGTGGCTCTCGCAAGAGGACGGCTGTCATTTCTGATAGTGAGGAAGTTTTGACGCCTGGGCAAAGGACTGGGAAGAAAGCCTGGCATGATGTAATGCCTAGAGATAAAGGTGGTTTAAAGAATGTTGAGCGTGAGCAAGGGGAAGGTGATGGGAAGTGTGGGGGGGCGGGGTGGGAATTCTCGCCAGGGTTCTAAGTGTGTTAGGGTGTCTAAGAGAAAGCCCTCATTATGGCCTTCAGGTGTCTTACTTTAAATGTTAATGGGTTGAAGGCAGTGGGCAAATGTAAAGTTCTGGAGGGTTATTTGAGGAGATATGTGCCAGATCCTGTGTTCTTGCAGGAGCATAATTATAAATATTTAGGTGAATTGTTAATTACTGGATATGACGTGTACATGGGTTGTTCTACACGACTGAAAGGTGGTGTGGCACTATTAATTACGGAAGCCAGCCTGTTTCTTTTGCATAGGTGTGAGGTAGGGGAGGAGGGGTGGGTGGCTAGGGTGGAGGGTATGTGGGGTGGGGTTCGGGTGGGTTTCATTGGGGTGTATGGGCTGGTGGAACGGGACATGGGTGTTAAAAATAGATTCTTTAGGGATGTCCTTGTCTACCATTTCAGATCGCTGCCAGGTATTACAATTATAGGGGGTAATTGGAACTGTGTTCTCCGATGTAAGGATGTAGAGCCTAGGGGGAGGATTTTTTTTTCGGGGTTTTTAGGGGATCTGTTGTGAGGTGTGAATGTAGTGGATGTTGGAGGGGAGGTGAGCGAGTGATGCATACGTTTATTAAGCATGATTATGCGGCGAGGCTTGATCGCATTTATGTATCTCGGGGGGTGAGGGTGAGCAGTGTGTGTGCATTGAATGTAAGCTTCTCTGATCATCGAGGGGTTCTGGTGGACTTAAATTGGGAGGATTTGCCGAAGCGTTTCAGAGGTTACTGGAAGATGAATGTTGGGTTATTGAAAACAGGGGGGGGGGAGGGAATCTTTTGCATGTGCTTGGAAAAGGTGGTGGGCTGATGGAGGGGGGGGGGTTGATGTCATTGGGTGGTGGGACTCGGTCGGTAAGGGGAAGGTGAGGGATTTTTATCAGAAGAGGGGAAAGGAAGAGAGGCAGTTTCAATATGGGATTTTAAATTACCTTGAGGGTCAACTACAGGAATGCTATATGGGGGGGGGGTTTGCATATCCGATGGGTGAGATTGAGGGTTTGAAACAATGGATTAGGGATATTCAAAATCACAATTTTGATGCTGCAAGGGTTGCACGGGGCCTTGATGAGGTTTTATGGGGGGACCGTCTATCGGCGTATGTCTTGCGGGAGCAGGGGACACGTTGTAGGGCAACGGAAGTGATGAGTTTGCGGGTACAGGAGCAATTGGCGGGATATCGTCAGGGGCAGGTGCTTTCTTCAACAGAGGGTATGGGTTGTTATGTGGATGTGTGGTACGAGAAGAATGGTAAAAGGGTGCGGGTTAATTGTGAGGCACTAGGCGCAATGGGCGAATGGATAAACTGTAATCTAGTGCATAGGGATCAATTGAGATTGAGTGGGCCTGTAAGTGAAGAGGAGATTAGGATGGCAGTGGACGGGATGAGCATGGGTAAATCGCCTGGTATTGACGGCATCCCTTGTGACTTTTATAGGGAAAACTGGGAGTGTTTGCGTGGTTTTTTAGTGGAGTTATTTAATGCCATGAAAACCAGGGGCAGGTTGGGGGAACAGCAGAGAACGGGTGTAGTGGTCATGGTCCCTGAAAAGAAGTCTTGTGAATGTGTGCGTGACTACCGTTCGATCACCTTAATGTGTGGTGATTACAAGATCTTTGCTAAAGTGTTGGGAAATAGGTTGAAAGGTGTTCTTGCCAGAGTTTTGGACGAGGGTCAATATGGAGTGCCTGGGCTTTTGATGTGTGTGGGGCAGGGGATTATACGTAGGTTTATAGATAAAAGTGGGGGAACATCAAGGGTGGGGTTTTAGCATTAGATTGGCATGCAGCATATGACTGTGTGGAGCGTGAGGCGTTGTGGAAGCTTATGCAATGGCAGGGGTTTGGGAAGGAAATCGTCAGTTGGACTAAGGTGTTGTATGAGCAGGCAATGGTTACGGTACAAGTGAATGGTAGATTAGGTCAACCTGTTAGGATGGAAAAGGGCTTAAGGCAGGGATGCCCTGTGTCGTAGCTTCTCTTTGCATTGCTATAAGACCCGTTCTATAGGGCTGTGCATTGGGGCGTATGGGAAGGGATGGAGAGGGATGGGGTGTCTGTGGAACCGGGGATCGTTGGATATGTTGATGACACCACAGTGCTATTTAGAAGGTCTAAAGATTTACGTAGGGTTAGTGAGTTGGTGGAAAGTTTTGGCATGGCAACAGGGATGACGCTTAATAGAGAAAAGTTGAGTTTATTGAGGGTGTGGGATGGTGTGGATGGGGTATTTGAACAGGGTGAAGGTTGGTCCCTGGTAAGTAGACTTAAGGTATGTGGGGTTGTTCACATGGAAAATCTCCTGGGAGGCACAGAAGGTGAATTCGAAAGAAGCTGTTGGATAGGGTTTTGGGTAGATTAGCGGGTTTGCGTACAGGAGGTTTGACGCTGCACCAGCGTGCTATTGTGGTGAATGTGAAACTGTATGGTAAGCTGTGGCATGTGGCAGGTATATATCCCTTGGAAACATGTGATGAGAAGCGTCTGTTGAAGCGTGTGTATCCATATATTTGGGGTTCGGGTTGTGAATGGTTGTCGAGAGATGTTGTGTGTCTACCGGTACGCCAGGGAGGGCTGGGGTTAATGGCGCTGCATCAAAGGTTGTTGGGTATGTACGTTAAACACAGTTATTTGAGGAAGGGCAGAATCGGAAGTACAGGTTTGGCATGGGTGAGAAGGGATTTGGTACGTTGGGTGAGGGGTAGGGATGTTCAGGTGTGTGAGGGAATGTTGAGGTTGTTGTGTTATGCAAGGGAAGCCTGCGGGGTTAAGATAGGTACACTGGCTCGGTGGCCTGTACATTGCAGAGTCACTTGTTTGCACGGAACTGCTTAATGCCTCAAATGATGTAGTGGAAGTTTTAACAGTAAAGGTCAAGAACCAAAACCTAGTCATTTTGGTAGTCTACAAGCCTCCGGATGCAACATCCCAGCAATTCCAGGAACAGCTGTTAAAAATTGACCACTGTCTGGAAAATCTTCCAGGGCCTGCACCCAACATCTTGCTCCTGGGGGATTTCAACTTAAGGCACCTAAAATGGAGGAATATAGCAAATAATATTGTTGCAGTAATAACACCAGGAGGCAGCTCTGATGAAAACTCACACTCACACGAGCTTTTAAATCTCTGCACAAAATTCAATTTAAACCAGCAAATAATAGAGCCTACTAGACTGGAGAATACACTAGACCTCATCTTCACTAACAATGATGATCTGATAAGAAATGTCACCATATCAAAAACAATATACTCAGATCACAACATAATTGAGGTTCAGACATGTATGCGTGGAGCCCCAGACCGACATAATGAGATTAGTCACGAGGGAGCATTCACCAAATTCAACTTCAATAACAAAAACATAAAGTGGGACCAAGTAAACCAAGTCCTAACCGATATAAGCTGGGAAGATATACTAAGCAACACAGACCTCAACTTATGCCTAGAACAGATTAACTTGGTGGCACTCTATGTATGCACAAGGCTTATTCCTCTAAGAAAAAGGAGGAGTAGATGTAAAATAGAAAGAGACAGGCGCTCCCTTTACAGGCGATGGAAAAGAATAACAGAGCGGCTAAAAGAGGTCAATATATCTGAAATGCGTAGGGAGACACTGGTCAGAGAAATAGCAAGCATCGAACTTAAGCTAAAGGAATCTTATAGGAGTCAGGAATCGCGGGAAGAACTAAAAACCATAAATGAAATCGAAAGAAACCCAAAGTATTTCTTCTCCTATGCCAAATCAAAGTCGAGAACAACGTCCAGTATTGGGCCCCTACTTAAACAAGATGGGTCCTACACAGATGACAGCAAGGAAATGAGTGAGCTACTCAAGTCCCAATATGACTCAGTTTTTAGCAAGCCGCTAACCAGACTGAGAGTCGAAGATCAAAATGAATTTTTTATGAGAGAGCCACAGAATTTGGTTAACACAAGCCTATCCGAAGTTATCCTGACGCCAAATGACTTCGAACAGGCGATAAATGACATGCCCATGCACTCTGCCCCAGGGCCAGACTCATGGAACTCCTTGTTCATCAAGAACTGCAAGAAGCCCCTATCACGAGCCTTTTCCATCCTATGGAGAGGGAGCATGGACACGGGGGTCTTTCCCACAGTTACTAAAAACAAGAGACATAGCCCCACTCCACAAAGGGGGCAGTAAAGCAACAGCAAAGAACTACAGACCGATAGCACTAACATCCCATATCATAAAAATCTTTGAAAGGGTCCTAAGAAGCAAGATCACCACCCATCTAGAAACCCATCAGTTACACAACCCAGGGCAACATGGGTTTAGAACAGGTCGCTCATGTCTGTCTCAACTATTGGATCACTACGACAAGGTCCTAGATGCACTAGAAGACAAAAAGAATGCAGATGTAATATATACAGACTTTGCAAAAGCCTTCGACAAGTGTGACCATGGCGTAATAGCGCACAAAATGCTTGCTAAAGGAACAACATGAAAAGTCGGTCGATGGATCTATAATTTCCTCACTAACAGAACACAGAGAGTAGTCGTCAACAGAGTAAAGTCCGAGGCAGCTACGGTGAAAAGCTCTGTTCCACAAGGCACAGTACTCGATCCCATCTTGTTCCTCATCCTCATATCCGACATAGACAAGGATGTCAGCCACAGCACCGTGTCTTCCTTTGCAGATGACACCCGAATCTGCATGACAGTGTCTTCCATTGCAGACACTGCAAGGCTCCAGGCGGACATCAACCAAATCTTTCAGTGGGCTGCAGAAAACAATATGAAGTTCAACGATGAGAAATTTCAATTACTCAGATATGGTAAGCACGAGGAAATTAAATCTTCATCAGAGTACAAAACAAATTCTGGCCACAAAATAGAACGAAACACCAACGTCAAAGACCTGGGAGTGATCATGTCGGAGGATCTCACCTTCAAGGACCATAACATTGTATTAATCGCATCTGCTAGAAAAATGACAGGATGGATAATGAGAACCTTCAAAACTAGGGAGGCCAAGCCCATGACGACACTCTTCAGGTCACTTGTTCCATCTAGGCTGGAATATTGCTGCACACTAACAGCACCTTTCAAGGCAGGTGAAATTGCTGACCTAGAAAATGTACAGAGAACCTTCACGGTGCGCATAACGGAGATAAAACACCTCAATTACTGGGAGTGCTTGAGGTTCCTAAACCTGCATTACCTGGAATGCAGGCGGGAGAGATACATGATTATATACACCTGGAAAATCCTAGAGGGACTAGTACCGAACATGCACACGAAAATCACTCACTACGAAAGCAAAAGAATTGGCAGACGATGCAACATCCCCCCAATGAAAAGCAGGGGTGTCACTAGCACGTTAAGAGACCATACAATAAGTGTCAGGGGCCCGAGACTGTTCAACTGCCTCCCAGCATACATAAGGGGAATTACCAACAGACCCCTAGCAGTCTTCAAGCTGGCACTGGACAAGCACCTAAAGTCGGTTCCTGACCAGCCGGGCTGTGGCTCGTACGTTGGTTTGCGTGCAGCCAGCAGTAACAGCCTGGTTGATCAGGCTCTGATCCACCAGGAGGCCTGGTCACAGACCGGGCCGCGGGGGCGTTGACCCCCGGAACTCTCTCCAGGTAAACTCCAGGTAAACTCCAGGTGGTGGGGAGGTAGTTGCTAGGGTTGTGGGTTTGTATCCGATGTATGCATGCAGTGATATATGGGGGCGCCTGAAAGGGTTGCGATTGAAGGCTGTGGTGCGGGAGGTAATGTTTAAATTTCTCCATAATCTATTGCCGTCGAGGGAGGTGTTAGGTAATAGGCGTGTGCAGGAGGGACGGGAGTGTTGTGAGTGTGGGGGTATTGACACTGTTTTCCATGCAGTATATTTTTGTGAAAGGTTGGAACCAGTGAGAGAGTGGTTTAGCAGGGTTTTACGTATGGTGGGTGGGGGTGGTATTTGTTTTACGGGCATTAAACTTGGATGTGGGGGGGGGGGTGCCGGTACAAAATGCGATGGGTTATCTGGTAGCCGACTTCGTGTATACTTCGTGGGTTTTACGGAGAGCGCCGGTGGGGGAGCGAATTAGGGCCCTGGCAGCGATATTTTATGGGACACAAAGGAGGAATAAGGATATCACTGGGAACAGATGGTATTTCAGATTTTCAGATGGATATCGTAGCTTTCGAGTGGAGGACTTATGAGCATTACAGATTCAGGGGACGTGACGAGGCTGGCTTCTTGAGGAAGGCGCGGGCGTGATTGGTGCATTTGGAGGACAAGAGGTGTAATGCGAGTTGTGTGGGTCAAGTGAGTGGCTTGGTGTCAGGGAATTTTTAATGACATGTGTTATGCGAAGTGAGGGGTTGAGACTTGGTGGTGGGGAAGTTTATGATTCTTCTTATTTTAATTTGGGGATATGAGAAACACGGGGGTTGTGAGGCAGATTTCCCTCAGGTAACTGGTATGAGTAAAATGGAGCTTTAATTTCGCAAGGTATGAAGTCTGGTACTTTATGTGATTGTGAGCGTCTTGTGTGCAAGATGACTGTGAAGGTTCTTATTATGCTAATGTATCATTTTTAACAGATGTACTTCCTGTGTCTCGCAGGTGTGTGGCTATGTGTCTCGCAGGTGTGTGGCTATGTATGAAGCGAGTTTAAGAAAGCTTCTGTATTAAGATCTGTTAGGTAAGACACATGCAACAGTTAGGTATCTTTATTATGAAACGTTTCGCCTACACAGTAGGCTTCTTCAGTCAAGTACAGAAACGTTGATAGAAGCAGAAGATACTTGAAGACGATGTAATCAGTCCATCACCCTTAAAGTTTTGAGGTGGTCAGTCCCTCAGTCTGGAGAAGAGCATTGTTCCATAGTATGAAACAATATGGAGATGAAGTGACAGGATGGAGCTTTTTATAGCGCCAAGAGGTGAGACGTAGGCCACTAGGAGAGGTAAGAACTCAGATGTTGAGAGGTCAGGTCCCTCTCAAATCCAGCCGCTCTCACTAGTGGAAGTTGTCGAAGTTGATTGTAGGTCTGTACCAAGATACCCTTGTGTTGCAGTGTCTGACAGATTGAACATTAAAATGGTATAAAATACCGACAGGTTGTTAGGTAAGACACATATGCAACAGTTAGGTATCTTTAAAGATACCTAACTGTTGCATATGTGTCTTACCTAACAACCTGTCGGTATTTTATACCATTTTAATGTATTAAGATCTGTTGATTTATGTTTTTTTTTTTATTTTATTTTATTGGATTTTAATTTATATTATTATTAATATTTAGTACTTCTATGAAGTGATGTTATGTTTACGTAGAGTATTTTATTATACTGTATTGTTATGTAGATGTTAATTACGTGTTTGGAGAGGTATGTTGTGTCTGTGTATACCGCTGTATTCATTGTGGTTTTTGTACGTATGTAATACATGTGTTTATGCATTTGTATTTCCTCTGTTTTGCAGGAATGTGGTTATGTATGAAGCGTGTTTCAGAATGTTTATATTTTCAACCATGTTAATTAAAGTTATTTTATAGTCTTGGTTATGATGGTGACGGCAGATACAGCTGTTGGGAATAGGAGGGGGGGGGTTGTAGTGTGTGCTGTATTCTTATAGTATCGATTTGCACAGTGATGTTGCATCCGGGTTGTTATAATGTTTCATTTCTAGGTTTCCATGAGCATGTGTTTTATGTCTGGGTCTCTGTGAAACACATGTTAAACCATATGCCTCCTTGTGTTACTATTTAAGTTATATGTTTTGTTTTCATTTATATATTGTTATTATGGGTTCGAACCACTGTAATGTAACATTATGTATTATTTCTTGTATGCTTGGTATTTTTGTATACACCGTTTTTGCATGAAATACAAAAAAAAAATAGACAAACCTGAATCTCCCCTGCTGCTGGCACATCAGTTATCAACAACTCCACTATACAGGTAAGTGGCATTTAATTATTGTTTATTTTTGCATGTCCCATTCCTTTCCATATAAGGAAATGTATATTTCATGTAAAAAAAAAAATCAGACTTTGGTGTGTCAGTAACGGATTAATTGTATTTCCATTATTTCTTATGGGGAAAATTAACTGGACCAACGGCAATTTCGACCAACGGCAAGCCCTCTGGAACGGATTAATGCCGTTGGTTAAGGGTCCACTGTATTAGGATCTACATTATTTAGTTCATAAGTGCCATGATTGTTTTTCTTTCCAACACTTAGAACTTTACGTTTGTCTATATCAAACTTCATCCGCAATTTCTTCGACCATTGCATCAATCTATTCAGACCTTTCTGCAGCGCTCTAGTGAGTTGCAGCGCTCTAGTGAGCTTCCTGCAGCTCTCTAGTGAGTTTCCTGCAGTGCTCTAGTGAGCTGCAGCGATCTAGTGAGCTTCCTGCAGCGCTCTAGTGAGCTTCCTGCAGCACTCTAGTGAGCTTCCTGCAGTGGTCTAGTGAGCTTCCTGCAGCGCTCTAGCAAGCTTCCTGCAGCGCTCTAGTGACCTTCCTGCAGCGCTCTAGCAAGCTTCCTGCAGCACTCTAGTGAGCTTCCTGCAGTGCTCAAGTGAGCTTCCTGCAGTGCTCTAGAGAGCTTCCTGCAGTGCTCTAGTGAGCTTCCTGCAGTGCTCTAGTGAGCTTCCTGCAGCGCTCTAGTGAGCTTCCTGCAGTGCTCTAGTGAGCTTCCTGTAGCACTCTAGTGAGCTTCCTGCAGTGCTCTAATGAGCTTCTTGAAGCACTCCAGCGAGCTTCCTGCAGTGCTCTAGTGAGCTTCCTGCAGCGCTCTAGCAAGCTTACTGCAGTGCTCTAGTGAGCTTCCTGCAGTGCTCTAGTGAGCTTCCTGCAGCACTCTAGTGAGCTTCCTGCAGCGCTCTAGTGAGATTCCTGCAGCGCTCTAGTGAGTTTCCTGCAGTGCTCTAGTGAGCTTCCTGCAGCGCTCTAGTGAGCTTCGTGCAGCGCTCTAGTGAGCTTCCTGCAGTGCTCTAGTGAGCTTCCTGCAGCGCTCTAGTGAGCTTCCTGCAGCGCTCTAGTGAGCTTCCTTCAGCACTCTAGTGAGCTTCTTGCAGCACTCTAGTGAGCTTCCTGCAGTGCTCTAGCGAGCTTCCTGCAGTGCACTAGTGAGCTTCCTGCAGTGCTCTAGTGAACTTCCTGCAGCGATCTAGTGAGCTTCCTGCAGCGCTCTAGTGAGCTTCCTGCAGCGCTCTAGCGAGCTTCCTGCAGCGCTCTAGTGAGCTTCCTGCAGTGCTCTAGTGAGCTTCCTGCAGCACTCTAGTTAGCTTCCTGCAGCACTCTAGTGAGCTTCCTGCAGCGCTCTAGTGAGCTTCCTGCAGCGCTCTAGTGAGCTTCCTGCAGCACTCTAGTGAGATTCCTGCAGCGCTCTACCGAGCTTCCTGCAGTGCTCTAGTGAGCTTCCTGCAGCGCTCTAGTGAGCTTCCTGCAGTGCTCTAGTGAGCTTCCTGCAGCGCTCTAGTGAGCTTCCTGCAGTGCTCTAGTGAGCTTCCAGCAGCACTGCAGCGAGCTTCCTGCAGTGCTCCAGCGAGCTTCCTGCAGCGCTGCAGCGAGCTTCCTGCAGTGAGCTTCCTGCAGCGCTCTAGTGAGCTTCCTGCAGCGCTCTAGTGAGCTTCCTGCAGTGCTATAGTGAGCTTCCTGCAATGCTCTAGTGAGCTTCCTGCAGCGCTCTAGGGAGCTTCCTGCAGCGCTCTAGCGAGCTTCCTGCAGCGCTCTAGTGAGCTTCCTGCAGTGCTCTAGTGAGCTTCCTGCAGCACTGTAGTGAGCTTCCTTCAGCACTCTAGTGAGCTTCCTGCAGCGCTGTAGTGAGCTTCCTGCAGAACTCTAGTGAGCTTCCTACAGCACTCTAGTGAGCTTCCTGCAGTGCTCTAGTGAGCTTCCTGCAGCGCTCTAGCGAGCTTCCTGCAGTGCTCTAGTGAGCTTCCTGCAGCACTCTAGTGAGCTTCCTGCAGCACTCTAGTGAGCTTCCTGCAGTGATCTAATGAGCTTCCTGCATCGCTATAGTGAGCTTCCTGCAGTACTCTAGTGAGCTTCCTGCAGTGCTCTTATGAGCTTCCTGCAGCGCTTTAGTGAGCTTCCTGCAGTGCTCTAGTGAGCTTCCTGCAGCGCTCTAGTGAACTTCCTGCAGTGCTCTAGTGAGCTTCCTGTAGCGCTCTAGTGAGCTTCCTTCAGCACTCTAGTGAGCTTCCTCCAGTGCTCTAGTGAGCTTCCTGCAGTGCTGTAGTGAGCTTCCTGCAGCACTCTAGTGAGCTTCCTGCAGCGCTCTAGTGAGCTGCCTGCAGCACTCTAGTGAGCTTCTTGCAGTGCTCTAGTGAGCTTCCTGCAGCACTCTAGTGAGCTTCCTGCAGTGCTCTAGTGAGCTTCCTGCAGCGCTCTAGTGAGCTTCCTGCAGTGCTCTAGTGAGCTTCCTGCAGCGCTCTAGTGAGCTTCCTGCAGTGCTCTAGTGAGCTTCCAGCAGCACTGCAGCGAGCTTCCTGCAGTGCTCCAGCGAGCTTCCTGCAGCGCTGCAGCGAGCTTCCTGCAGTGATCTTCCTGCAGCGCTCTAGTGAGCTTCCTGCAGCGCTCTAGTGAGCTTCCTGCAGTGCTATAGTGAGCTTCCTGCAATGCTCTAGTGAGCTTCCTGCAGCGCTCTAGGGAGCTTCCTGCAGCGCTCTAGCGAGCTTCCTGCAGCGCTCTAGTGAGCTTCCTGCAGTGCTCTAGTGAGCTTCCTGCAGCACTGTAGTGAGCTTCCTTCAGCACTCTAGTGAGCTTCCTGCAGCGCTGTAGTGAGCTTCCTGCAGAACTCTAGTGAGCTTCCTACAGCACTCTAGTGAGCTTCCTGCAGTGCTCTGTGAGCTTCCTGCAGCGCTCTAGCGAGCTTCCTGCAGTGCTCTAGTGAGCTTCCTGCAGCACTCTAGTGAGCTTCCTGCAGCACTCTAGTGAGCTTCCTGCAGTGATCTAATGAGCTTCCTGCATCGCTATAGTGAGCTTCCTGCAGTACTCTAGTGAGCTTCCTGCAGTGCTTTTATGAGTTTCCCTGCAGCGCTTTAGTGAGCTTCCTGCAGTGCTCTAGTGAGCTTCCTGCAGCACTTAGTGAACTTCCTGCAGTGCTCTAGTGAGCTTCCTGTACGCTCTAGTAAAGCTTCCTTCAGCACTCTGTGAGCTTCCTCCGTGCTCTAGTGAGCTTCCTGCAGTGCTGTAGTGAGCTTCCTGCAGAAACTCTAGTGAGCTTCCTGCAGCGCTCTAGTGAGTGCCTGCAGCACCTAGTGAGCTTCTTGCAGTGCTCTAGTGAGCTTCCTGCAGCACTCTAGTGAGCTTCCTGCAGTGCTCTAGTGAGCTTCCTGCAGCACTCTAGTGAGCTTCCTGCAGTGCTCTAGTGAGCTTCCTGCAGCGCTCTAGTGAGCTTCCTGCAGCGCTCTAGTGAGCTTCCTGAAGTGCTCTAGTGAGCTTCCTGCAGCGCTCTAGTGAGCTTCCTGAAGCGCTGCAGCGAGCTTCCTGCAGCGCTCTAGTGAGCTTCCTGCAGCGCTCTAGTGAGCTTCCTGAAGCGCTGTAGTGAGCTTCCTGCAGCGCTGCAGCGAGCTTCCTGCAGCGCTTTAGCGAGCTTCCTGTAGCGCTCTAGTGAGCTTCCTGCAGCGCTCTAGTGAGCTTCCTGAAGCGCTGCAGTGAGCTTCCTGCAGCGCTGCAGCGAGCTTCCTGCAGCGCTCTAGCGAGCTTCCTGTAGCGCTCTAGTGAGCTTCCTGCTGCTCTCTAGTGAGCTTCCTGCAGCACTCTAGTGAGCTTCCTGCAGCACTCTAGCGAGCTTCCTGCAGTGCACTAGTGAGCTTCCTGCAGTGCTCTAGTGAGCTTCCTGCAGTGCTCTAGTGAGTTTCCTGCAGTGTTCTAGTGAGCTTCCTGCAGTGCTCTAGTGAGCTTCCTGCAGTGCTCTAGTGAGCTTCCTGCAGTGCTCTAGTGAGCTTCCTGCAGTGCTCTAGTGAGCTTCCTGCAGCACTCTAGTGAGCTTCCTGCAGCACTCTAGTGAGCTTCCTGCAGTGCTCTAGTGAGCTTCCTGCAGCGCTATAGTGAGCTTCCTGCAGCACTCTAGTGAGCTTCCTGCAGTGCTTTTATGAGCTTCCTGCAGCACTATAGTGAGCTTCCTGCAGCGCTCTAGCGAGCTTCCTGCAGTGCTCTAGTGAGCTTCCTGCAGTGCTCTAGTGAGCTTTCTGCAGTGCTCTAGTGAGCTTCCTGCAGCACTCTAGCGAGCTTCCTGCAGTACTCTAGTGAGCTTCCTGCAGTGCTCTAGTGAGCTTCCTGCAGTGCTCTAGTGAGCTTCCTGCAGTGCTCTAGTGAGCTTCCTGCAGCGCTTTAGTGAGCTTCCTGCAGTGCTCTAGTGAGCTTCCTGCAGCGCTCTAGTGAGCTTCCTGCAACGCTCTAGTGAGCTTCCTGCAGTGCTCTTGTGAGCTTCCTGCAGTGCTCTATTGAGCTTCCTGCAGTGCTCTAGTGAGCTTCCTGTAGCGCTCTAGTAAGCTTCCTTCAGCACTCTAGTGAGCTTCCTGCAGTGCTCTAGTGAGCTTCCTGCAGTGCTCTAGTGAACTTCCTGCAGCACTCTAGTGAGCTTCCTGCAACGCTCTAGTGAGCTTCCTGCAGCGCTCTAATGAGCTTCTTGCAGTGCTCTAGTGAGGTTCCTGCAGTACTCTAGTGAGCTTCCTGCAGCGCTCTAGTGAGCTTCCTGCAGTGCTCTAGTGAGCTTCCTGCAGTGCTCTAGTGAGCTTCCTGCAGCGCTCTAGTGAGCTTCCTGCAGCGCTCTAGTGAGCTTCCTGAAGCGCTCTAGTGAGCTTCCTGCAGCGCTCTAGCGAGCTTCCTGCAGCGCTGCAGCGAGCTTCCTGCAGCGCTCTAGTGAGCTTCCTGCAGCGCTCTAGTGAGCTTCCTGAAGCGCTGTAATGAGGTTCCTGCAGCGAGCTTCCTGCAGCGCTCTAGCGAGCTTCCTGCAGCGCTCCAGCGAGCTTCCTGCAGCGCTCTAGTGAGCTTCCTGCTGCTCTCTAGTGAGCTTCCTGCAGCACACTAGTGAGCTTCCTGCAGCGCTCTAGCGAGCTTCCTGCAGTGCTCTAGTGAGCTTCCTGCAGTGCTCTAGTGAGCTTCCTGCAGTGCTCTAGTGAGCTTCCTGCAGTGCTCTAGTGAGCTTCCTGCAGCGCTTTAGTGAGCTTCCTGCAGTGCTCTAGTGAGCTTCCTGCAGCGCTCTAGTGAGCTTCCTGCAACGCTCTAGTGAGCTTCCTGCAGTGCTCTAGTGAACTTCCTGCAGCGCTCTAGTGAGCTTCCTGCAGTGCTCTAGTGAGCTTCCTGCAGTGCTCTAGTGAGCTTCCTGCAGTGCTCTAGCGAGCTTTTTGCAGTGCTCTAGTGAACTTTCTGCAGTGCTCTAGTGAGCTTCCTGCAGCTCTCTAGTGAGCTTCCTGCAGTGCTCTAGCGAGCTTCCTGCAGCACTGCAGTGAGCTTCCTGCAGCGCTCTAGTGAGCTTCCTGCAGCTCTCTAGTGAGCTTCCTGCAGCGCTCTAGTGAGCTTCCTGCAGCGCTCTAGCAAGCTTCCTGCAGCACTGCAGCGAGCTTCCTGCAGCGCTGTAGTGAGCTTCCTGCTGCTCTCTAGTGAGCTTCCTGCAGCACTCTAGTGAGCTTCCTGCAGCGCTCTGACGAGCTTCCTGCAGTGCTCTAGTGATCTTCCTGCGGTGCTCTAGTGAGCTTCCTGCAGCGATCTAGCGAGCTTCCCGCAGTGCTCTAGTGAGCTTCCTGCAGTGCTCTAGTGAGCTTCCTGCAGCGCTTTAGTGAGCTTTCTGCAGTGCTCTAGTGAGCTTCCTGCAGCGCTCTAGTGAGCTTCCTGCAACGCTCTAGTGAGCTTCCTGCAGTGCTCTAGTGAGCTTCCTGCAGCGCTCTAGTGAGCTTCCTGCAGTGCTCTAGTGAGCTTCCTGTAGCGCTCTAGTGAGCTTCCTGCAGCACTCTAGTGAGCTTCCTGCAGTGCTCTAGTGAGCTTCCTGCAGTGCTCTAGTGAGCTTCCTGCAGCACTCTAGTGAGCTTTCTGCAGCGCTATAGTGAGCTTCCTGCAGCGCTCTAGTGAGCTTTCTGCAGTGCTCTAGTGAGCTTCCTGCAGCACTCTAGTGAGCTTCCTGCAGCGCTCTAGTGAGCTTCTTGCAGTGCTCTAGTGAGCTTCCTGCAGCACTTTAGTGAGCTTCCTGCAGTGCTCTAGTGAGCTTCCTGCAGCACTCTAGTGAACTTCCTGAAGCGCTCTAGTGAGCTTTCTGCAGTGCTCTAGCGAGTTTCCTGCAGCGCTGCAGCGAGCTTCCTGCAGCACTCTAGTGAGCTTCCTGCAGTGATCTAGTGAGCTTCCTGCAGCACTCTAGTGAGCTTCCTGAAGCGCTCTAGTGAACTTCCTGCAGCGCTCTAGCGAGCTTCCCGCAGCGCTCCAGTGAGCTTCCTGCAGCGCTCTAGTGAGCTTCCTGCAGCGCTCTAGTGAGCTTCCTGCAGCGCTCTAGTGAGCTTCCTGCAGCGCTCTAGTGAGCTTCCTGCAGCGCTGCAGCGAGCTTCCTGCAGCACTCTAGTGAGCTTCCTGCAGTGCTCTAGTGAGCTTCCTGCAGTGCTCTAGCGAGCTTCCTGCAGCGCTGCAGCGAGCTTCCTGCAGCACTCTAGTGAGCTTCCTGCAGTGCTCTAGTGAGCTTCCTGCAGCTCTCTAGTGAGCTTCCTGCAGCGCTCTAGTGAGCTTCCTGCAGCTCTCTAGTGAGCTTCCTGCGGGTGCTCTAGTGAGCTTCCTGCAGTGCTCTAGTGAGTTTCCCTGCAGTGCTCTAGCGACTTCCTGCAGCGCTCTAGCGAGCTTCCTGCAGCGCTCTAGTGAGCTTCCTGCAGCGCTCTAGCGATCTAGTGAGCTTCCTGCAGCACTCTAGTGAGCTTCCTGCAGCGCTGCAGCGAGCTTCCTGCAGCGCTCTAGTGAGCTTCCTGCAGCGCTGCAGCGAGCTTCCTGCAGCGCTCTAGTGAGCTTCCTGCAGCGCTGCAGCGAGCTTCCTGCAGCGTCTAGTGAGCTTCCTGCAGCGCTGCAGCGAGCTTCCTGCAGCGCTCTAGTGAGCTTCCTGCAGCGCTCTAGTCCTCGTCAGAATTAATTCGACGACCTATGCTGGAGTTTCATATGGTATTTTTTAAAGTAAGAACTTTACTGTAATAATAGCTTCAGTTAATAAGTGGTAAATAATAATTATGTTTACAACTATATTGAATTTACTTAAATATACAGCGTAGGTAACCAATACTAAGTAACACTAGAGATAACACAAGGATAATAAATAAGTTATTGTGATTGACATTCTTGGGTTACCTCGTGTAAATTACCATACATAAGTTGACTAGTCTTCTCACTTAACCTATCATCACCTCTTATCTTTATCCTATCATCACCTCTTATCTTTATCCTATCACCACCTCCTATCTTTATCTTATATCTTTTAATTCCTGTTTCATTAACATTTAATTTCTTATCCCCCATGTTATCTTGCAAAAATCATTTAAGATTATATTCTCAACCTGATCTTCCTACCCCTCCTCCACCATCACCTTCTCCACCATCACCTTCTCCCACCAAAAACCCTCTCCCCACCATCACTTTCTCTTCCACCAGCACCTTCTCCACCATCACCTTTCTCCACCATCACCCTTTTCCACCATCACCCTTCTCCACCATCACCTTCTCCACCATCACCTTCTCCCACCATCACCCTCTCCTCCACCATCACTTTTTCTTCCACCAGCACCTTCTCCTACACCCATCACCTTTTCCATTATCACCCTCTCCTCCACCATCACTTTCTCTTCCACCAGCACCTTCTCCTACACCATCACCCTTTTCCACCATCACCCTCTCTCCACCATGACTTTCTCTTCCACCAGCACCTTCTCCTACACCATCACCTTCTCCACCATCACCCCCTCCTCCACCATCACTTTCTCTTCCACCAGCACCTTCTCCTACACCATCACCTTCTCCACCATACCCTCTCCTCCACCATCACTTTCTCTTCCACCAGCACCTTCTCCTCCACCATCACCTCCCTCCAACATCACTTTCTCTTCCACCAGCACCTTCTCCTCCACCATCACCTTCTCATTCACCATCACCTCCTCCACCATCACCCTCCCCCTACCCATCACTTTCCCCTTCCACCACACCTTTCCTACACCATCACCTTTTTCCACCCTCACCCTCTCCTCCACATCACTTTCTCTTCCACCCGCACCCTCTCCTCCACCCTCACCTTCTCCTCCACCATCACTTCCTCCTCCACCATCACCCTCTCCTCTATCCATCAAACCCCCTCCTCCACCATCACCCCTTTCCCCCTCCACCCTCCCCTCTCCTTCCACCATCACCCTCTCCTCCACCATCACTTCCTCCTCCACCCTCACTTCCTCCTCCACCATCACTTTTTCTTTCACACCATCACCCTCTCCTCCACCATCACCCTCTCCACCATCACCCTCTCCTCCACCATCACCCTCTCCCCTACCATCACCCTCTTTCCCCCCCATCACCCTCTCCTCCACCCTCACTTCCTCCCCACCATCACTTCCTCCTCCACCATCACTTCCTCCTCCACCATCACCCTCTCCTCCACCATCATCCCTCTCACTCCATCATCACCCTTCTCCACCCACCATCACCATCTCCTCCCCATCACCCCCTCCTCCACCATCACTTTCCCTCCCTCCTCCATCACTTTCTCCTTCACCATCAATTCCTCCTCCACCATCACCCTCCCTCCACCATCACCCCCTCCACCATCCCCTCTCCTCCAACCAATCACCCTCTCCTCCACCATCACCCTTCCTCCACCTTTACCCTTTCCTCCAAACCCTCACCCTCTCCTCCCCCCATCACTTCCCCCTCCACCATCACTTCCTCCTCCCATCACTTCCTCTTCCACCATCACCCTCTCATCCACCATCACCCTCTCTTCCACCATCACCCTCTTCTCCATCATCCCCCTCTCCTCCACCATCACCTCTCCTCCACCATCACCCTTCCTCCTCCACCATCACCTCCTCCCACTCACCCTCTCCTCCACCTCACCCTCTCCTCCACCATCACCCCTCTCTCACCCACACCTCTCCTTCACCATCACTTCCTCCTCCACCATCACCTCCCCTCCACCACACCCTCTCCTCCCCATCACCCTCTCCTCCACCATCACTTCCTCCTACACAATCACCCTCTCCTCCACCATCATCCTCTCCTTCACCATCACTTCCTCCTCCACCATTACCCTCTCCTACACCAAACCACCCCTCTCCTCCACCATCACCCTCTCCTCCACCATCACTTTCCCCCTCCACCATCACCCTCTTTTCCACCATCACCCTTCCCTCCACCATCACCCTCTCCTCCACCATCACCCTCTTCCTCCATCCTACCCTCTGCTCCACCATCACCCCTCCTCCACCATCACTTCCTCCTCCTCATCACTTCCTTCTCCACCATCACTTCCTCCTCCCCCATCACCCTCTCCTCCACCATCCCCTCTCCTCCACCATCACCCTTCCCCAAACCCTCACTTTCCCCCTCCACCATCACTTCCTCCTCCACCATCACTTCCTCCTCCACCATCACCTCCCTCCCCATCCAGCCCCTCCTCTCACCGTCACCCTCTCCTCCACCTACCCTCCCTCACCCTCACCCTTCCTCCACCATCCCCTCTCCTCCCCATCACCCTCTCCTTCACCATCACTTCCTCCTCCACCATCACCTCTCCTCACCATCACCTCTCCCCACTATCACCCTCTCCTCCACCATCAACCTCCTCCAAACATCCAACCCTCTCCTCCACCATCACTTCCTCCTCCCTCCACCATCACCCCCTCCTCTACCATCATTCCTCCTTCACCATCCCTTTTCCTCCACCACACCCTCTCCTCCACCATCAACCTTCTCCTCCACCCTCCCCCCATCCTCCACCATCACCTCTCCTCCACCATCACCTCTCCTCCACCATCACTTCCTCCTCCACATACTTCCCACCATTCCCTCTCCCTCCACCTCCCCCCTCCCCTACACGTCTCCTCCCCCACATTTCCCCTCCACCACACCTTTTCCTCCGCCCTCAAAAAGTTTTCTGCATGGAACGCCGTCTCATCCTCCCCCCAATTCCGCCCTCCCCCCCCCATTTTCCCTTTTGGGTTTTTATTCCCCCCCGACGGTAGTATCCCTGCGAAAACGTACATTACCCCCCTCACCCTAGGCTTTAACTTCAATTTAAAACCCATACAAAAACTCTTCCATCCCACATGGGGGGAAAAATCCCTCAACTGGTACAAAAAATCCTTTCTGCAAGCAACCTACACAAAACCCATATTCGAATTTTCCTGGGTTCTCTAACCAATATCAAAGCCCTCAAAACAGTTTCACATTCCCTCAACTCCACACCACCATACAACTTACCCAACCTATCATGTACTTTCTCCAGCTGCCCATCCCCCCCGCACTCCTTCGCGCTAAACCTCCCATTTAAGAAACACACATTTAATTCTTCTTCTCAGATCCATCAACCCCAACCCACCCTGGCGCACAGGTAACATTACAACCTCTCTCCGCAGCCAATCGCACCTTGAACTCCACAAAAAGTTAAACACCCGTCTCAGAATTCCCACAATCGCCGTCCCTGCTATTGGGAACACGGCTGCTACGTGCCAAACCTTACAATACAATAATACATTTATTACAATCACTCGTTGCACGAGAGTCAGATGATGAGGTCGCAATGCACCCAGACGCCCCAGAATCCTTTCCATCAATCTATTTGAGTTTCCGTCTCGAGCAGCGTCCAAGTCATTCTTATACATGACACCACAAATTTTTAAAGACACCGTTTGTTTCCTCACAACGTTACATCTCCCCCCCTCCACCCAATCACCCAACCCCATGATCATTGACTTCTCGCTATTTACCTGCATCCCTGTTGCATTTCCAAACAGTTGCGCAACATAAAACACCTCAATTACTGGGAGCGCTTGAGGTTTCTAAACCTGTATTCCCTGGAACGCAGGAGGGAGAGATACATGATTATATACACCTGGAAAATCCTAGAGGGACTAGTACCGAACTTGCACACGAAAATCACTCACTACGAAAGCAAAAGACTTGGCAGACGATGCACCATCCCCCCAATGAAAAGCAGGGGTGTCACTAGCACGTTAAGAGACCATACAATAAGTGTCAGGGGCCCGAGACTGTTCAACTGCCTCCCAGCACACATAAGGGGGATTACCAACAGACCCCTGGCAGTCTTCAAGCAGGCACTGGACAAGCACCTAAAGTCAGTTCCTGATCAGCCGGGCTGTGGCTCGTACGTTGGTTTGCGTGCAGCCAGCAGCAACAGCCTGGTTGATCAGGCGCTGATCCACCAGGAGGCCTGGTCACAGACCGGGCCGCGGGGGCGTTGACCCCCGAAACTCTCTCCAGGTAAACTCCAGGTAAACATCATCCAAAACCCCCAACGCCATCCCCTCTCGAACCAAGACTGTTGTATCATCTTCATATCCTATTATTCCAGGCCACACTTTCCCCACGTCCCCCACACCCCCACTCGTGTTACATACACAACGTTCAACCATTCTATAGAAGGGGTCCTGATTGCACGCAAACAATATTTGTGACATGGGACACCCCTGCCTAAGTCCCCTACCCATTACAATCTCTTCCCCCAAGCATCCGTTAATCTGTACCCTCATCCTAGCTCCTTTGTACAATGTGGTTACCCAATTAACTATTTCTTCCCCATAACCCTGCCTCCCAAGTATAGCTCCCAATGCTCCCCTTTCCACCCTGTCATAGGCCCCCTGCCAGTCTAAAGCCAACAACGCCGCCCTCCCTCCCCCCCCTTTTAACTCCACAAAACTTCTCAGTATTCCATGACCTTCAATCATCGACCTTCCAGGCAAACCATACTGCATTTTCGAAACCACTCTCCCTACCACACATTTAAACTGATTACCCAAGACTTTAGCGAACAACTTATAATCAGCACATAACAGAGATATGGCATGGTACTCCTTGAGGGTGTGCTGCCCCTTACCCTTCTGAACCAACACTACAACTGCTGTTGCTTGCTTGTCCCCCATCACACCCTTCTCCTTCATCTGATTTAATAACCTACCCATGAAACCCCTTATCACCTCCCAATGTTGGAGACAAAATTCAGCGGAGAGACCGTCTATTCCCGGTGCTTTGCCCTTCCTCATTCCCCTTAACGCCAACTCTATTTCCTCTTCCGTTATTACCTCCCTAAAGCCTTCCTATCACTATTCCCTAAATTACACGTCACATACTCACACACCTTCTCTAAAGTCACATTCCCCACCCTCCCACTTGTCCAATACCCTTCATACCATTTATCCGCATACGCACACATTCCTTTTGTAGTTCGTATCTCCTGACCCACCCTATAACCTCCCGCCATCTCATGTACCTCTAACCTCGGAATAGCTGTAACCTGCTGTCTTTGTTTTTGACGTTACAACACACACGCCGATGGCTTGTCTCCCCAAAGCACCTTCTCTACTCCTGCCTGCACCCTTACTGCTTGAAACCTCTCATTTTGTAACTCCCTCAGTCTCCCCTTGACCTCGACAATTTCATCCATAGGATAGTTGCTCCCCACAGCCTCCTGCCCATAACAACCCCATAACCTGTCCTCTAAATAATTTGAAAGTCCATATTTTAAATCATTTATATGTTTGCCCACCCCCACATAATATTTCCTAATCCTTTCCTTGGCTACACAATCCCACCATTGCACGACATCTTCCATTCCCTGTGCCTCCTCGCTAAGCTCCTTCCATAGGACAGAAAATCCCTCTAACCCCTCCCCATCACTCAATGCACTTATATTTAATTTCCAGTAACTCCTGTATATTTCCGCAAGTGCCTCACACCCAACCTCCACCAACACTGCTCTATGATCCGACCATGCAACTTCAACAGTTTTGAAAGATCGCACTACAACCCCGTGAGAAAGATACACTCTATCTAACCTCGCTGCATACTCTCTCCTAACAAACGTATGCTCTGTCTCCCACGCTCCCCCCTCGAACACGTCCCGTAACCTAATATCCCTCATTAAATCTCTTAGGGTCACCGACACATAGCTTGCCCCTTTCGGTTCCACATCAGCCCTCCTAATAATGCAGTTCCAATCACCTCCTACTAATGCCACCTCCGGTAATGCACAGAAAAAAAACACAAGGTCCTCACACACAAACTCCTGCTTCACCTGTACGTTATTCTCTGCAGGCGCATATACGCTAATAAAGGCCACACGTTTGCCCATCCACCAACCATCTATGTGCAACACCCTTCCCCTCCCCCCCCTCACTTCTCTGCAAAACAAACGGGCTCGCCTCCCTAATTAATATACCCACCCCTCCTTTCAAATGGGCAGATGGCAGGGTTTCCACCTGAAACCCCACCACCTCCAACACCCTACCCTCCTTAAAATTATGCTCCTGAAGGAACACAACATCCACTCTAAATTTATTCAGAAACATTCTAAACCATTCTCTCTTTACACTATTACACAAACCATTAACGTTTACTGTCATACACCGGAGGCCTATTAAAGTTTCCACCCCTGCCTCCTCTCTTTACTCTTCGGATGGGCATCAGAACGTATGGGTCCACTTGTCACCTGCACACTTCCCTCTCTCCCTCCCCACTTCTTTCGGTGCCTCCTGTCGTGGCCACCACTACCTTCACCTTCTGCCCATATTTGCTTCCTAGGCCACTGCACTGACGTTAGGACATCATCTGAATCCGACGCAGCAACCCTCTTTCTTGTGACAATCGCATCCTCCATAGCTTGGTCTGGGGATGCTTCACAATGTACCTCAACCTCCACTGTACACTGTTGCAATGATCTCAGTGGCACCTCAGTCGCGCTGTCACTCCCGTCGTCTGAATAGTTCTCCTGTTGTTGATGCACCACATCCTTCACCTCGTCTACTACCACCTTTCCAGGTGCAGCCACCTCCTCAGGCGGTGACAAGGACTTCAGAACCTCAGCTAATTCCTCCTCAATTTCCAACACTTCCTCTTGTACTTTTTGCTCATCTCGACCCTCTGGAAGTGTCTCTGGGCCAGGTAACTGGTCAAGGGCCTCACCCTCTCCCCCGGCCTTATGCGCCTCATCCACTATCTCTCTCCATAGACGACCACGCCCTCCTTCACGTCGTTGAGCATCACCTGCTTCCTCCGGTGTAGAAGCGGGTGCCTCCGCCTCTGGGCCAGGAGCTTGTTGCCTCTTCCCACACGCCGCCGCTATGTGATCATATTCCCCACATAGTCGGCATGTACGTCGTTGCCCAGCGTATGACACCATGACCTGTGTCCTGAATTCCTTTAGGTACACGTAAGACGGTATGGGGTGTCACAACGTCATTTTTAGGTTAAAAGTGCCCTCCAGCAGACCTACGTAGGCACCCGTCACCCACGTACCATGCTGGGCCAAATGAACAGTTCCGTATTCCTCAAAAACTTTTCTGATGTCTGTCTCATCAGCCTCAAAGGGGACATTACGCAGTTTAATCCATGTATAATGTCTGGATACATCGATCATCCTCACACGAACAGCTGGTGTTGCATCAAGACTTACGTCCTGAAAACGGTTGACTAACGATTCATAAACCGTTGCTGAGAGCAGTTTCACAAGAAATCTATGTGCTCCGTTCAGTGCTACCCCTACCACGTACAACTCTCCATCCTGAATGCCATACGTGTCTCTGATGATTTTAGGTAGTAATACCTGGGCTGAAACTGGCGTTATCGCCCCACTGAGATGTTCAACGCCGACAGTGTTGATCCTGCGTCTATGACTGAATGCCATGTTGACTAATGGTAATTCTAACATTTAGCTGCCTGACTGCGGTGGAGCGTGGTTGTGCTCTGCACCCCTCTGCTGTTTGTCAGGAGAGCTCTCATAGCAACAACATGGCGCTGAGTATCCGGCGTAGGGTGAACACTGTCGGCGTTGAGCTGCTTCGGGGGGCGATTTCCCCCTCTATGGCGCAGGTGTTACTTCCGACAATCATCAGAGAGACGTATGGAGTACAGGATGATGAGGTATATGGTGTGGCCCTGAATGGGGCCTATCGAATCTTCGTCAAGTTAAATTCGACGGCTGTGTATGAGTCGTTGGTGAAGAAATTCGAGCATGTGAGTATAGATGCAACCCCAGCTGTCAGAGTGCATCTCATAGACGTCTCTCGCCACTATACATGGGTGAAGTTGCGCAACGTCCCCTTCGAGGCTGACGAGGAGGACTTAAAGAACGTGTATTGCATCTTAATGTACCAGTGCATCTTGCAACCCAAGGCAAGTGGGCGGCAGGTGCGTACATGGAGGACGTCCGAGGCACTTTCTCCCTCAAAATTATCGAGGCATCCATCCCGTCCTACGTCGCGTGATGACGAGTTTTGACCCAAACTTCTAGTGTCGTATGCTGGCCATGCGACGTACATGCATGCTGTGTGGAGTACGTTCACATGGCGAGCGACTGTGGGCGACCATGGAGGGGGACGGCGCAGACTGTGGAGCACCAGTTACAGGTTTGGAATGCCATAGTGGAGACATTTCCCAAGGAAACCGAGAGATGGCCGTCTGTGGAGTGAAATTGTTGAGGATTCCCTCGTGTGCAAGATGGGCGAGTGCATGAGTTGTGTGGAGCCAGAAATGGCCAAACTTTGCCTCGGTGACAATGGGAGGGAAGATGCTCATCCAGCAAGGAGGTGCGGAGCTGAGAGAAGGACTCGATGAGGTAATTGAAAACTTTACCCTCCTTCTGGGGAGGAATGATGGGCCTTAGTCCGAGAGATGGTTCCGATTTGCAAGGGAGATAAGTGGTACGGGATCTAGGCACAAAAGGGGAAGGCGGCAAATCATCAGGCACAGACAGGAGTCAGCCGGCCTTCTGTGCACATGACACAGATAAGCGGTAACGTTCACTTTCGCAGGAATCCGCGTCGGAAGACAGCATGCGGAAGGAAGGGCTCACAGGAAGAGGGCGGCAGCGTCAACCAGATGACGTCCCCTGACGCAGCGCAGGGTCTGGAGAAGGATGCATATTATCGAGATAGCCAGGATAAGCGCATCGGAAGAAGGGGGGTGGGGTGGATGGGTGAGACATCATGTGTTTGACCCTGGGCAGGAGGCCCGGGGAAGGTTGAGAGGGGAAGGTTTGGAAGCTTTAGGAAGGCTTAGGTGTAAAGACTGTGAATTGTGAATGGACTGTGTAACTGGAGTGAAGAGGGAATGTTTCCTATGCTCTTACGTACGGTCGATATAGAGTGGACGTCGTATTTTTCTACAGGAAGCATAATTTCAAGAGGAGGGAATGAGTGCTCGATGTGGCATGGTATAAGGTTTTATCTCCATCTGCACGTTCCGAAAGTGTGTGGTTTATTGATAAGGAGGCGAGCCGTTATCTGTTGCAAACGAAGTTAGGGGGAAGGGGCGGGCGAGGAGTGTTGCGTGTGGATGCGTGGGGAGATGGGGCAGAGGGTAAACCCTTGATGTAAGTGTGGTATGCACCGGCGTGCGAAACGATTAAAGTAAATGAGGAGGTTTGTGTGTGATGAATCCCTAGTTGTTTTTCTCACGCCTCAGTCTTCCGTGGTCTTTACCTGCAGTTGCTCAACTCGCTGGTGGGGCTGGAATTGTGTAATCATGAGCGAGCTATGTGTAACCACGAGGGGACGGGGCACATGTTGGCAGTCTTAGTAATCGGCTTGGGTGTATGTTTCAGTTTGAGGGATGTGGTAGTGGTCGCTTTGGAGGTGGATCAAACATCGTGAGGAAGGTTATGCAGCTAGGTTAGATAGGTTTGTATATATCCACAGGGTGTTGACAAAGTCTGTCCATACTATTGAAGTAGTTTTTTCCGATCATTCGGGCGGTAAGTAGCAGAGGTCGAGTGGTGATTCACCTACTAGCTAGACAATTCTCTAGGCGGATACAGGAAATTAAGAATAACTAGTGGTGTTGGAAGATGAAGGAGGTGTTGGAGGAGTTTTTACAGCAGTGTTGGAGGGGTAACTGAGGAGTAAAAAAGGGTCGAGGACGGTTAACGTCGCAGGATGGTGTGGCTAAGGAACGGATTCGGCCTTTAATATGAGGCGGAAGGGAAAAGGCTCAATTCTTTAAAATCTGACTTAATAATTATTTGGAGGAAAGGTTAAGGATGTTATTTAAAGGGAGCTGGAGGTACCTATCCTATGGACAACATTAAGGAACTTAAAGAGAGGTTGCGGGAAATCCAGGACGAGCAGTGTTATGATGAGGTGTTATGGGGAGAAAGGCCGTCCGACGTGTTGTGTTGCGCATGCAAAAAAACAACGCAGCAGCAAACTGCATTCATGGTTGGAGGTTCTTGAGTTCGGAGGGAGGGTATAGGAGGGTCAGGTTATCCGCCACCGTCCACACTACAGATGGGAATGGGTTGTTTGCGGATAAGTGGTTTATGAAAGTAAATGGTGCAATAGGAAAGGGGTAGGAGTTGGGATTTAGAACAGGTGTGGTGAAGTGTGCATTTCGGTGGTGAAAGCAGTGATAGGGAAGCACTGGGTGTGGAAATAACCGAGGGGAAATATGGATAGCTTAAGTTACCCTGTCGAAAATTGGCAAAGCTCCGGGGAATCGATGACTACTACCGGCAGAGTTTATCAACAGCATTTGCGGAGCTAATAAAGGTTTTTTTGTGTGAGGTTTTAAACTTGATGAAAGGAGAGGGGCACGTTGGGAAGACCAAGCATGCAACAGTCTCGTAGTTGTCTGGTACCGAAGGTAAAGGGACAGCCTTCGCTAGGACTACTGGCAATATCGTTGTTATGCGGGATATAAGTTGTTTTTGCTAATGATTTTAAGGAAATTAGGATTAAGTGTGTTGTATCGGAAACCCAGTTTGAGGTTGCCAGGTATCTATGGGGGAGGGGCAAAGGGTTACTAAGGGATTCGTGGAGAAAAAGGGGGGGAAAATGGGGGGATTTGCGGTTGCACTAGATAGACTGGCAAGGAGCATATATAGAGTGGAGCGAGAAGCCATTGGAGAGCTAACCTAAGGAGACCAGGGTTTTTGGGAAGAAATAAGTGGGATGGGTAGATGCGTTATGTCAAGGGGCAATGGTTAGAGTACAGATTTAATGGAGAATAGGGGGAGTGATGTAATTGTTAGGGGACTTAGACAGGGGTGTCGCTATTTCACAGCTTTTTTTGCTGCATACAGCGGACCCCTTCTATATAGAATGGTCTGCGTCACCAAATGGGCATTAGTGAGAGGGGGAAGGGAGTGGAGTAGGGAGGTTTGGCCATTCTAATAGGGTATGTAGATGATACTACTGATCTCGGTAGAAGGGATGTCAATGAACGCCTTAGAGAGTGTAGCGACACGTTCGTCACGTGCAACTGGTATGAGAGTGAATTCAGAGAATCCAAGGTCATTGGTTAGGAGCTTTGGAGTGTGGAGGGTTGAGTGGGGTAGTGCAGTTGTGACGAAGCGGCGTGATGCCATTAAAAATTTAGGTCTTATACTATGCAGATGATCATCGATGTTGCACGTGTGGACACAACTCGGACAGGTTGGTAGACTAGAATCGAGGGGTCCGCTTGGAGCATTGCGGCCTTATCATTTGACCCTTTTGCAGCGTGCCATTGGTAATTAACGTCTTATTGTAATAGTAAGGTCTGTCACGTGCAGCCGTGTTTCCTTTAAACTGGGTAACGGCTAATTGCAGATATACTTAGAGGGGTTTTTAAATTTTTGTGGTGTTCAGGCTGTGATTGGCGCCATTAAAAGGATTGGTAAATTTACCTGTGCGTCAGGGGGGGGTTGGGTTTAATGACATTTAAAGCGGAGGGTCAAGAAGTATCTCATTAAAAGGGAGGTGATGAGGGAGGGTGGGGTGTTGGGGGGTGGTTGGTCAAGATACACAGTAGATTGAACTACACAATGTATTTTTCTGGAAAGAGTTGCGTGAGTGTGAACTAATTTGAGGGCAGTGTGTTGGTTAGGGATATGGGAAAGGTAAAAATAAGTAGGTCATGTAGGATGATAGTGGAGAGGGTTGTGGCAAACCCGGTGTGAGGGGATTTTCCCCAAGTATACCTGGGGAAGTATATAGAGAAGGTCAGTAGCAAAGGTTACAACCCGTGGGCGTCTGAGGGTGATGTATCGTTTTTTGCATGGGATTTTACCATCAGGAAGTGGTTTTACGGGCTTAACGGTGGTTGATGGGGGGGGGGGGTCCTGTGGATTATGTTTGAGGGGAGGAATCTTCGTTCCACTAAGTGTAAATCTTGTGAGGGGATGGCGAGCGTCAAGGGGGTTGGGTTGAGCAGGTGCTGCATAGGATAAGATGGTAAAAAACTTTTCTCTCTGCGGGCAATTAAGTCTGACGTGGGGGTATGGATGAAGTATTATTAAGGGCTGTGGAAGTACATTATAGGTAGATTATGTTACATAACGTGGGGAAAATGAGGGTGAAAGGGTGCAGTGGAGTGAAGAGTGCGGGTATTGGCAGTACATTTTATAAAACGTAGTGCCGAGATAACGAGAAATTTATGGGGAGAAGGTGGGAGTGGTGCTTTCACAGAGGGTTATAGAGACCTAGACATTAAGAAGGTTTTATAAATTTGTAACTTCGGTGTGAGGGCAGGGTATGGGCATGGATATAAATGTACTCAAATGTAGTATTGGTCTGCAGGGGTAGAGAACAGGGGTCGTCTCCTTGCATAATGTAACGGGCGAATGTTTATGAACCTGTGCGTATGATGTGTAAATCAAAAGTCCTGTAGAGTGCTAATACCACTGTATGTGTTTGACTTGGCAAGTGTTACATTGTTCTATGAAATATTACTCTTTTTTTTTTTTTTTTTTATTTTTTTTTTTTTTTTTTTTTTTTTAAAAAAACACATACACATTATACATGTATGCTATACATACGTCACATAGCACAAACGACATGTTAACCATTAAATACTAAAAACAAACAAATCACGTTCCCAATCCAGCACTCAAACTTATACATAAGAAACACACTTCAACTTAAATGTTATGATACCCCCCCAAAAAAATGCCGAACATACAAGTAACTGCACTAAGGGACAGACCCACACCTGAACATAGGGGGGTTTATTATATCCATACCAATACAACCATTACCATTATAACACAAAAGCAATATAATCCTAAGAATGTCACACTTATTTACATTATCTACATGAAAGTTTATATACAAAGAACATTCTCATATAATCCGGTTCATTGGCCCACTCATTACTTACAACAAATACAAGAATGTATAAGAGTTTAAATAAAAGAAGAACTATAGCTGGATTTAACGACAAAATCCTCATATCAGGCCGGTCTGTGTCTCGTATGGGACGTTGTTTGCGTGCAGCCACAGCAACAGCCTGGTTGTATCAGGGTCTGATCACCAGAGGCTGGTCACAGACCGGGCCCGCGGGGCGTTGACTACTCCCGAAAACTCTCTTCTCCCAGGTAAACTCCAGGTAAACACACTCCCAGTACTAATAAAAAAACACTAATAGCCGACAGCCATATACCACCATTAACATCCAACAACAAGTCCTACAAAACCATCTCCTTTTTACAATAATTAATAATACCTCAGTGCAGAACAAAAATATTTACATCCCCGTTCAAGAAATACCTTAAGTAACCTAACCATTAGGCGGTTATACCCTTACCTCATTAAACCTTAATGAGAATTTACCAGAAGTTGGTGATGCATGAACAAAACCAAACACCAAAATATAAAAGTACATAGGAAAACAGATAAGACTATTACATTGCTAACACACCCACCGTATAAGCGGAAGAATAACACCCACAATATTTAATATCAATATAATAAAGCATCAACCATGAACATTCAAACTGTCATAACAACATTGTATAACATGGAGGTATTACACGTAAAAAAAAGAGAAACATTACATGCTACGCTCATCTTTTAAACCTACTTATGGAAATATTTAATATAATCCAGATCTAGAATTATCATATTGAAACATGTCAAATTGTTCTGCCCAACAAGACGGGGCAAGAAACCCCCTCAATAAGACTATCATGCACACCCCCGACAACTAACTAAATCCTAGCTTAAGATCAAACTTGTTTAATGACTGGACATAAGACCTAATCTCACATCCTGAAACACAAATTAAACATCCTTGACATTGTAATATTCACTACATGAATGTTGTAAAAGTATAACAATTCATTCTCTAGATAGGAGTACAGCTTAAAGCGGAAAGTACTTTTTTATTATTAAAATCAAAGAACGCTAAGCCACAAGGGCTATAGATGAAAAGTACTTGCAGCTAAGTGTTTAAAACTCAAAACTACAGCATGTCATCCGATACTAACGTACTCTTGACCTACAGTGTTATCCTTGTTTATTTTAATTTTTTAAAACACATCTCATATCAATAAAGAGGATTAAACTAAGAATTCACTGCAGTATCATTTTGTACATTTCAAGTAACAGCATGACATAAAACACCATAACAGCTGCTTAGGTCCACCAATCCTTGACATTGAGTGTAATAAATATACCCGACACCAAAATAGTAAATGTATGACGTCCAGTTTGTTACCCTGAATGAAACCATTGTACGGAAACGCAAATAATAAAATAACTCTCCAGAACATAACCATTTCACAATGTATGCCTCTCACTACTCACTCCTCATCAACCTTCCACACTACTACACAACCTTACACCCCCCAGCCCCTCACATTAAAGGAGACGCCCTTCCATTGCCCCCCCCCCTGTTACCCTGAGAAGTTGTGCTTACAGTGAGATTACGATAACCTACCGAGAAACTTGATTCCCACTCCCCCATATATTAATCTATTCCTACACCTTGTCCTAAAGAACCTTGCTGCTACGCTTTTATCCTCAACTGCCCTTTATCTCCTCCATACCCCAGCAACATGCAAATAATCTGCCATAGACATACATCAAAGCCCTCCCCACCATTTATTCCACTTGCTACCGACCACTATCATCCATCGACAAAGATCTAAGAAAAGACCAACTCCCCCCCCCCCAACAACCTAATAACCCCCGCCCATCCATCGCTCACCACGACCCGAAAGAGAACAAAAATATCCCAATGATTAGGCAGCTTCCTCCTCCCCTTCACAGAATAAACATGTGTCCTCTCTCACCAACCCCATCTTATGCAACATGTGCTTAGATGCAACCACCCCATGAGAAAAACGTGTATAACCATCTCCCCTAACCCTTGCTGGTATCCTAAGCTTCCTGCACCTCCCCCCATATGACCCACGCAGTTATACATGGGGTACACTTGCGACCCCCTGCAATACACCCTTTCCCCACACCACGACCCACCACAGTGTTTACCTTCAACCTATTAACACTGCCACTTGTCAACAAAGAATCTTATTATACATCTTCACGACTTTCTCAAATCCCTGCCAACACCACCATTTTCTACGCATCCCTCATCACCCAATCCACCCTAACACCCCTCTCCCCCCCCACTCCTTAGTACCTCTGCTTATATATAAAGGCCATTCACCACTAGGCCCTAAGGCCAACAAACCTATCCCCCCCGTTTCACCTCCGTCATGACCACAACCTTGGACAACCAGGCCCCCAAACCCCCACACAAACCTCAACACCCTCCTCTGTATTTCCTGTATATCCAGCACCCCTCAAAGGGTAACACCCTCCGCCCATCACCCCAGACCTTAACTATACACCACCGACTAAATTACCAACGCCCTCTCTGTAACCCACTTACACTGACCCTCAAACCTTTTAACTTGCCTATAACGCCGGGGGGGGGGGCATAACCCTAACCGTGACAGTTTCATATGAGTTAACCTCCTACATTCCTGCAACTGCTTCAATACCATATCCCTCACACCCTAATTCTGTCACAAACCGTCTCCATCCCATCGCCTCCCCCAATCTTCTCCCCCCAACCCATGTTCCTACTTCCAATAACCTAGACTTTGCTAAATTAACTTACCAGTCCCTGAAATAACTCCCAAAACTCCTTATCACTCTCTCCCAACCTTCTTAAAGCTTCCCCCACTCGTGAACTAACACAGTTGTAGCATCCACCATAACCTACTCTTCCCCCCATGCTTCATCCCCCCCCCTACCCCCCGCCATTCCTCCTCCACAGCCCGCAAAGAAAGGATGTTTGCACACATGCAAAGAGCAACTGTGACAAACTGGCAAACCCTGCCCTAAATCCCTGTTCCTTCATCACCGCCCCCCCCCCAGCTTTCACATTAACCTGCACCCATCATGATAGCCCCCTCATAAGATGTTGCACCCACCTCACAACCCCCCCCTCCAAAACCCAATTCTCCAAACCAGCCCCACAAAAAGTCCCCTCTTCATGCATCATAGCTGAGCCCTAATCCAAGCCAAGGAACGGCCCCCCCCTGGCAGGTCTCTAATAAAATCCCTTATCCCACTTGGGCCCATTCTTCATAGTCCCGTCCCGGTATCACCATACTGCCCCACATTATGCTATCCCAATCCACCTGCTTTATTAACCTGTTACCCAATACCTTCCCCCCCCCAAAAATTTTGTAATCCTACATATTAACCGACAACGACGATAATCTCCCAAACCCATCTCATCCTCTCCCCCCTTCTTTGGCACCAAAACAACAACCCCAGTCACTGTGTTTGCGCCATTCTACCCACTTTTCAACATATAATTCAGAAACCGCCACAAGGCACTCTCCCTCTAGATCCTCCCAATGTGCTCTGTAAAAATCATTAGATAACCCATCTATCCCGGAGCCTTCCCCTGAACTCAACCCATTCACCATCCTCCCCCACCTCGGCCCCCGTAATGCCCCTCCCTCCAACATTCCCGATCCCCCAGCCCCATACCCTGATGAACCCTATAGCTCTAAATGTTTCTAACCCAACCACCCCTCCCCTTCTCTTCCATTTCTCCGTAAACCAATAATCAGTATACCTACTACTGATAGAATCTGAGTCAGAGGACCCTGCCCCTGCACATAACCCTCCCCTCCCCACCACGACATTAATGCCACGGTATTCCATCAACTGTCTTTCCTTGAATTTTATGGAGTACATACCCGGTTGGCTTATCACCTTTTAGTAACGTCCTCCAATCCCGCCCTGACCCTGATGCATCAAAACGATCATTATGCATCTCCACTCAAAACGACCTTCTACTAAGTTCCCCCAAAACACCTCCCACCACACCCTCCCTACCCCCCCCATAACAATCATGTCAACTGGCCCTTCTAAATAATTCTGCAATTCCAAACCTCCAGCTGCCCTTCCCTACCCCTCTTCTTAAAAAATCCTTCAATTTGGCACACTTTGCCTGCAACTTCCCACCAATCAAGCAAATCCACCCCTCATCCCTAGCCTCCAAAACCCTTTCTACCATGATCTGAAATGACCAACCTTTGATCTTCCTCCTGTAAAAAGCCTCACATGTTTAATTTCCAATAACTCTGATATAATCGTCGTGAATACATCCCACGTCCGAAGGACAGCCAAACACTGCTCGTGGTCAGATAAACCCACGTCACTGTTCTATACCCTCTCCACTCCTATCCCCGCCTCACATAAATCCTATCCAACCTTGCCATCATAACCCCCTGTACATAGGTGTGCTCGACCGATACCCCCCCCTGCCGACCACATCTACGATCGACCCCGAATCACGCAATGCATCCCGTAAGACACCCAACACGCACCCCGCCCGCCCTAGGTATGACGTCTTGCAGTCCTAATCACAAATTCCAATCACCTCCAATTAGCGCGATAGCAGTAACCCCTGATATAGTATAACAGAACTCCCAACAAGTCCTGTTTTTTATCCTTCACGTTACCAATCGCGGCATATAATCTCCCACAAAACATACCCTGCTCTCCCCCCACCATCCATCCACCCGAACAACCCTTCTCCCCTACCCCCTCCACACACTCACCCCATGACGTTCCAATGGACTGGTCTCCTTTTACTAAAAACACCACTCCTCCCTTTAAAAGCATTGCCATGCGTACAAACAACTTATATCCTCTCAATCGCAACTCACTACCTGACTTATGTTTATGCTCCTGTAGGAAAACAAACCATCCCGTCATGCCATTTGAGGAACCACCTCCAACCATACCCTTTTTACTTCAGTCTTTAGGCCATTAGCATTTATCGTTACACACCTGAATGGTCAAGAAGGCGGCTTACCTCTGTGCCGCTGTGGCTTGCTCACGACTTCCCTTCAAGCTGCTCCTACATTCCTAAGCAACTCTTTTTAATAAGACCCGCCTACTGCCCCTGTTCCTCCCCCAGCCCCCCGATCTCCCATGTACTGAACCCCCCCCTGTAGGGGATATGCGAACGCACCTCTGCCCATGCCTTCTTACCTGGTCCTTTGCCCGGTGTTAAAACGTCCATCTATTCAGTCACCACCCCGCTGCCCGCTTTCCCTAGAGCTGCCTCCCAAAGCCATCTCTTCCTCATACATCCTCCCTGTGTACCTCTGCCACCCAACAAGGTGTATCCCTTCCACTATTCCCTGATACTACCGTCTTCTCACTCAAGGCCCTTTGCAATCGCTGCTTTATCACTGGTCCTGTCCTCCATGTCCTCTCCTACCAAAGTGGCTCCTCCAAGAATTCCCTGGAGCAACAGAACTCCAAGGACATACTCCTGTGTTCGACATCCACCACTTCCTCACCACCACAGGCGGTGGAGTAGGAACCCATCCTCCACCGGGAGTGTGACACACTGTCCCCAGTCTGTTCTCACCTCCTTCTCCACCTCTCCTCACTTCCAAAGAGTGATCCCAGTTTTCGGCCGTCGCCACCACACTTGTCTGCTGACCTCCTCCCACCGGGGCTGGAGCACCCCTGGGCAGACTCTACGTGCACATTGCGTCCTGCTATATGGTACAAAAGAGTTGCTAAAGTCGACACGTTCCTCCTTTGTCCCGCATAGACACATATACCAGTTCTGTTGCTTGTCAACATCACATACGAAGGTATAGGCTTCTTTAGGAGGTCATCTTGTAGTTGTATGAACCTTCCGGGAGGGCCCTCCATATGGTCCATCGCATACCCCTCCTCTAGCCTCATGAATGACTCCCGTAATTGCTAAAAACTTCCACTACAACCAACTTAGTCGACCAAAGGGTAACATTTCTCACACCCGTACCCACGTAAAAGTAATAGACACGTCAAGCATGCACGACTTCTCATCGGTCCGAGTTGAAGGCACATTCGGCGTTCCCTGTGAGTACTCCTCCACCCACACTGCTGTAGAAACTGGACCTCAGAAACTACCCAAATACTCTTTCTCATCCATTAAGGGCACACCATACAGTTTCCCTCGTTAGGGATGACCATATAAGATCCTTAATATCTGCACAGGCGAAAGAAGTACGTTCATCGTAGCATGGGCTCAGAGAACCCCTTAACAGCTCAAATGCAGACTGTGTTTAATCCCTCCTGCCGGTGTAATCGCCATGTTGATCATGAAAACTGCGCATAAACCAGGTGAATGGGAGCTACAGCGGCAGTCCGTCCGCTCGCCCAATAGCGATGCGAACCAATGTATTACTGCATTTGCATTGTAATTTAGAACGACCTGGTTTTTGAGTGTGTCATTGTGTTGGATTCTTGCGTGTAAGAATCCAGTTCTGTGTTTTTATAATCATCTTGTATTTGCATAACTTTCAATAAAAAACGTTAATCTATTAAACTATAGGATTATTAATCTATAAAATAACCAAGTGGAAATAAATCATATTTAGGCTTGGTGCGTCTTTGTTAAAATAATAACAATGCAATTGTCAATTGTAGTCTGTGTTCTTCTGCTCACATAGGTGCATTGGATATAATGCATTTCGGGATTGAGGGCATCAGTTAGTGTTAGCACAAAGTTCAATTCTTGCGTCGTGAGTTATTAGCGCTGACATAATGAAATTTATACAATTCTGTGTAAGAACTGATAATGTGTTCGTTTTATCTATTTAATGGAATTGGCATTGTTTTAAATCTAACAATATAAACAAAAAATGGTAATTCTCCTGGTTGAGACGCAGAGTCGCGACAAACACCACCTTCACAGAACACTACCACTGTATCAAGGGACTGAAAGAGCGTTTGCTACAGGAGGACCCAACGGCCCGAAAGCGATGAAGGACAATTAAATTTATATCTTATATTATATTGTATATAAGTATGTTTGATTTACTGCTGTTCTGATATGCAATTGTGAAAACCACTACTTTTAGAAGCCCGGTTTGATCGGCTTTCCAGAATTTTGTGACGCCGTACGCGCTAACCTACACCTGACCGCACCTGACGGTCAGACACCTGAGGCATTTTGAACAGTCAGTTTCCAGATCATAGCACTAACTCTGATTCGTGTCTTACAACCCAGAGATCTTAACGTTGGTCAATAATATCTAGATCGTGTCTATTGTCTTCACTTTATTTGCTGTTAATTCCAAGAGTCCTGAAAATCCTCTCTCTTTAAGCGGATAACTGATGGATTTCCTTAAATTCCCAATATAGTTCTTATTAGGACTCGACGTCTGTAATAATGGTATTATACTTGATCCATGGGGAATGTAACCATAGAATTACGTTCCTCATTGTACAGTCTCATTTCATTGATAATAGTGTATTGTCATTTTAATTCACTAACTGGATACCAATAAAGGTTCATAATTGGTAGTAAATAAAACTAACCAAAATCAAAACTAAGTATTCATTTCCCTATTGTTGCGTCATAGATCGCAAGAGTCGAAAACATCCACCATCACTTCCTCCTCCACCATCACTTCCTCCTCCACCATCACTTCCTCCTCCACCATCACCTCCTCCTCCACCATCACCTCCTCCTCCACCATCACCTCCTCCTCCACAAATCACCACCTCCACCACCATCACCTCCTCCACTATCAACCTTCACCTCCACCATCACCTTCCTCCTCCACCATCACTTCCTCCTCCACCATCACTTTTCCTCCTCCACCAATCTTCTCCACCATCACTTCCTCTTCCACCATCACCTTCTCCTCCATCCAACACCCTTCTCTCCTACTCGTCCTCCTTCTGTCACACACACATTCAACTTGTCAACTCATAACAAACTGAGACAACTGTCTCTCTCACTCTCTTTTCCTTTCCACTACCTCTACCACCATCACTACTCACCATCTGGCCCGAAATGCCAGCCATGCTAGGCGTTCTAGTGGTACACATCTGTACATTATTATTTCTTACTACATGTAAACCAAACACAAATAACCAAATTCCGTAAACCTTCAGCATTGTAAATACTTTATAGAGAAAAAACAGTTTCTGAATCAGTGCACTAATGTACTACCCCCAACCAATTACTCACCATCAATACCACCAGCACTACCTACAACGGCCGTACTACCTACCATCACTACCACCACCACTACCACTACACCTACCTCCACCACTACCGCCATCACTGACCCACCATCATACCACCTATCATGTCATTCTGTTTTAAGAGAATGTAAGACTGAAAGATGGAGCACCTCCGCACAAAGTTGCTGATATCAGCTTATAACCTAGAGGTCAACACACCAACTGATTGTGTGATGTGTGTCAGAAAGAACTTGCCAATTCACTCATTGCCCTGCAGAGTCGAGTTAACATGCGGTATCATGGTGTCAGAGTATATGCAAACGATTTTTTTCATAAACATTTTCAATCACTAATCCCAGTGAACCAGCTTCGACCTGATGCATTACCAGATCGCATCAATAGTGAACCCTAAGCCCTCATTCTTTAGATTTTAATGCCCATACATAAGAATAATGTGGTCTATAAACAACACCCAATGAACTAAACTAGTGAACGTGCTAAATGAGCATGATAAATGTTTCGACATTGGGGCACTACTACTCCTACTCACATTAAATGGTGGCATAGCAAGATCAGTGTCTAGGATTTAGTACATCATATTAAGCTAAGCGTGGACTCTGTCATAGTATGATGAACTACTATCTGAACCAGACCTCCAGTCACAAGGAATCTAACCAAGAGACTATGGGTATATACACAAAGAGCTAAAATGACTGTGGAAAACGTGCACTCAAGTTTTATACTAGCATCAAGTTATATAACCTGCAATGAACTGAAACACTGCAGGCAACAAGAGCATTTCACCACGCCCTCCATGGAAGATGTGTTCATTTAATATCACATACCTCAAAGTTCCCGCCAATAAGCTCATAGCTAGTAATCCCTTCCTTAAATCACTTGTTAAAGCAACTCTCAAGAAGAAATATTATCGCGGCTAGCTGTAATAAATAATGATATCACAACTTATATACACGATGGATCAAACAGAGTCTTCTGGCAATCCTAATGGCGCAAAAGCTAACAGTGACGACTATCTTGACTCTGTCATCATTACTGATTCAATTACATCATTGAAGGCTCTTTAACACATGCAATGACTCCAACAACATGCTCATTGAGAACCAGGTAGAGAAAACTTCACTCAAAAATCAGGGACAAGGGATTAATGTACAATAACAATGGATCCCATCAAACATTGGTATATACTCCTTCATGATAAAGTTGATATGTAGATCCAAAAGATACCCAGAAGGATAAGAATAATATACTTAAGTACATCTGAGTCTACAAAAGGAATAAAATTAGGAAAAGTAAAAATACCGAAAATGATAGCTATAGGAATGTATCGTTAAAATCCTGAGTAAACTATAACCCACTATGATTAACATGAACGTAGAAAAGTATGTTTATGAGCCAACTTGCAATGTGAACAGACTGACTGATGTTGTAGTGGCCAGGCTTAGGCTTGGTTACAAGTAACATACTGGCATTTTGGGAGACACACAGAGATGAATCAAACTAAATGTAAAATATGTGATCAGGCATATGGTCACTCTCTCGAACCTACTATGTGCTTAATTGTCCACTTATTGAGAGGAATACAGAGACAGACAGTAGTAAATAACCTTTGTGACATGTTCAAGATATCTTATTACCTTGAAAATAAGATACGCAGATAACTAAGCAAATTTCCTAAATTTGCTTGCAACAGATAAGTGAATCTATAGAGTATGTAGATATAAATCCATATGTATTCCTGTTTAATTCTTTGGGCTGCTAGTTCCTAGGCCTTTTGTGAAATCCATATACTCTTGTGCTACTGTTCACAGGATGTGATATGGGTGCACAATAACCTAGCAACTTCGTGGCAAAATCTAATCTAAATTACCATCATCACATTCCACCATCATTACCACCACCACTACCACTACCACTACACCATCATTACCACCACCACTACCACTAACCCAACCACCACTACCAGCCGGCCATCATTACCACCACCACCACCACTACCACCCCTACCACTACCACCATCATTACACACCACTACCCCTACCACTACCACTCATCATTACGCACCACACACCACGACCACCCCTAACCACTACCACCATCATTACCAACCAAAACCCACTACCCCCTACCACTGACCAACATCATTACACCCCACCACCACCACTACCCTACACTACCACCATCATTACCACCACCACTAACCCTACCACTACCACCATCATAGCCACCACCACCACCACCACAACCCCTACCACGAACCAACCATCATTACCACCACCACTACCACTACCTCCTACCACTACCACCATCATTACCGACCACTCCTACCACAGACAGCGCTGACACTACACCCACGTACATGCTGGGCCAATGAACAGTTCGCGTATCTCGCTCAAAAACTTTTCTGATGTCTGTCTCATCAGCCCTCAAAGGGGACAATCGCAGCTTTCATCCAGTATAATCGTCTCGATACATCGACATCATCAACACAACCAGCTGGTGTTGCATCCAAGACTTACGTCCTGAAAACGGTGACTATCCATTCATAACCGTTTGCTGAAGCAGTTTTTCACGAAGACCACTATGTGCTATACCGTTCAGTGCTTACACCCCTACCTACGTACAACTCTCCAATCCTGAATGCCAATACGTGGTCTCTGAAGATTTTAGGTAGATAAACCTGCTGAAACTGGCGTTATCGCCCCACTGAATATTTCAACGCCGACAGTGGTTGATCCTGACCGTCTATGCCTGAAATGCCCCATGTGACTATGGTAAATCTACCATATAGCTGCCCTGACTGCGGTGGAGCGTGTTGAGCTCTGCACACGCCTCTTGCTGTTTGGTCAGGAGAGCTCTCATAGCCAACAACCAACGCTAGAAGCGCTGATTATCCGGCGTAGGGGTGAACACTGTCGGCTTGATCTGCTTCGGGGGCGATTTCCCCCTAATGGCTCAGTGTTTACTTCCGACAATCATCAGAGAGACGTATGGAGTTACAGGATGATGAGGTATATGGTGTGGCCATCTGAAATGGGTCCTATCGAATCTTCGCAAGTTAAATCGAACGGCTGTGTATTAGTCCGATGGTGAAGAAAATTACGAGCATGTGAGTATAGATCCAACCCACTGTCAAGTGCATCTCAAATGACGTCTCTCGCCACTATACATGGGTGAAGTTGCTCAACGTCCCCTTCAGGCTGACGAGGATGACTTAAAGAACGTGTATTGCATCTTAATGTACCAGTGCATCTTGCAACCCAAGGCAAGTGGGCGGCAGGTGCGTACATGGAGGACGTCCGAGGCACTTTCTCCCTCAAAATTATCGAGGCATCCATCCCGTCCTACGTCGCGTGATGACGAGTTTTGACCCAAACTTCTAGTGTCGTATGCTGGCCATGCGACGTACATGCATGCTGTGTGGAGTACGTTCACATGGCGAGCGACTGTGGGCGACCATGGAGGGGGACGGCGCAGACTGTGGAGCACCAGTTACAGGTTTGGAATGCCATAGTGGAGACATTTCCCAAGGAAACCGAGAGATGGCCGTCTGTGGAGTGAAATTGTTGAGGATTCCCTCGTGTGCAAGATGGGCGAGTGCATGAGTTGTGTGGAGCCAGAAATGGCCAAACTTTGCCTCGGTGACAATGGGAGGGAAGATGCTCATCCAGCAAGGAGGTGCGGAGCTGAGAGAAGGACTCGATGAGGTAATTGAAAACTTTACCCTCCTTCTGGGGAGGAATGATGGGCCTTAGTCCGAGAGATGGTTCCGATTTGCAAGGGAGATAAGTGGTACGGGATCTAGGCACAAAAGGGGAAGGCGGCAAATCATCAGGCACAGACAGGAGTCAGCCGGCCTTCTGTGCACATGACACAGATAAGCGGTAACGTTCACTTTCGCAGGAATCCGCGTCGGAAGACAGCATGCGGAAGGAAGGGCTCACAGGAAGAGGGCGGCAGCGTCAACCAGATGACGTCCCCTGACGCAGCGCAGGGTCTGGAGAAGGATGCATATTATCGAGATAGCCAGGATAAGCGCATCGGAAGAAGGGGGGTGGGGTGGATGGGTGAGACATCATGTGTTTGACCCTGGGCAGGAGGCCCGGGGAAGGTTGAGAGGGGAAGGTTTGGAAGCTTTAGGAAGGCTTAGGTGTAAAGACTGTGAATTGTGAATGGACTGTGTAACTGGAGTGAAGAGGGAATGTTTCCTATGCTCTTACGTACGGTCGATATAGAGTGGACGTCGTATTTTTCTACAGGAAGCATAATTTCAAGAGGAGGGAATGAGTGCTCGATGTGGCATGGTATAAGGTTTTATCTCCATCTGCACGTTCCGAAAGTGTGTGGTTTATTGATAAGGAGGCGAGCCGTTATCTGTTGCAAACGAAGTTAGGGGGAAGGGGCGGGCGAGGAGTGTTGCGTGTGGATGCGTGGGGAGATGGGGCAGAGGGTAAACCCTTGATGTAAGTGTGGTATGCACCGGCGTGCGAAACGATTAAAGTAAATGAGGAGGTTTGTGTGTGATGAATCCCTAGTTGTTTTTCTCACGCCTCAGTCTTCCGTGGTCTTTACCTGCAGTTGCTCAACTCGCTGGTGGGGCTGGAATTGTGTAATCATGAGCGAGCTATGTGTAACCACGAGGGGACGGGGCACATGTTGGCAGTCTTAGTAATCGGCTTGGGTGTATGTTTCAGTTTGAGGGATGTGGTAGTGGTCGCTTTGGAGGTGGATCAAACATCGTGAGGAAGGTTATGCAGCTAGGTTAGATAGGTTTGTATATATCCACAGGGTGTTGACAAAGTCTGTCCATACTATTGAAGTAGTTTTTTCCGATCATTCGGGCGGTAAGTAGCAGAGGTCGAGTGGTGATTCACCTACTAGCTAGACAATTCTCTAGGCGGATACAGGAAATTAAGAATAACTAGTGGTGTTGGAAGATGAAGGAGGTGTTGGAGGAGTTTTTACAGCAGTGTTGGAGGGGTAACTGAGGAGTAAAAAAGGGTCGAGGACGGTTAACGTCGCAGGATGGTGTGGCTAAGGAACGGATTCGGCCTTTAATATGAGGCGGAAGGGAAAAGGCTCAATTCTTTAAAATCTGACTTAATAATTATTTGGAGGAAAGGTTAAGGATGTTATTTAAAGGGAGCTGGAGGTACCTATCCTATGGACAACATTAAGGAACTTAAAGAGAGGTTGCGGGAAATCCAGGACGAGCAGTGTTATGATGAGGTGTTATGGGGAGAAAGGCCGTCCGACGTGTTGTGTTGCGCATGCAAAAAAACAACGCAGCAGCAAACTGCATTCATGGTTGGAGGTTCTTGAGTTCGGAGGGAGGGTATAGGAGGGTCAGGTTATCCGCCACCGTCCACACTACAGATGGGAATGGGTTGTTTGCGGATAAGTGGTTTATGAAAGTAAATGGTGCAATAGGAAAGGGGTAGGAGTTGGGATTTAGAACAGGTGTGGTGAAGTGTGCATTTCGGTGGTGAAAGCAGTGATAGGGAAGCACTGGGTGTGGAAATAACCGAGGGGAAATATGGATAGCTTAAGTTACCCTGTCGAAAATTGGCAAAGCTCCGGGGAATCGATGACTACTACCGGCAGAGTTTATCAACAGCATTTGCGGAGCTAATAAAGGTTTTTTTGTGTGAGGTTTTAAACTTGATGAAAGGAGAGGGGCACGTTGGGAAGACCAAGCATGCAACAGTCTCGTAGTTGTCTGGTACCGAAGGTAAAGGGACAGCCTTCGCTAGGACTACTGGCAATATCGTTGTTATGCGGGATATAAGTTGTTTTTGCTAATGATTTTAAGGAAATTAGGATTAAGTGTGTTGTATCGGAAACCCAGTTTGAGGTTGCCAGGTATCTATGGGGGAGGGGCAAAGGGTTACTAAGGGATTCGTGGAGAAAAAGGGGGGGAAAATGGGGGGATTTGCGGTTGCACTAGATAGACTGGCAAGGAGCATATATAGAGTGGAGCGAGAAGCCATTGGAGAGCTAACCTAAGGAGACCAGGGTTTTTGGGAAGAAATAAGTGGGATGGGTAGATGCGTTATGTCAAGGGGCAATGGTTAGAGTACAGATTTAATGGAGAATAGGGGGAGTGATGTAATTGTTAGGGGACTTAGACAGGGGTGTCGCTATTTCACAGCTTTTTTTGCTGCATACAGCGGACCCCTTCTATATAGAATGGTCTGCGTCACCAAATGGGCATTAGTGAGAGGGGGAAGGGAGTGGAGTAGGGAGGTTTGGCCATTCTAATAGGGTATGTAGATGATACTACTGATCTCGGTAGAAGGGATGTCAATGAACGCCTTAGAGAGTGTAGCGACACGTTCGTCACGTGCAACTGGTATGAGAGTGAATTCAGAGAATCCAAGGTCATTGGTTAGGAGCTTTGGAGTGTGGAGGGTTGAGTGGGGTAGTGCAGTTGTGACGAAGCGGCGTGATGCCATTAAAAATTTAGGTCTTATACTATGCAGATGATCATCGATGTTGCACGTGTGGACACAACTCGGACAGGTTGGTAGACTAGAATCGAGGGGTCCGCTTGGAGCATTGCGGCCTTATCATTTGACCCTTTTGCAGCGTGCCATTGGTAATTAACGTCTTATTGTAATAGTAAGGTCTGTCACGTGCAGCCGTGTTTCCTTTAAACTGGGTAACGGCTAATTGCAGATATACTTAGAGGGGTTTTTAAATTTTTGTGGTGTTCAGGCTGTGATTGGCGCCATTAAAAGGATTGGTAAATTTACCTGTGCGTCAGGGGGGGGTTGGGTTTAATGACATTTAAAGCGGAGGGTCAAGAAGTATCTCATTAAAAGGGAGGTGATGAGGGAGGGTGGGGTGTTGGGGGGTGGTTGGTCAAGATACACAGTAGATTGAACTACACAATGTATTTTTCTGGAAAGAGTTGCGTGAGTGTGAACTAATTTGAGGGCAGTGTGTTGGTTAGGGATATGGGAAAGGTAAAAATAAGTAGGTCATGTAGGATGATAGTGGAGAGGGTTGTGGCAAACCCGGTGTGAGGGGATTTTCCCCAAGTATACCTGGGGAAGTATATAGAGAAGGTCAGTAGCAAAGGTTACAACCCGTGGGCGTCTGAGGGTGATGTATCGTTTTTTGCATGGGATTTTACCATCAGGAAGTGGTTTTACGGGCTTAACGGTGGTTGATGGGGGGGGGGGGTCCTGTGGATTATGTTTGAGGGGAGGAATCTTCGTTCCACTAAGTGTAAATCTTGTGAGGGGATGGCGAGCGTCAAGGGGGTTGGGTTGAGCAGGTGCTGCATAGGATAAGATGGTAAAAAACTTTTCTCTCTGCGGGCAATTAAGTCTGACGTGGGGGTATGGATGAAGTATTATTAAGGGCTGTGGAAGTACATTATAGGTAGATTATGTTACATAACGTGGGGAAAATGAGGGTGAAAGGGTGCAGTGGAGTGAAGAGTGCGGGTATTGGCAGTACATTTTATAAAACGTAGTGCCGAGATAACGAGAAATTTATGGGGAGAAGGTGGGAGTGGTGCTTTCACAGAGGGTTATAGAGACCTAGACATTAAGAAGGTTTTATAAATTTGTAACTTCGGTGTGAGGGCAGGGTATGGGCATGGATATAAATGTACTCAAATGTAGTATTGGTCTGCAGGGGTAGAGAACAGGGGTCGTCTCCTTGCATAATGTAACGGGCGAATGTTTATGAACCTGTGCGTATGATGTGTAAATCAAAAGTCCTGTAGAGTGCTAATACCACTGTATGTGTTTGACTTGGCAAGTGTTACATTGTTCTATGAAATATTACTCTTTTTTTTTTTTTTTTTTATTTTTTTTTTTTTTTTTTTTTTTTTAAAAAAACACATACACATTATACATGTATGCTATACATACGTCACATAGCACAAACGACATGTTAACCATTAAATACTAAAAACAAACAAATCACGTTCCCAATCCAGCACTCAAACTTATACATAAGAAACACACTTCAACTTAAATGTTATGATACCCCCCCAAAAAAATGCCGAACATACAAGTAACTGCACTAAGGGACAGACCCACACCTGAACATAGGGGGGTTTATTATATCCATACCAATACAACCATTACCATTATAACACAAAAGCAATATAATCCTAAGAATGTCACACTTATTTACATTATCTACATGAAAGTTTATATACAAAGAACATTCTCATATAATCCGGTTCATTGGCCCACTCATTACTTACAACAAATACAAGAATGTATAAGAGTTTAAATAAAAGAAGAACTATAGCTGGATTTAACGACAAAATCCTCATATCAGGCCGGTCTGTGTCTCGTATGGGACGTTGTTTGCGTGCAGCCACAGCAACAGCCTGGTTGTATCAGGGTCTGATCACCAGAGGCTGGTCACAGACCGGGCCCGCGGGGCGTTGACTACTCCCGAAAACTCTCTTCTCCCAGGTAAACTCCAGGTAAACACACTCCCAGTACTAATAAAAAAACACTAATAGCCGACAGCCATATACCACCATTAACATCCAACAACAAGTCCTACAAAACCATCTCCTTTTTACAATAATTAATAATACCTCAGTGCAGAACAAAAATATTTACATCCCCGTTCAAGAAATACCTTAAGTAACCTAACCATTAGGCGGTTATACCCTTACCTCATTAAACCTTAATGAGAATTTACCAGAAGTTGGTGATGCATGAACAAAACCAAACACCAAAATATAAAAGTACATAGGAAAACAGATAAGACTATTACATTGCTAACACACCCACCGTATAAGCGGAAGAATAACACCCACAATATTTAATATCAATATAATAAAGCATCAACCATGAACATTCAAACTGTCATAACAACATTGTATAACATGGAGGTATTACACGTAAAAAAAAGAGAAACATTACATGCTACGCTCATCTTTTAAACCTACTTATGGAAATATTTAATATAATCCAGATCTAGAATTATCATATTGAAACATGTCAAATTGTTCTGCCCAACAAGACGGGGCAAGAAACCCCCTCAATAAGACTATCATGCACACCCCCGACAACTAACTAAATCCTAGCTTAAGATCAAACTTGTTTAATGACTGGACATAAGACCTAATCTCACATCCTGAAACACAAATTAAACATCCTTGACATTGTAATATTCACTACATGAATGTTGTAAAAGTATAACAATTCATTCTCTAGATAGGAGTACAGCTTAAAGCGGAAAGTACTTTTTTATTATTAAAATCAAAGAACGCTAAGCCACAAGTGATCCTTTATGTGGGTCTCAGTGAAAGCCGCGAACATTGCCTTTGCCTCTGCAAGCAGTCCACGGATGAAAGGTATTTTGTTTGTTGCTGGCTTTAGACCCTGTATATTTGCAAAGAAGAATGTTATCGGACTGGTGGTATTGTTGGTACTGGGGGGGGATTTTTTTTCCGGACCAGACAACATCTCTCCATGGGTCCTTAGAGAGGGAGCAGGGACACTACATGTGCCACTAACCAAAATCTTCAACACTTTCCTTGAAACTGGGCAACTACCTGAAGTATGGAAGAAGGCAAATGTAGTCCCCATCTTTAAGAAGGGAGACAGAAATGAAGCACTAAATTATAGACCAGTGTCACTGGCATTTATAGTATGCAAAGTCTTGGAAAAGATTATCAGGAGGAGAGTGGTGGAGCACCTGGAGCAGAACAAGATTATAAACGACAGCCAGCACGGATTCATGGAAGCCAAATCCTGTGTCACAAACCTACTAGAGTTTTATGACAAGGTAACTGAAGTAAGAAATGAGAGGGACGGGTGGGTTGATTGCATTTTCTTGGACTGCAAGAAGGCCTTCGACACAGTTCCTCACAAGAGATTAGTACAGAAGCTAGAGGAACAGGCACGTATAACAGGAAGAACACTGCAATGGATCAGAGAATACCTAACAGGGAGGCAACATCGAGTCATGGTCCGTGATGAGGTATCACAGTGGGCGACAGTGACGAGCGGGGTCCCACAGGGGTCAGTCCTGGGACCAGTGCTATTCTTGGTATATGTTTACCTGGAGTTTACCTGGAGAGAGTTCCGGGGGTCAACGCCCCCGCGGCCCGATCTGTGACCAGGCCTCCTGGTGGATCAGAGCCTGATCAACCAGGCTGTTGCTGCTGGCTGCACGCAAACCAACGTACGAGCCACAGCCGGCTGATCCGGAACTGACTTTAGGTGCTTGTCCAGTGCCAGCTTGAAGACTGCCAGGGGTCTGTTGGTAATCCCCCTTATGTGTGCTGGGAGGCAGTTGAACAGTCTCGGGCCCCTGACACTTATTGTATGGTCTCTTAACGTGCTAGTGACACCCCTGCTTTTCATTGGGGGGATGGTGCATCGTCTGCCAAGTCTTTTGCTTTCGTAGTGAGTGATTTTCGTGTGCAAGTTCGGTACTAGTCCCTCTAGGATTTTCCAGGTGTATATAATCATGTATCTCTCCCTCCTGCGTTCCAGGGAATACAGGTTTAGGAACCTCAAGCGCTCCCAATAATTGAGGTGTTTTATCTCCGTTATGCACGCCGTGAAAGTTCTCTGTACATTTTCTAGGTCGGCAATTTCACCTGCCTTGAAAGGTGTGTTTTGTGTGCAGCAATTTTCCAGCAGATGAACAAGTGACCTGAGAGTGTCTATGGGTTTGGCCTCCCTAGTTTTGAAGGTTTCATTATCATCTGTCATTTTTTAGCAGATGCGTTGATACAATGTTAGGTCCTTAAAGGGGGGAGATCCTCCGACATATAAACCCCAGGTCTTTGACGTGGTTTTCGCTCATTTTGTGGCCAGAATTTTTTTGTACTCTGATGAAGTTTAAAAATTTTCCTCATGTAAAACAAATGGGGAAAGGGATAGATCGAAGGTCCCTGTTTGCAGATGACGTGAAGTTAATAGGAGAATTAAAAAAGACGCAGACCAGGGGTCTACAAAGAGCCTGGGGGTGGATGTGGGGCCCCGAAACTGGTCTAGAATTTAACCCCGCAAAGAAAGTATAAAGATCGGGGGAGGGCAAAAAGACCGCGACAGAGATAGGCTAGGAGGCCAAAGGCTGCAACCTCACTCAAGGAGAAAGACTAGGAGTGAGTATAACCCGAGTATTTTCCCCAGAGCACAATTAACCAGATAACTGCTGGGCAAAGGGGGCGTTTGGCAAACCTGAAAAAATAGCGTTCGGTACTCAGTAAGGAATCGTTAAAGCTTTATACATGTGTCGTCGGGCCCCTTTCTGGAGTACGCGCACCCAGTTTAAAAACCCACATTGGTAAAAACCGTCAAGAAATTAGAGAAAGTGAAAAGGGTTTTGCAAGAAGGCTAGTTAAAGAACTAGGGAATGTCCTATAAAGAAGGGGCAAAGGGAAATCGGTCTGAGAACACTGGAGGACAGGAGGGTCAGGGGAGACATGATAACGACATACAAAAATACTGCATAAAAATAGAAAAGGGGGACAGAAGATGTTCCAGAGTGGGCACAGAACAAGGGGTTTCACAATTGGAAGCTAAAGACTAGGTGGTAAAAGGGGATTTAGGAAAGTATTTCTTCAGTCATAGAGTGTTAGGAAGTGGAATAGTCTGCAAGCGATGTGTGGAGGTGGGAACTATACATAGTTATAAGACGAGGTATGATAAAGTTCATGAGCAGGGGGAGGGGAGGACTAGTAGGGTCGGTGAAGAGGCGGGGCAGGGTTTATTTATCGCCCCCTGCAACCACAATTAGGTGAGTACACACACACACACCACACACCAAAGGGCGTGTCTCCCCCCTACAACCCACACCAACACACACCAGGAGCTGTGCTCGACCCTGAATCACACACAACCCCCACACACACACCCCACACACACACACAACACACAACCCAACCAAAAACCCAACATACACAACACTAGCACACACACATCCCTTGAGACTGGGCAAATACCTGAGATATGGAAGACAGAAAATTTAGTCCCCCATATTTAAAAAAAGGGCAGAACGAGGCATAAACTCAGCCCCTTGTCTTGAATGTATAGTATGCAAAGTCATGGAAAAGATTATCAGGAGGGGGTGGTGGAACACCGGAACGGAACAAATTTAAATGAAAACCAGCTGGTTCATGGAAGGAAAAACCCGTGTCACAAAACCTTTGGGGCTTTATGACAAGGTAACAGAAGAACGGATAGGCGGTGGGTTGATTGCTTTTCCCCGGACTGCGGGAGGCCTTTGACTTTATTTCCAAAAAGGATTAGAGCAGAGCTGGAGGATCAGGCGCGTAAAACAGGGAGGGCACTGCAAGGATCAGGGAATACCTGACAGGGAGGCAAAACGAGTGTAAGAGGTATCCAGTGGGCCCCTGTGACGAGCGGGGTTCCCACGGGGGTCAGTTTAGGCCCAGTGCTATTTTTGATATATGCGAACGACTGATGGAAGGAATAGATCTGAGTGCCCCTATTCGCGATGATGTAAAGTGGGGAAAAGATTAAAATTGGATGAGGTGGGCAGGTTTGCAAGAGCCTGGACAGGCGGACACGTGGCCCAGAAACGGGCTTTCAAATTAAAAACCCTGCCAAAGCAAAAGTCATAAAGTTTGGGGGGGGGAAAAAGAAGCCCAAAGGGGAAGAGTATGGCTAGGTGGACAAAGACGCAGCCCATCGGGAGAAAGATTTGGGGTGACACTGGGCACACATAAACCCCAAAAAAACTGCTCAGCATAGGATCCCTGGCAAACTGAGAATAGGGTTCCGATCCCTTTAAATAAGGAATCGTTAAGACAGGGTACACTGTGTATTTTAGGACCTACTGGAGTAGCAGACCATCTGGAACCCACAAAGGTAAACACGTAAAGAAGTTAGAGAAAGTACAAAGGGTTTGAACGGGCTATTTCCCAGGTAGGGAATGTTTACGGGAAAGGAAAATCGGATGACGTACTGGAGGACAGAAGGGTCGAGGAGACTTGACAACGACAAAAAAAGTTTATGTGGGGAATAGACAAGGGGGCAGAGAAGGTGTTCCGAGGGGGGAACAGAAAAAAGGGGGTCACAATTGGAAGCTGAAGACTCAGACGAGTCACAGGGACGTTGGAAGTATTTCTTCGTCTGAGTCTCAGGAAGTGGAATACCCCTAGAAAGTGAAGTAGTGGAGGACAAACCATAATAGTTTTAAGAAAGGTATGACAAAGCTAGGAAGAAGAGGGGAGAGGACCCGTAGCAATGTGAAGAGGCGGGGTCGGGGGTGAGCTCGACCCCCCGCAACCACAATTAGGTGAGTAAATTAGGTGAGTTTTCACACACAAAACACACACACGTGGGTGGGGTGCGAGGGGGTAACAAGGCTCTGAGGACCTTAGCGTTGTTGGCGTGCAAAACGGTTAGCAGTAAACGTGGTAGTGGAACTTCAGTGAACAATACTACGAGTGATAATTAAAGTTTTTAGTTAAAGAAAAATGAGAGGGAAAACTGAAATTGAATATTTCAAAGCGCAAACCGTTGGGGGTTTAGGGGCCGTTGCCACATTGACAGCGGTAGGCCCGAAGAAGTGACTTTACGACAAAGTTGTGTGCCCTTTTACATTAAGTGAAGTGTTATTAAAGTGAAATGATACTTCATCGTGAAGAGTGAAATTGCGTGGGAAGCGGGATGTATAGAAAATATGGTCTAAAAATTTTGGGTGAAGGTCTCCAAAATGGGGTTTAAGGCCTAGTACGATGACCCCACCCTCAGCAGCTGGCAACCTGTCCCGCACCATTTCGCGCAAATTTATTCGCCTATTTTTGGTTTGATGTTTGGACGGCCCTGGCTGGGCCCTTTCTACGTTTGATATGGTCACCACTCTGCAAGCTATTCCCCAAATTGAAAAGAAATAGCATAGACTGTGAAAAAAGTGTTTACGAGTGTGAGAAGGTAGGTGGGACAAGCTTTTAAGGGCAACATTGTAGACGGTGCTAGGGTCAAGTCCCCGGAGGGTTGTGTCAGGTCCAAGAAGTTCGGAGTCATTACCCCCAACGCCCTACAAAACCACCTCACAACCCACATGCACACAGACACAGGCAGTGTTATACCGGTAGTTATTAGCAGAAGAATACTTTTGGAAACTAGGGAAATCCTTTCAATGTGAACAAGGAAAATGATTAACCAGCAACAATTAATACGTAAAAACCAGAAAGGGGAATAAGTGGAGAGAGTGCATAATTGGGAAAGATAAATGGATAAAATTTTTGGCTACACGACGGTCTTTCAACCACACCCCCTCCCCCCCCTAACCCTCCCCCCCCTACACACAAGCCCACCACCCAAAGGGTAGACAACACACTCACACACACCACACACCACACACACACCACCACACAACACACACACACACACCCCACCATAAAACACACATACATCCCCATACACACCAAACATAAAAATCCCACTACACACACAAACACACAACACACAAAACACCAAACACACACACACACAACACCAAAACAACATTATATACAACAAAGGGGGGGGGGGGGGGGAAAAACGATCATGGTACGCGCGAGGTGTCAGGTGGGCGCTGTGACAAGCGGGGTTCCCAGGGGTCAGTCTAGGACCGTGTGTTCTTTGGTTAAAAAAAGTTTAACGACATAAGGAAGGGGGAGGGTAGAAGTGTCCTTGTTTGGACGTGGAAGTTAAGGAAAAATCGAAACGGACGAGGATCGGGAGGGGCTAAAGAGATCTGGACAGGTCAAGCCTGGTCCAGCAACTGGGTCTTGAATTTAACCCGCCAATGCAAAGTCATGAAGTTGGGGAAGGGGAAAGAAGACCGCAGACACAATTGTTTAGATGGCCCCAAAACTGCAAAAAACCCCACTCAAGGAAAAAAATTGGGGGTGGTATAAAAACCCAGCATATCTCCTGAGGCGCCATCAATCAAAAACTGCTGCGCTTTGGGCGCCTGGCAAACCTGGATAGCGTTCCCATACCTCGTAAGGATTCGTTTAAGACTCTGTACACCATCTAGTCAGGCCCCTACTGGGTTGCAGCACCCGTTTTGGAATCCCCCCAGTCAAGCACGTCAAGAAATTGAGAAAATGCAAAGGTTTTCAACAAGACTAGTTCCCCGGCTACGGGGATTTCTATGAAAAAAGGGTTGAGGGAAAATCGGCCGACGACATGGAGGCCAGGGGGTAGGGGGGACATGAAACGACATATAAAAAACTGCGCGGAATAGACGAGGTGGACAAAGAGGGATGTTCCCGAGTGGGGGTACAGACACAAGAGGTCACAATTGGAAGTTGAAGACTCAGATGAATCAAAGGGATGTTAGGAAGTATTTCTTCGTCACAGGTAGTCGGCCATGGAATGCTAAAAGTGATGTGGTGGAGGAGGAACCATACGTAGTTTTAAGGCGAGGTATGACAGGCTCATGGGGCAGGGGAGAGAGGACCAGTAGCAATCAGCGGAGGAGGGCCAGGAGCTGTGATCGACCCGCAACCACAAATAGGTGAGTACAAATGGTGAGTCAACACCACACACACCCCCACACACCCCCACACACACACCCAAAACCCCACACACCCACAACCACACCACACACAAAACCCCAAAACACACACCCCACACCACCCACATACACACCCCAAGCCAAACCCCCACACACCCCCCCCCAACCCCACCACCACACAACACACCAACCCCACACACCACACACACCCAACACACAAACATACACACCCCACACACCCACACCCCACAAAAACACACATGCAATAACAACACCCCACACAACACACACCAACCAAACCACACACACACACACCCCCCCCCATTGACACAAACCTTGAACAAAAACGTACCCCCCCTCCCCAACCACCTTCCCTTCCCCAACCACCCCACTAGCCCCTACCCTCCCCCAAACCCCCTAACCCCCCCCCGTCTAACCCCCCCCAACTACCTCCCCCCCC
>NC_069415.1:52066066-52071066 GCF_026875155.1 Cherax quadricarinatus
GAAAACATCACGAGTAGGGTAAGAGATGTAGTGTATGCATGCAACATAAAGGCAATGTCAATGGTCCTAATCCTATCCAGGTGTATCCCACTACTAGAGAACCATAGAAAGAGTTGCAGTAGACCAGTTAACTAATTTTCATTGCTCCCTCCAAGGAAATAAACATCTGTGCATCATGGTAGACCATTTCACCTGATACTGTGAGTTAGTTCCCACTGCAGATAAAACAGCTGAGACAGTAGCTAGAGCATTTAAAGAATGCATAATCTGTAGATATACGTGAATTCTGTAACGAGATCCTTGAAAACTTGTGTGCCTTGTATAAGATTACCAAGTCGACCATTGTCCCACATCACACTGCCAGTAATGGGTTCGCAGAAAGGACTAATAAGAAAGTACAGTGGACCCCCGGTTAACGATTTTAATCCGTGCAAGAGGGGTAATTGTTATGCGAAATAATCGCTATGTGAATGAATTTTCCCCATAAGAAATAATGGAAATCAAATTAATCCGTGCAAGACACCCAAAAGTATGAAAAAAAAAATTTTACCACATGAAATATACATTTTCCCACACACAAAGAGAAGGATACATGCACAATAGTAGAGTAGTACATGCACAGTATATATTGTGCATGTACTAGTCTACTAAATGAAGAATAAATGACACTTACCTTTATTGAAGATGCAGCAATGACTGATGAGACACTGTGTCCTGGGAGTGCCTTTTCCTCCTGAGTACTGTAGGTCCTGTTTGGCATTTTCTTCCAGAACAGGCCTTATCACACTGTGTATGCCACTAGATTCTTAAATCTCTCAAACCAACCTTTGCTGGCTTTAAATTCACCAATATGAGCACTAGTTCCAGGCATTTTTCCTGTTCACTGGGTGTTAGTCGGATTGTGTGGGTTGCATCCTGGGAGACAAGATTAAGGACCCCAATGGAAATAAGTTAGACAGTCTTCGATGACACTGACTTTTTTGGGTTATCCTGGGTGGCAAATCCTCTGGGGTTAATTGTTTTTGGTATTCTCAATAAGCCACACCAACAACGGTGCTACAGCAGCAGCAGCAGCAGCTGACAGTGCAGCAGCAGCAGCAGCTGACAGTGCAGCAGCAGCAGCAGCAGCTGTACCACCAATAGTAGCGATGGTTGATTGGGGTTTATTATACAACCTGGCCAGCTCGGAGACATGCACTCCACTTTCTTTACTTATCAATGATCTTTTTCTTCATCTCTATTGTAATTCTCACCCTTATTGCTGTAGGGTTGGCACTAGAAGCTTTCTTGGGGCCCATGGTCACTTATTTTCCAGAAAAAGCACTGAAAACACTGTAATAATACGAAATATTCCGATTGTATGCTTGGATGTTACCGCGGAGGCTGGCTGGTAAACAATGCCACCGGCGGAACACGTGAGCGCGTCTCGGACGAAAATCGGTAAGCAGGTTTTTAAGCGGTATGTGAGGCAAAATTTTTGCAATTAAAGTAAGCGGTATGCGAAATAATCGCTATGTGATGCCATCGTTATGCGGGGGTCCACTGTACTTGATGTATTGAGAACCACTATCAATCCCAATAGTGCAACCTGGGATGAAGTTATACCTGATGTTCAGTGTGCAATAAATTCTGCTTACAATGCTTCTATAGGTGACACTCCACATTATGCATTGTATGGTGTAGATAAGAGTTTACCATACGAGTTGTTGTATTCCACACCGAAATCAAATTACAATTATGACAATTTCATAGTAACTCGTACCAGCTTAGCTCAAGGTGTTTTCAGAAATATCTGAGAAACACTTCATAAATCAACAGCAGAATTTACAAGTGTCACTAATGCTCATGCAAAGCCAACCAGAATTAAAGTAGGTTTGAGAGTGATGCTGACTAACTTTAAATAAAGCATCCACAATGCCTAAGCTCGATCAAAAGTTTGTCGATCCTTATTGAGTAATCGAACATATCAACGGTAATAAGTATAAAGTTAGAGAAGTAAGTACTGGTCCATATAGAGAGTCACACTTGAACCAAATGAAGTTAGTGTGTGATGAAGACGAGTTCCCTGACAACCAGACTATTGTGACTGACAATGACAATTCGTCTGACCCTGTGCCCTATACTTCTAGTAATCAGCCAGAACAATAACCTGAATGTTGTTACTCCTTACATACACAACAAGTATTGAAAAATCCTCAATTATCATTTGTAAATGCCCATATAAATCCTCCTTAACCCTTTCAGGGTCGGCAGGCCCTCTCCTAAACTTGTTCTCAGAGTCGGAAATTTTTTGAAAAAGAAAAAAAATTAATTATTTTTTTCTTATGAAATGATAGAATATCTTTTCCCAGTCATAATGACACCAAAAGTATGAAATTTGATGGAAAACTTACAAAATTATTCCCTCGCAAATTTAGCGGTCTTGGCGATGTTTATGCATCGTCGATTCCGCCCACTTTGAGTCATATTCTCGGCCAATTTCAATGTACAAGTCGACAAAAATCATAACTATTTCGTTAGAATTCCATTTTTTCTATCGAATGAGTACAAGAAACCACCCATTTACTGATTTCAATTATCCAATAAAGTGGTCAGAAATTGGCAATTTTGCCAATTTCAAACAAATTTCAAAAGATGCCAATTTCCAAATAGGTTTCAGAATAAACATGACAGACATTCTTAGCACTAAAATAACATTTTTTCTGTTCATTAGTCACGTCCCCAGGCCTCTCTTACATTTCTTTTGCTGTCCACTTTGAATTTTTATTCTCACAAAAAAATAGAAGATTTACTGTTATGCAGACTACTGCATTAGTGTAGATGTGGTATAAATAATATCAGCACACTTGTGAAAGAAAATTAGACTCACCAGTTGACACGTATTGGACATGTGGCATGATTTGTTTACTTTTGAACTTTGGCAAAAATCGAACATTTCTGCTACTTTGAGCTCAATTTCAAGGTACTTTTCATTGTGAAACCCATCAAAATCATCTCTATTTCTGTAATATGTCTTCCATTCTATAAAATGAGACCAGGAAAACTAGAATACATCCATAAATAGCATACGAAAATGCACTGCAAAGTTGTTGTTTTAAAGCAAAAACAAGGTCAGAGTTTTTTTTCTCTCATTATGCACTGTGTGCTGCAGGATTTTTTTTATACTGTGCACACTGACCACATAGACCCATTCTTTCATATGTAGGCCTACCAGCTTTCTCTCACTAGATTTGAAGGTGCTAGAATTTATGCGTACTAGTACGGCACCAACCCTGGCATGCAAGCTGTACTAGTACGGCACCAACCTTGAAAGGTTTAACCACGGCATGTGTTAGCCATTGCAAAAGAATTCAATCCACCCAGAGATGATGACCATCCTGTATATGTAAATCTTACCCTAGCAGAGCTGGGGTTAAATGTATATAGCCTATATAATTAGATGATTCAGTTAGAAGATGTTGTCAACTGTGTGTTTTGTTATCAGCTGATCAGTATCCAGAATTTTTTTGAGTGTTCATATTCCCTCCGAATTCTGAGATTTAACAGTAATGACCTGTGCATGCCATGTCTGCCTTTTCTGTTAAATACTATCTTCTTTGTAAATGTATTCTTCCTCAGAATCCATAGATCACATGAATACAGATCAATCAATCATTTCTCTCTCTTTTATTATACTGTGATTTACTACCATAATTTGTAATGCATTATAATAACATCCATTATAATAACATCCATTATAATAACATCCATTATAATAACATCCATTACAATAACATCCATTATAATAACATCCATTACAATAACATCCATTATAATAACATCCATTATAATAACATCCATTACAATAACATCCATTACAATAACATCCATTATAATAACATCCATTACAGCTGATTATGCTAACATCCATTCAATCGATAATATCTTATTACCATTTCTGTGCTTAGTTCTAAGTTATGGATGTGTTTGCTATTGTATAGAATCAGTCCAGAGCCACCTGCCTGTTCAGTCTGTAGAGTTGTATTATATGTTGAGATGATGCACGTACCATGACCAAACTGTCAGTAGTGTTACTGAATCCCTATGTAATATACTTGTATAGTATATGTAGTGACTACTAGCTATATTATATATATATATATATATATATATATATATATATATATATATATATATATATTATATAATATATATTATATATATAGGATCCCTGTTCAGCTAGGCTCTCTGGCTAGCTTGTGACATCACCAGGCCATGCCCATGTGAGCAGTGTGCAAGAGGCTCACCCCTTCACTTGGACCTAGGGCATAGACAGGACAGGAAGGCTGGGCTATCCTCCCATAATGACTATTTACAATATAAGTTACCAACCGTCTAACGGGTGTATTCCTTACTCCTGTATCTCCATTAAGTACCCACCTTCACGGGGAGGCCCAGTGGCAACACAAAAATGACATACCATCAAAAGCCAAGTCTGACCTGAAGCTGTTGAACAGCAATATCAGGAGGAAAACAACAGTCAAGGCCCAGGTAATCAAGCTGAGGAAGGAAGGAGGGGAGGTCACAAGAAATGACCAAGAAGTGTATGAAGAGCTAAACACAAGATTTCAAGAAGAATTTTCAATGGAGACAGAAAGGACTCAGAAAGCCGGAATGGTGGAGTACACCAACAAGTGCTGGACAAAACACACAGCTGAGGAGGTGGTGAAGAGGCTGCTAAGTGAACTAGATACCTCAAAAGTGGTGGGACTGGACAACCTCTCTCCATGGGTCCTGAGAGAGGGAGCAGAGGCACTGTGTGCACCTTTAACAACAATCTTCAACACATCTATCGAAACAGGGCAACTACCTGAGGTGTGGAGAACAGCAAATGTCGTCCCAAGTTCCCAAGTTTTAAGAAATGAAACAGACACACAGCATTAACCCTTTGACTGTCGCGGCCGTATATATACGTCTTACGAGGTACCGTGTTTGACGTATATATACTCATAAATTCTAGC
>NC_069415.1:52076066-52097440 GCF_026875155.1 Cherax quadricarinatus
AGCTGCAAGAAATGTGTCAAAACTGTCAGTGGTGACAATAAGGCAGGAGGAGGTGCATTTCCTTCTTAAATCGCTTGACCAAGAAAAGGCTGTGGGCCCGACAAGTTGAGCCAAGACTGCTGAGATGATTTTGCAGACCAGGGTAGCAGCACATCTAACCGCATCTTTCAGCACTGCCTAGTACAGTGTAAATGGCCCTCTCTGTGGAAAGAGGCAAATGTAGTCCCTGTTCACAAAAGGAAGAGCAGAGCAGAAATCAGCAACTACAGACCAGTGTCACTCCTGTCAATCACTGGTAAGATGCTTGAGACAATATCTCAAGACAAATGACAGTTTTTTGACTACCACTCACTACTTTGTGATCGTCAATATGGCTTAGGAAAGGTTACTCTGCTGCTGATCTGTTGTTAAACCTCTCCACTAAGTGGACCCGTCACTGGATGAATCCCAAAATCGCTGTTGGTAGCACTGACATTTCTAGTGCTTTCGACCGGGTGTGGCACCAGGGCCTCTTAGCAAAAACTTCAAGCAATGGGAATTGCAGGGTTACGCTACCCTCTCCTCAGTGATTACCTTCAGGGTAGATCTCTAAGTCTAGTTTCAATGGAAGGGAAATGCAAAAAAGCCTATTGGGAAAAGTGTTCACAAAAAAGCATGCTGGGCCCATGTTTTGGAATGTTACTTCACGCCTTCTTCATTCATCCCAGATCACATGCATTGCAGATGATTTACCTAAATTCACTTACCCAAGGAAAAAATTTCCCCTGGCTCTAAATACTCAATCCCAGCTAAGAGCTATTCAGTTTGGGCGAAATGATGGCAAGAACATTTCACCTCAGAAATAAAAATGTGATCGTCTTAGGCCCTGATGGTAATGCGGTGCGGGTTTGAAGGATGAATGGGGGGTTTTGGCACTGGAGAAAAAGTTGATATCCTTGGGGTAAAAATTTGACTAAAAATGCCCATGAAAAAACCATGTTGTAAATTAGAAAAAAAGGGCAGCAGGAAGTACAGCACTTCGCGTATTTGCATTGCTTGACAGTAGGGGTTGAAGTTTTGTACAAGGCACAAGTACGCCACCCCTTTGATTTTGCTCCACTTTTTGGTTTGCTCCCCCCCCCCCCCTCTCATCTGCGATGCTTGCCCAGAGTGAAGAACGAGTAAGACGTTCATTCTCTCGCCTGGACCATCCTGGATAGATCTGTCTTTCAGCAGGCCTTCAGCACAGGGGGGATGGGGTGGCCCTTACGTTATGTGAAAGGGCCCAATATTGTCAAAACTCCCAACTTGGCCATTCAGGACAGCATGAAACAAGCTTTCATGCCCCAGATGGGGAGAAAGCAGCAAAATTCACTCTGGTGTACCCTCTCCGAATATCATCCATCTAGATCCTATTCCGGGTGATCGATATGGAACACTTCTGCAGCATAATGATGTCAACGAGATAAAATTCAGTTGATCAAAGAAAATGTGGCCCCAGATGGCTCCCAAATTTTATCCTGTTCCCCACTTGTAAGTTATAACAATAAAAATGCTTCAGGAGAGGAGGGGGAGGATAGGGGGGAGAGAGGGGGGGGGAGGGGGGAGGAGAGGGGGGGAGAGAGAGGGGGGAGAGGGGAAGGAGAGAGAGGGGGAGGAGAGGGGGAGAGAGAGGGGGAGAGAAATGGGGGGAGAGGAGGAAGGGGGAGAGAGGGGAGGGGGGGGAGAGAGTGGGGGGGGAGATGGGGGGAGAGGGGGGGAGAGGGGGGGAGAGAGGGGGGAGAGAGAGGGGGGAGAGAGAGGGGGGAGAAGGGGGGGGGGAGAGAGGGGGAGAGAGAGGCGGAGAGGGGGGGGAGAGAGGGAGAGAGAGGGAGGGAAGAGAGGAGAGAGAGGGAGAGGAGAGAGAGGAGAGAGAGAGGAGAGAGAGAGGAGAGGAGAGGGAGAGAGGAAAGAGAGGAAAGAGGGGAGGAGAGAGGGGGGGGGGGAGAGAGGGGGGGAGAGAGGGGGGGGAGAGGGGGGGAGAGGAGAGGGGGGGGAGGGAGAGTGAGAGAGAGAGGAGATGAGAGAAGAAGAAGAGAAAAGGGGAGAGAAGAGAGAGAGAGAGAGAGGGGGGAAAGAGAGGAGAGAGAAGAGAGAGAAGAGAAAGAAAAGAGAGAGAGGAGAAGAGGAGAAGAGAGGAAAAAGGAAAGAAGGGGGAGGAGAGAAAAGAGAGAGAGAGAGAAGGGGGAGGAGAGAAGAGAGGAGGGGAGAAGGAAGAGAAGAGAGATAGGGAAAAGAGAGAAGAGAGAGAAGAGAGAGGGAGAGGAGAGGAGAGAGAGGAGAGGGAGGGAGGGAGGAGAGGAGAGAGAGGAGAAGCTTAAAGAAACTTCCCCCTTTACCCTCGCATTGTTTGACGGTAGGGTTGAAAGATCCTTTTCGGGGCCCAAAGTACGCTCACACCTTGATTATGCCCCATTTTTTCTTGGTTTGCCTGTCCCCCCTCTCATCTGCGACTTCCCTTGGACAGAGTAGAGAACGGGGGAAAAAGACGTCTCATAAACTCCCCCGGCCCACCCTGGTTTGATCTTTTCCATTTCAGCAGAAGCCTTCAACATAGGAGGGGAAATGTGGGGGGGCCCTTACTGTTGGGTTTAAAAGGGGCCAATATTGTAAAAATTTTACCCCCATTTGGATCCATTTCCCGAGGACAGCGTGAAACAAGCTTTTATGCCCAAGACGGGCAGAAAGCAGCAATTTTCACTCGGGCTGTCCCCTTCCCCAGAACATCACTACCCTGAGATAAATACATCCCCAGGATGACTGGGAGTATGGAACACATTCGTCCCCAAGCATAATGATGTCAACAAAGATAACGTCAGTTGATCAAATAAAAAATGTTTGGCCCACAGATGGCTCCAAACTTCACCCCTGTTCCCTTTTTTATGTTTTCTTTAACAAAAATCCCTTTAAAAATGAGCTGATGTGGTAAACAGCTCTTAGCTTGCCAATAAAGTTAGGTAACCCTTTAAACCCTTTTAAATAGCTGTAAAATAAAGCTAGGGATCCTTAACCTTGTCAAACCCTGTTTTAAAAAAAAAAAAAAAAAAAAAAAAAAAAAAAGAGAGAGAGAGAGAGAAGGGGAAAAGAGAGAGAGGAAGAGGAAAGAGAGAGAGAGAAGAGGGAAAGAGAGGGGAGAAAAAGGGGGGGAAAGAGAGAGAGAAAAGAGGAAAAGAGAGGGCAAGAGGAAAAGGAGAGGAAAAAGAGGAAAAGAGAGGAGGAAGAGGAAAGAGAGAGGAAAAGGGGAAAAAAGAGAAAAGGAAAAAGAAGAGGAAAAGAAAAGAGAGAGAGAGAAAGGGGAAAAGAGGAGAGAAAAGGGGAGGAAGAGAGAAAAGAGACAGAGAGAGAGAAAGGGAAGGAGAGAGACAGAGAGAGAGGACAGAGGGGACGAAAAGAGGGAAGGGGGGGGAGAGGAGAGAGAGAGAGAGAAAAAATTTTTTGTTGTTGTTTTTGTTTTTTGTAAACTGTTTTTTTTGTTATTTTTTTTTTTATTCCCAATATTGCCTCTTTTAAACAATAATTCTTTTTAAAACCATATGTCCCAAATTTTTTTTTTTTTCTTTAAGAAATTTTTATGTATTGTTGTGTTGTGCAGTACTTTTGATTAGTAATTGTTCATTGCAATATTGCTACAGTTATCTCAGTTCAATATTCTGTGATTTCAGTTTTATATTTCTTGTTTTGTGCATAATATTTTATTCTGTGTGTGTCAGTTTTTTTTTCTTTTTAGTGAATTGCTTTCCCAGTTTGTTTTAATTTTGCACAAGATTTATTGATCCAATTTTATCATTTATTGTTGAATTTCTTTATTGAATTGAGAGTAAAGACAACTCACTGTGCCATTAATTCAATTTAAAGTAAATATGAGTAAATTTGGTTTGAGTAAAGTACAATTTCTCTTGATTTTCGAAGTGTTGTTGATCCAGTTGAGTAACTTTTTTTTTATTCTCATGTGAGTTATCCTTGCTTACAGTGTGACTTATTTTTTTCTTCCTTTACTTAGGCAGAATAATTAAGAATTTTTCCCCATTTAAGCTTACTGTGTCATATAGTCTCTTTATTTTCTTGCCTTATGTCCTTGAGTAAGTTCCCTGAGAAGATGTCCCAGTCACTTTTGAATGTTCACTTAGTGTATCATGCCAGTCAAAGTCAATATGAATCAGTCCACAGTACCAATATTCCCTTAACCCTTTCAGGGTCCAAGGCCCAAATCTGGAGTCACGCACCAGTGTCCAAGAATTTTCAAAAGAAAAATTTGTTATTTTTTCTTATGAAATCGTAGAGAATCTTTTTGTGAAGGTAATAAAACAAAAAGTATGAAATTTGGTGGAAAATTGACGAAATTATGCTCTCGCGAATTTTGATGTGTCAGCGATATTTACGGATCGGCGATTTTGCCGACTTTGACTCCCATTTTAGGCCAATTACATTATTCCAATCAACCAAATTCTTAGCTATTTCACTAGTATTACTTCTATTCTATCGATTGAGCACAAGAAATCGCCAAGTCAACCGTTTCAACTACAAAATAAAGTGATCGGAAATTGTTAATTTGGCCAATTTAACACAAAGTTCAAAATATTCCAATTTCAAAATAGGGTCCAGAATGAACAATGTAGGCATTCCTGGCACTAAACTAACATTTCCTCTGTTCATTAGTTATGTTTTGAGGCTTTACAAATAAATTTCATTTTGATTTTTTATTCACATAATGAATTTTTATTCACACCAAAAAATAGAAGATTTACTGTTATGCAATACTGTAATAATTGTATAAATATCATCACCATATTTGTGAATGTATATTAGACCCACCAGCTGACGTGTATTAGACTTTTGAGGTCGTTTGTTTACTCTTGAATATCGGCAAAAATTTAACATTTCCGCTACTTTGAGCTCAGTTTCAAGCCATTTCCAATGCTAAAACCAATCAAAATCATCTCTATTTCTGTAATATGTCTTCCATTCCATCAAATGAGACCAAGAAATCGCAAATACAACTATAAAAAACATACGAAAAAACACTGCAAAGTTGCTGTTTTAATCGAAAAATCATGATTTCATTTTTTTTCTCTCATTATACACAGTGTGCTGCAGGATCTGTTTTATGTGGTGCACACATACCACATAGATGTATTCTCTCATATCTAGGCCCAAATGTACCACTCACAGTTTATCAGAGTGAGCTGAGCTCATGGCGTAGATCTACGGTTTGGACCCTGAACGTAAAGCCGTAGATCTACGGGACGGACCCTGAAAGGGTTAATGGCTGAAAGACAATACCTAGCCCTTGAGCAATGTGTTTGTTCTCACAGCTTGAATCTGAGATTTGTTAAAGTGCTGCGAAATGTGAAGTTCAGATTAACCTCTTATAGATTCGTTCACTACTCATTAACATAGCCGAGCGGTCAAACACTAGTAATACTATCATTCCTGTCTGGATTCCAGCCACAATATCATGCATGCAGGATAGTGTACAGTTACCTTGGGTTTCAGAGGAACCTCAGACAACCCTGGGTGCTGAGACTACTATCCCTGCGATGGCGACTTGTTCAAGTATTTGTTCCTTCCCAGGGGACGCTTTGAGAAGAACTTTACTTGCAACGAGTTATGCCATCTCTTGCTGATGTCACAAGCCATTGCAGAAAGACGTTTCTGTGGCTAGTGTACTCACTTGAGTGTTGCTGTTGTCCCTTGTGTTCCAGATGGTGATACTATCCTCGCTGACAGTAATCCATGCAATGTAAGAAGTTGTTTCTCAAGTAACTTTCACACGTTGTTAACATTTGTAAGTGTAGTCTCTTTATAGTTGATACCTCGTGTCACTGTGTGCGACTCATTGAATACAGTGGTCCCTCGATAATCGTAGTTCTCAGGAATCGTAGATTTCGGAAATCAAAGGGATATTTTCGTATAAACATGGGCTCGCTAATCGTAGGTTGACTCGCGAATAGTAGTTCGTCCGGGACGCATACGCACGGTGTGAGCCGGGGCAGCCTCCCTACCCAGCCAGTCTGGCATTGTTTACCAGTAAGCGAAGGTCCCCTCACTTGCTCCTACGAAATATTTCATAATATTCCACTCATTTTAGTGCTTGCAAGTACTAAATAAGCTACCATGGCTCCAAAGAAAGCTCCTAGTGCCAAGCCTGTGGTAAAGAAGGTGAGAAATATGAATGAATTTAAGAAAAACATCATTGGACAATATGAAAGTGGCACAAGTGCAGCCGAACTAGCCAGGATGTATAAGAAACCCTACACAACCATATCTTCCATAGTGGCCAAGAAAGAGGAAATCAAGGATGCTGTTGTTGCAAAGGGGGTAACTATGCTGACAAAAATGAGATCACCAGTACTCGAAGAGGTTGAGAAGTTATTATTGGTGTGGATAAATGAGAAACAATTAGCAGGAGATACTCCTATGACTTTGATTATTTGTGAAAAGGCTAGGTTGCATGACAATTTGGTAAAGAAATTGCCTGCAACTAGTGGTGATGTGAGTGAATTTAAGGCCAGCAAAGGCTGGTTTGAGAGATTTAAAAACCGTACTGGCATAGAGATTTAAGAACCGTACTGGCATACACAGTGTGGTAAGGCATGGTGAGGCTGCCAGTTTGGACCACAAGGCGGCTGAAAAATATGTGCATGAATTCAAGGATTACATATAGGCTGAAGGACTGAAACCTGAACAAGTGTTCAATTGTGACAAAACAGGCCTCTTTTGAAAGAAAATGCCGAAGAGGACCTTCATTACACAGGAGGAAAAGGCAATGCCAGGACACAAGCCTATGAAAGACAGGCTGATGCTCATGTTCTGTGCTAATGCTAGTGGGGATTTCAAAGTGAAACCATTACTAGTGTACCATTCTGAAAACCCCAGAGTGTTCAGGAAAAACAATGTTATGAAGAGTAAATTGTGTGTGTTTTGGAAATCTAATAGTAAGGCATGGGTCACGAGGGAAATTTTCATCGAGTGGTTCAATGAAGTGTTTGGCCCTAGTGAAGAATTACCTCCTGGAAAAGAAATTGGATCTCAAGTGCCTGCTAGTAATGGACAATGTACCTGCTCATCCTCCAAACTTGGATGACCTAATTTTCAAGGAGTTTGGGTTCATCACAGTAAAGTTCTTGCCCCTGAATACCACTCCTCTCCTCCAGCCCATGGACCAGCAGGTCATTTCAAACTTTAAAAAACTCTACACCAAAGCAATGTTTCACATGTGCTTGACTGTGACCACAGACACTCACTTGACCCTAAGAGAATTTTGGAGAGAACACTTCAGCATCCTCCATTGCATAACCCTTATAGGTATGGCTTGGGAGGGAGTGACTACCAGGACTTTGAACTCTGCTTGGAGAAAATTGTGGCCAGATTGTGTCGACAAGATGGATTTTGAAGGGTTTGGGACTGACCCTGATGAGCCTATGTCTGTTGTTAAATCAATTGTGGCACTGGGGAGTTCCATGGGGTTGGATGTGAGTTTGGAGGATGTGGAAGAGTTGGTGGAAGACCACAACGAAGAGCTCACCACTGAGGAGCTGCAAGAGCTTCAGCAAGAACAGCAACAGATTGCAGCTCAGAATCTTGCTGCAGAGGAGGAGGAAGAGAGATGGAAGAAGGTGCATTCTTCAGAAATTAAAGAGATTTTTGCTATGTGGGGTAAGATGGAAAGATTTATGGAGAAACATCACCCTGACAAGGTTGTTGCAAGCCATGTTGTCAACATGTACAGTGACAAAGTCTTGGGCCATTTTAGGGAAGTGTTAAAGAGACGCCAGAAACAGAGCTCTCTCCACAGTTATTTTGCGAGACAGACTCCAGTGACTCTCAAGCTGGTCCTAGTGGCATTAAGAAACAGAGAAGAGAAGCAACCCCAGAAAAGCAATTGGTACCTGAGGTGTTGCTGGAAGGGGATTCCCCTTCCAAACTATAAACAATCCAATCTCTCTCCTCCTCCAGTCTCTCATACACTAAGAAGAATCTCCAATAAAGGTAAGTGTTATGCTGTTAATGTTTCATTCATCATTTCCCATTGTATTGTTTATGTACTACATCTATATTTCATGTAAAAAATTTTTGTTTTAATACCTCTGGGTGTCAGGAACGGATTAATTGTATTTACATTATTTCTTATGGGGAAAATTGATTAAAAAATCGTAGATTTCGATAATAGTAGCAACTCCAGGAACGGATTAACTACGAAAAACGAGAGACCACTGTATCTGTATTGTTGACTGTGTTCATTTCTTTTCCCCTTGTGCTTGCAGTGAGAGATAGTAGATCTGTTCTCCCTTGCTCATATTGCATGTTATAGTGTTACTTTTTTCAACCGGGGAGAGTCATCCACTCCACTGAGTTTGTTCATTCCTCCAGTAAGAAAGAACAGATCTCATGTGGTCTAGTGTGATTCTATTCCTGCTCCAGAAGACCTTATTCTGACTGTGAAGCCACCAACACCCATTAGTGACTTTGTAATGAGCCAAGAATTACTGTATTGAACAGCCAAGTTGGGTACTCCAAGCAGAAGAGTATACCAGTTAGTAATTCCACAGACACTAGAGAATGCAGCATTACAGCTAGTTCACGATGCACCAGGTGTTGCACACCCTGGTATGGATTGTTCTGTGAAACAAGCCAGAATGAAATACTTTTGGCCATGTATGGCAACTGACATTTCTGAGTATGTTAAGAAATGTAGTGTCTGCATGCAGCATAAAGGAAATGTCAATGGTCCTAATCCAATCCAGGTGTATCCAACCACTAGCAAATCGTGGGAAAGAGTTGCTCTAGATGTGTGAACCAATTTTAAATGTTCTCTCCAAGGCAACAAACATCTGTGCATTATGGTAGACCATTTCACCAGACATTGTGAGTTAGTTCCTATTGCAGATAAGACTGCTGAGACAGTAGCTAAAGCGTTTAAAGAACGCATTATCTGCAGGCATACCACCCCTAAGTCCTTAGTAACAGATAATGGAGGTGAATTCTGTAATGAGATTCTTGAAAATTTGTGTACCTTGTACAAGATCTCTAAATCCACCATTGTTCCTCATCATCCTGCCAACAATGGGTTAGCAGAATGAACCAATAAGAAAGTACTTGATGTCTTGAGAGCCACTATCAACCCCAATAGTGAAACTTCGGATGAAGTTATACCAGATGTTCAATGTGGCATAAATTCTGCTTACAATGCTTCCATAGGTGACACTCCACATTATGCATTGTACAGTGTAGACAAGCGTTTACCCTAAGAGTTGTTACATTCCACTCCGAAACCCAATTATAATCCTGATGATTTCATAGCAACTCGTACTAGCATAGCTCAAAGTGTTTTTAGAAGAATCCGTGAAACACTTCATAAATCAACAGCAGAATTTACTGGAGTAACTAATAGCCGTGCTAAGCCGACAAAAGTTAAAGTGGGTTCGAAAGTAATGCTGACTAATTTCAACAAAACATCCGCAATGCCTAAGCTCGATCAAAAGTTTGTTGGCCCTTATCGAGTAGTTGAACATATCAATGGCAATAAATATAAGGTTAGAGAAATTAGTACTGGTCAGTACAAAGAATCGCATTTAGATCATATGAAGTTAGTATGCAATGTTGATGATATTGCTACCCAGACTAATGTGACAGATGCTGACAATCCTCCTGACTCTGTACCCTCTACCTCTAATACTCAGCCAGATTATCAACCCAAATGTTGTTATTCTTTGTGTACTCGACAAGTAATGAGAAACCAACAAGTATCTTTTGTAGATACTCGTTCAGATCGCCCTCAGTCAAGGCATGTGTTAGCCATTGCAGAAGAATTCGATCCACCCAAAGATGATAACCATTCTGCATATGTAAATCTTACCCTCGCAGAGTTGGGTTTAACCCTTTGAGGGTCGACAGGCCCTCTCCGAAACTCGTTCTCAGGGTCGGCCAAATTTAAAAAAAAAAATTATTTTCTCTTATGAAAACATAGAGAATCTTTTCCCGATCATAAAGACACCAAAAGTTTGAAATTTGATGGAAAACTTACGGAATTATGCTCTCGCAAAGTTAGCGGTCTCGGCGATGTTTACGCATCGGCGATTTTGCCCACTTTGAGCCCCATTTTCGGCCAATTCCACTGTATTAGTCGACAAAAAACATGAATATTTCGCTAGAACTCCATTTTTTCTATCGAATGGGTGCAAGAAACCACCCATTTATGAAACTCAACTATCCAGTACAGTGGTCAGAATTTAGCAATTTTGCCAATTTCACACAAATTTCAAAAGATGCCAATTTCAGAATAGGGTCCAGAATAAACAAGAAAGACATTCCTGGCACTAAAATGACATTTCCTCTGGTCATTAGTCACGTCTCAAGGCCCCTCTTATATTCTTTTGCTTTCCGCTTTGAATTTTTATTCTCAGAAAAAATATAAGATTTACTGTTATGCAGACTACTGCATTAGTGTAAAAAATGGTATAAATATTATTGGCACACTTGTGAAAGAATATTAGACTCACCAGTTGACGTGTATTGCACGCTTGGCACGATTTGTTTACTTTTGAAATTTGGTAAAAATCGAACATTTCTGCTACTTTGAGCTCAATTTCAAGGTACCTTTCATTGTAAAACCAGTCACAATCATCTCAATTTCTGTAATATGTTTTCCATTCTATAAAATGAGACCAAGAAAACTAGAATACAACAATAAATACCATACGAAAATACAGTGCAAAGTCGCTGTTTTATTCCAAAAAAATGGTCAAAGTTTTTCTTTTCTCATGCACTGTGTGCTGCAGGATTTTTTTTAGACTGTGCACACTGACCACATAGACCCATTCTTTCATATGAAGGCCTACCAGCTTTCTCCCACTAGATTTGAGGGCGCTAGAATTTAGGCGTACTAGTACGTCAAAAACCCTGGGTCGTAAGCCGTACTAGTACGTCCGAAACCCTCAAAGGGTTAAATGTACATAGTCTGTATAATTAGATGTCTAAGATGAATGAAGTTCTCAACTGTGTGTTTTGTTATCAGCTGATCAGTTTTCATAAAAAAAAAATTTTGTGTTCACATTCCCTACGAATTCTGAGAATTTAGCAGTAATGATCTGTGTGCACCAGATTTGCCTTTGCTGTTAATTACTCTCACCTTTGTAAATATATATTTATTCTTCCTCAGAATCCATAGAGTGCATGAATACAGATCAATCAATCAATTCCATCCTATATTATACCATGATTTGTTCTTATAATTCGTAATGCATTACGTTAAAACTCATTATGTTAAAACCCATTATGGTAAAACCCATTATGTTAACATCCATTATGATACCATCCATTAGTTCTAAGTTACACATGTCTTTGTTATTGTATAGAATTGGTCCAGGGCCACCTGCCTGTTCAGCCTATAGCGTAGTATTGTATGTCGAGACGACATACGTAACATGACCGAGCTGTCAGTATAGCTACTGAATCCCCTGTATATGTATAGCTTATCTGAGTGTCATAGTACCATCCATATGTTTCACATACACGACCCCTTTGCTGGGCCTAGTGACTGTTTGTATGACGTCACGGGATGCGGCATGAGTGCGTGGGACGCGCTACCTCGGTCTCAGTCCACGCATAGTAGACGTCTACACCAGGCAACACATGGCAGGTTGGGCTCCCTTTCTCACACTCTGCAATATAGTGTTACCATCCAACAAGTGTGTTTATCTTCAACCTTCATATCTCCTTCGAACCCCCACAACAAAGCTAATGAAAAGAAATCAGTCAGATGAGGATCAGGCAGGACTGCAAAGGGATCTGGACAGACTGCAAGCCTGATCCAGATCCTGGCTCCTTGAGTTTAACCCCACCAAGTGCAATTTCATGAAGATTGGGAGGAGCAAAGAAGACCGCAGACAGAGTACAGTCTAGGAGACCAAAGACTGCAAACCTAACTCAAGGAAAAGGATCTTGGGGTGAGTATAATACCGCACATCAACCAAATAACTACTGTAGCATATTGGCACCTGGCAAACCTTACGATAACATTCACACACCTCAATAAGAAATCATTCTAGACAATGTACACCGTGTATGTCAGGCCCATACTGGAGTATGCAGCACCAGTTTGGAACCCACATCTAGTCAAGCATGTCAAGAAATTAGAGAAAGAGCGAAGGTTTGCAACAAGACTAGTCCCGGAGCTAAGGGGCATGTCCTATGAGGAGAGGTTAAGGGAAATCGACCTGACGACACTGAAGGGCAGGAGGGATAGGGAGGACATGATAACATATAAACTACTAAGAGGAATTGACAAAGTGGATATGAACAATGTTTCAGTGATAGCGCACAGCAACAAGAGGTCACAATTGGAAGCTGAAGACTCGGATGAATCACAGGGATGTTAGGAAATATTTCTTCAGTCATAGAGTTATCAGGAAGTGGAATAGTCTGGAAAGTGATGTAGTGGAGGCACGATCCATATACATCTTTAAGAAGAGGTATGATAAAGCTCACGGAGCAGGGAGTGTGTGGACTTAGTAGCAACCAGTGAAGAGGTGGGGCCAGGAGCTATGACTCGACCCCTGCAAACAAACGCGCGTGCACACACACACACACACACACACACACACACACACACACACACACACACACACACACACACACACACACACAGTCCTTGATGAAAAGGTAAAGAAAATGTGGCTTGGTGTAGCTAGGTGAAGGTATGCACAATTTACCGACTACTAAATAGTTATAACTGTGACCATAATTTTTAAAGAGGTGGACCGGTAAGCCAGCGGAAGGCCTCAGTCAGATGACCAAAGCTCCAACGGCGGGTCATCATCTGACTAAAACCCGCGTCAGGAAACACTTGATGATGATGATGCCTCGTTTGGTCTTAACATCCTGATTGGAATAGAAGTGTGTGAGATCGTTTTTGTTTGTAGGCTTCCTGAAGAATCTAATGACAGGTTACCATTTCTCAACACTATTATATTTTAAGTTTACAAGAAGCCTTCATGCAAAAATGATCTCACACACTTCTATTCCGGTCAGGATACTAAGACCAAATGAGGCATCATAATAAGATTTTTTCGTAAGACCACATAGAATTTGCAGCCCAAAGTTTCCCAAGGCAAAATGTGCATATATTTATCAAACCTTCACCGAGCTACATTTTCCGTCATTTTTCATTAAGGACTGCAAGAAAAGTCCTCCAAATCATCAATTTTCCATGCACTAGCACCATTTCAAACAAAGTTATAACTGGACACAGCTTTGTCAAGCTGTTACAAACAAGGAGAGTGAAACATTGCCAAAATAAAGCCGAGAATCTCTCCCTTGAAGGCAGAGGTGAGAGCATACGTGAGCCTCTCTGTAGATAAAGCAAGTACGAGGTCGACTGCAGGATGGATTGTTATAGTCGGCTGCACCACAGATTGGGCATTCTACCAGTGACCTACAACACTTGGACGGGCGGCCAAAAAGCCAGCAAGTTCTGCACTGTTGCAACGTAGGGATTAATTCCAGTAATTGCAAAGGCTGTCCTGCTAAATATACTGAGGATGGAAGCTCTCCACAGTCAAAGGTCAATTTGGCTGTATTACAAGGATAACGAGTCCAATACTAGGCAGGAAGGATACAAGTTTCTTCCTTGAAAATTGGTAGATTGTGGAGCTCGAGTTGCTCAAGAAAGTCTGAATCACATTGTCTAAAGTCTTGTTGGACTGTAGCATGTAGAATATAGACAGTATTGAATCTAGAATTAAGAGAATACCGTTTGTGAATTATGACAAGTTTCATCAATATAGAGAAGGCGAGAGAGATTGCTAGCAGGTTTGAAATGAAACATTTTTGTCCAACATGCCTTAAGAGGCATGTTAAGACTTCCTTGAAAAACAGATGGATGGGAATAAATTTTCGAACAGGTTGTTTCTGAGAATAAGAACTAGGAGTGAAAGTAGCAGTAACAGGATCAGCTTCATCAGTTATAGGTTGGGGTCACGTAGGCTGGGCTTGCAGACGATCCAAAAATCGAAACACTGTAGAGGGGAAAGCCGGAATCATGGTCAAGGTCGAGTGAAGGTCAGAGGTATCAAAAGGATCAGCTGGAACTCCAGCACCGGAGTCAGGTGCTTGGTTTGTGAAAGGTCCGTGGACGTGCCGGGGTCATAAGGATGCTGCTGAGGAAAGAATTGATCTGGGAGGAGACAGATTATAGACATGTCCTTGATGGAGTTGTCTTTTTTTCTACAAAAAAAAGGAGAGAAGGGAAAGAGGAAAGAGAAGGGAAAAAGTGAGAAGAGGAAGAGGGAAAAAATGGAAGAAGAAACAAGTCAGCAATACGGACAGAGAGCATATCCTCCCCCCTCCCTACGCAACCAGATCCCACGGTGCGGCAGGCACGTGTAACAGTTGGGTATGTTTACTGATGATTGAAACGTTTTGCCCATGCAGTAGGATACTTCAGTCAAATACAGAGGCAGCAGTCGTAGTATCTAAGTAAAGATGTAATCAGCCCAAACTCGGAGAAATAGTTTTTGAGGTGGTAGTACTAGAGGTGACTATCACCAGTGTCAGTACCTGGTGTGTGGTAGTACTGGAGGTGACTACCACCAGTGTCAGTACCTGGTGTGTGGTAGTACTGGAGGTGACTACTACCCAGTGTGTGATATTACTGGCGACTACCACCAGTGTCAGTACCTGACGTGTGGTAGTACTGGAGATGACTACCATCAGTGCCAGTACCTGGTGTGTGGTAGTACTGGAGGTGACTACCACCTTGTCAGTACGTGGTGTGTGGTAGTACTGGCGACTACCACCAGTGTCAGTACCTGGTGTGTGGTAGTACTGGTTGGTAGATGAATGGTTCAGAGAACCGACATGTTGATAAATTAGACACATGTGCAACTCTTGGGTATCTTTATTGAGGAAACGTTTCGCCACACAGTGGCTTCATCAGTCCATACGTAGGAGAAACTTGAAGAACAGGCGGAGAATGAGGTAATCAGTCCCTCAACCTTGAGTCGATGTGTTCAGTCCATCAATCTTGAATAGAATACGGCATATGAGCGGAGAAGCAGCTTATAAACCGTATGGCAGGAGAGGTGCAGCAGTCATAGGTGGTGTCACATTTGTTCAATGTGGAAGTAGGTTGTGCCCAAGAATTAGGCAAGCGAAGAATTCCTAAGGTTGAGGGACTGATTGCCTCATTCTCCTCCTGTTCTTCAAGTTTCTCCTACGTATGGACTGATGAAGCCACTGTGTGGCGAAACGTTTCCTCAATAAAGATACCCAAGAGTTGCACATGTGTCTAATTTATCAAGGTTTCTGATACATGGGATCAACTTTGTCATCCTCCTTTGTACATTTTCCAGAGCATTTATATCCATTCTGTAATACGGTGACCAAAACTATGCAGCATAATCTAAATGAGGCCTAACCAAGGATGTATAGAGTTGAAGAACAACCTGAGGACTCCTATTATTTATGCTTCTTGATATGAAGCCAAGGATTCTATTAGCTTTATTGTGAACACTTATGCACTGTTGTCTTGGTTTCAGATTACTGCTAACCAGAACTCCTAAATCTTTTTCGCAATCCGTAATATTAAGATCTACATTATTTAGTTTATATGTGGCATGGTTATTGTACTGTCCAACATTTAGAACTTTGCATTTGTCTATATTAAACTGCATCTGCCACTTCTCCGACCACTGCATCAGCCTATTCAAATCTTCCTGGAGTGCTCTAATGTCCTCGTCAGAATGAATTCGACGGCCTATTTTGGTGTCATCGGCAAACTTGCTGATGTCGCTCTTTATGCCCTCATCTATGTCGTTTATGTAGATTGTGAACAGCAGGGGGCCCAACACTGACCCCTGTGGAACACCGCTCGTGACGCTTCCTCACTCTGATTTCTCCCCATTTATGCAAACTCTCTGCTGCCTATTTGTCAACCATGCCTCTATCCAGGAAAAAATTTCTCCTCCTATTCCATGTGCCTTAATTTTCCTGGTGAACTCTCGGTCTCTGAGGGTTTTCATAGAGGTGTCGGCCATCAGCTTTGAGGCTTCATAATCATCAGTACAGACGATGATGAACATCAAAATGGTATACAATACCGACAGGTTGGTAGGTAAGATCTGAGAGGGACACACAAGTCCCTCTCAGATCCAACAATTCTCACTTGAAGGGTGATGGACTGATTACATCGTCTTCTCATCTCTACTGTTCCTGTTAGGTAAGACACATATGCAACAGTTAGGTATCTTTATTTTGAAACGTTTCGCCTACACAATAGGCTTCTTCAGTCGAGTACAGAAAAATTGATAGAAGCAGAAGAGACTTGAAGACGATGTAATCAGTCCATCACCCTTAAAGTTTTGAGGTGGTCAGTCCCTCAGTCTGGAGAAGAGCATTGTTCCATAGTCTGAAACAATATTGTTTCAGAAGAGCATTGTTCCATAGTCTGAAACAATATTGTTTCAGACTATGGAACAATGCTCTTCTCCAGACTGAGGGACTGACCACCTCAAAACTTTAAGGGTGATGGACTGATTACATCGTCTTCAAGTCTCTTCTGCTTCTTTCAACTTTTCTGTACTCGACTGAAGAAGCCTACTGTGTAGGCGAAACGTTTCGAAATAAAGATACCTAACTGTTGCATGTGTCTTACCTAACAACCTGTCGGTATTTTATACCATTTTAATGTTCAATCTACTGTTCCTGCCTTCTTTCTGTATTCGACTGAAGAAGCCTACTGTGTAGGCGAAACGTTTCCATGTAAAGTTGCCTAACTGCTGCATATGTGTCTTACTTACCAACCTGTCGGTATTGTATACCATTTTGATGTTCATCTTGTCAGACACTGCAACACATGGCATCTTGGTACAGAAAACACCTTGGACAACCTTTTCAAGTGAGAATTGTTGGATCTGAGAGGGACATGACCTCTCAGTGGCTACATTCTCACTACTACTACTACTACTACTACTACTACTCTGCACCTCTCCTTCCGACAGTATTTAAGTTTCCGCACTGTCGCTTGATCTTCTTTAGACCATATCAGTGTGTCGTTCGTTGTTGTGCGTCCAGGTCGTGTTGATGTAGTGGTTCCCTTTTCATTCGGCCCACTTCGACTCTCAAAACCCTGTTGACTCCCTCACGATGCTTGCAAATTGTGTAAGGATCAAGCCTAACAGTGGAGTAATCAATGATTCTACTAAGCTTGCCCTTGCTGCCACTGTAAAGACATGCCTGCAGGTCAAATTTACAGCTATCCACTCGACAAAAGACTCATTTACTGCCGTCTGTTCAAAACTGATGGACGACACCTCTATGAAGACTCTCAGGGACCGAGAGTTCACCATCTGTCCTTCACCTTTCTTGCTGGTGAAACATAAGAACATAAGAATGTAGGAACACTGCAGAAGGCCTACTGGCCCATACGAGGCAGGTCCTCATCAAAACGACATCTACCTAAAGCTACCCAAGAAATAGCTCCCGTACCCCATGACACCAATCAAACCCAGCCCCTCCCACTCATATATTTGTCCAGTCTCTTCTTAAAGCTACCCAAGGTCCTAGCCTCTATCACCCCACTGGGAAGACTGTTCCACGCATCCACAACTCTGTTAGAAAACCAGTACTTACCTATGTCCTTTCTAAATCTAAATTTATCCAACTTAAATCCATTATTCCTGGTTCTTACCTGGTTCAACACCCTCAGTACTTTATTAATATCTCCCTTGTTTATGCCCGTCATCCATTTATACACCTCAATGATATCTCCCCTCATTCTACGCCTCTCCAGAGAGTGGAGATTTAAGGCTTTAAGTCTATCTTCATACGGGAGGTTCCTTACACAGTAAATCATTTTAGTCATTCTTCTCTGTATGTTCTCTAATGAGTCTATGTCCATTCTGTAGTAAGGGGACCAAAACTGAGCAGCATAATCTAAATGAGGCCTCACTAGTGATGTATAGAGCTGTAAAATAACTTTTGGACTTCTGTTACTTATACTTCTTGAGATAAATCCAAGTAATCTGTTGGCCTTGTTGCGCACACTAAGGCACTGCTGTCTTGGCTTTAGATTTCTGCTTACCATGACTCCCAAGTCTTTTTCACATTCTGTGTGACCAAGCTCTACTTCACCTAGATTATAGCTTCGAGGGTTATTTTCATTACCAAGGGCAAGTACCTTACACTTATCCACATTAAACTTCATCTGCCATTTTTCCGACAAAGACATTAGTTTGTTCAAATCGTCCTGGAGTTCATTGATATCATCCTCAGAGTGAATTATACGGCCTATCTTTGTATCATCAGCAAACTTACTCATGTCACTAGTAATCCCTTCATCAAGGTCATTAATGTAAATTATGAACAGGAGAGGGCCCAAAACTGATCCCTGTGGAACGCCACTAGTGACTAATCCCCACTCAGATTTCACTCCATTAATTGTAACTCTCTGCTTTCTATTGGTAAGCCATGCCTCAATCCATGCTAGAACTTTACCTCCTATACCATGAGCTGCCACTTTTCTTAAGAGTCTCTTGTGAGGTACTCTGTCGAAGGCTTTACTAAAATCCAAATAGAAGATTGAGACACTTATGCAGCATATGGGAATCTTTATTCAGGAAACGTTTCGCCACACAGTGGCTTCATCAGTCCAATACAAAGAGGAAAGCGTAAGGAGAGGAGGAGTATGAGGTAATCAGTCCCTCAGCCTGGAGTCGACTCCAGGCTGAGGGACTGATTACCTCATACTCCTCCTCTCCTTACGCCTTCCTCTTTGTATTGGACTGATGAAGCCACTGTGTGGCGAAACGTTTCCTGAATAAAGATTCCCATATGCTGCATAAGTGTCTCAATCTTCAACTTGTCGGTTTTTCAAACCATTCATCACAAAATCCAAATAAACAATATCATATTCCTTATCACTGTCAACTGCCTCAAATGTTCTATTGAAGAACGTCAGCAAGTTTGTCAGGCAGGAACGACCTCTCGTGAATCCATGCTGAGATTCATTTATCAAGTTATGCTCTTCAAGGTGACTTCTGATAATGTCAGCTATAATTGATTCTAATAACTTGCCCACTATAGATGTCAGGCTTATTGGACGGTAATTTGAAGGAGTGGACTTATCCCCTGATTTGAATATAGGAACCACATTAGCCATTTTCCATAACTCTGGCACAACACTGGTAAGGATGGACGCATTGAATACACTCGTTAATGGCTGACTAAGCTCCATCTTGCATTCCTTAAGTACCCTTGAAAACAACTCATCGGGTCCCGGGGACTTATTTTTTTCAGTTTGTCTATCTGTTTAATAACCATGTCCCTCGTGACAGTAATATTAGTTAACTTAAATTCATCAGGAACTAAATAATTGTTAATTACTGGAATCTCATTTACATCTTCCTGTGTAAAAACTGACAAAAAGTAGTCATTAAATAAGGAACACATTTCCAGTTCATTATCCGTCAGCTGTCCATTCCCAGTTTTCAGAGGTCCTACTTTTTCCTTCACCTTCGTCCTATACACTTGAAAGAACCCCTTTGGATTAGTCTTTGATTCATTAGCAACTCTAATTCCATAGCCCACGTTTAGGCTTTCTAATCGCCTTTTTTACTTCTCTTTTAAGCTGAACATATTGGTCAGTAAGGTTAACCCTCTCCTCTTCTGATGCACCTATAAATTCCCCTTTCTCCCCTAATAGATGTTTTAGCCTCCTGTTAACCCATTTGGGATCGTTATTATTAGACCTAATTTCTCTCTGGGGAATGTATATACTCTGGGCACTGTGTACATTATTAAGAAAACAATCATAAAAGCAGATCCCTTCATATTCATAAGTATGATTATCGTCAATAAAATCATTAGCTAGATAACCCCAATCAAGATTAGACAGATGCTCCCTTAGTCCATTATAATCGGCAGAACGAAAATCAGGGATTTTTACTGTATTATCATTATTCTTGCATTCCCAATTAATGCTGAAAGTGATGGATTTGTGATCACTTGCGCCAAGCTCTTCAGTGATCTCCAGATTATTCACGAGTGTTTCCTTATTTGACAAGACTAGGTCTAGCAAATTATTACCCCTGGTAGGCTCAGTTACGCTCTGTGTGATGAATGGTTTGAAAAACCGACAAGTTGAAGATTGAGACACTTATGCAGCATATGGGAATCTTTATTCAGGAAACGTTTCGCCACACAGTGGCTTCATCAGTCCAATACAAAGAGGAAGGCGTAAGGAGAGGAGGAGTATGAGGTAATCAGTCCCTCAGCCTGGAGTCGATGTGTTCAGTCCATCGATCTTGTAGAATGTACAGCATAGGGCCGTAGACGTGGCTTATATACTGTAGAGAGGTGAGGTGAAGCAGGCGGAGGCGGGGTCATAGTGGTACCATCCACTAGTCGAAGTAGGTCTTCATCCAAAGGTTGAACAAGTGTTGAAGAATTCTTTGTAACAAGATCCCATGATGCTGCAGTGTCTGACAGTTGTGATGAATGGTTTGAAAAACCGACAAGTTGAAGATTGAGACACTTATGCAGCATATGCTGTACATTCTACAAGATTGATGGACTGAACACATCGACTCCAGGCTGAGGGACTGATTACCTCATACTCCTCCTCTCCTTACGCCTTCCTCTTTGTATTGGACTGATGAAGCCACTGTGTGGCGAAACGTTTCCTGAATAAAGATTCCCATATGCTGCATAAGTGTCTCAATCTTCAACTTGTCGGTTTTTCAAACCATTCATCACAACTGTCAGACACTGCAGCATCATGGGATCTTGTTACAAAGAATTCTTCAACACTTGTTCAACCTTTGGACGAAGACCTACTTCGACTAGTGGATGGTACCACTATGACCCCACCTCCGCCTGCTTCACCTCACCTCTCTACAGTATATAAGCCACGTCTACGGCCCTATGCTGTGACACACACTCGTTCACACACATTCATTGGACACACAGCTCCATCGACGAACGATCTCGCCTCTCTAACTACCCCGTGTTGAGTGTGACTATCCTCAGAGTGGTGGTTACTAAACCTTCGTCTTCACCTTCAGGATTGGTGCGTCGGTGGTTGCCTACCCAAGGGCAGGAAGCCTTCCTCTGCACTCCTGTTGCTATCTGTAGCCTCCACGCTCCAGACTGTACGTGTAGTCTACACGCTATACAGCCAGTGTTGCCTCTCCTCGCCGTTGTCTGAAGTCTCCACGCCTCAGCCTGTATGTGAAGTCTGCTCGCCATTCAGCTAGTGTTGGCTCTCCTCATCGCTCACAGCCAGAGTTTTTTCTCTTCAACCGAGTGTGTTACTGGGCCTTCGTCTTCACCATCAGGATTGGTGCGTCGGTGGCCGCCTA
>NC_069415.1:52097940-52155440 GCF_026875155.1 Cherax quadricarinatus
CCGTACTGACCAAATTGTTTCCCATAAGAAATATTGTGAAGTAGATTAGTCCATTTCAGACCCCCAAACATACACGTACAAACGGCACTTACATAAATACACTTACATAATTGGTCGCATTCGGAGGTAATCGTTATGCGGGGGTCCACTGTATATATATATATATATATATATACACATACACACTCACACACACACTCACACACACATATACATATACAGTGGTCCCTTGTTTTTCGTAAGTAATCCGTTCCTGGAGGATCTATGCTATAAACGAAATTTATGATTTGCGAATCAATTTTCCCCATAAAAAATAATGTAAATACAATTAATCTGTTCCTGACACCCAGAAGTATTAAAACAAAAAATAGATGTAGTTGATTTATGAAGTGTTTCATGGATTCTTCTTAAAACACTTCGAGCTATGCTGGTACGAGTTGCTATGAAATCATCAGGATTATAATTGGGTTTCGGAGTGGAATGTAGCAACTTGTAGGGTAAACGCTTGTCTACACTGTACAATGCATAATGTGGAGTGTCACCTATGGAAGCATTGTAAGCAGAATTTATGGCACATTGAACATCTGGTATAACTTCATCCGAAGTTTCACTATTGGGGTTGATAGTGGCTCTCAAGACATCAAGTACTTTCTTATTGGTTCATTCTGCTAACCCATTGTTGGCAGGATGATGAGGAACAATGGTGGATTTAGAGATCTTGTACAAGGTACACAAATTTTCAAGAATCTCATTACAGAATTCACCTCCATTATCTGTTACTAAGGACTTGGGGTGGTATGCTGCAGATAATGCGTTCTTTAAACGCTTTAGCTACTGTCTCAGCAGTCTTATCTGCAATAGGAACTAACTCACAATATCTGGTGAAATGGTCTACCATAATGCACAGATGTTTGTTGCCTTGGAGAGAACATTTAAAATTGGTTAACAAATCTAGAGCAACTCTTTCCCACGATTTGCTAGTGGTTGGATACACCTGGATTGGATTAGGACCATTGACATTTCCTTTATGCTGCATGCAGACACTACATTTCTTAACATACTCAGAAATGTCAGTTGCCATACGTGGCCAGAAGTATTTCATTCTGGCTTGTTTCACAGAACGATCCATACCAGGGTGTGTAACACCTGGTGCATCGTGAACTAGCTGTAAAGCTACATTCTCTAGTGACTGTGGAATTACTAACTGGTATACTCTTCTGCTTGGAGTACCCAACTTGGCTGTTCAATACAGTAATTCTTGGCTCATTACAGTCACTAATGGGTGTTGGTAGCTTCACAGTCAGAATAAGATCTTCCTGGAGCAGGAATCGAATCACACTAGACCACATGGGATCTGTTCTTTCTTACTGGAGGAATGAACAAACTCGGTGGAGTGGATGACTCTCCCCGGTTGAAAAAAGTAACGCTATAACATGCAATATGAGCAAGGGAGAACAGATCTACTATCTCTCACTGCAAGCACAAGGGGAAAAAGAAATGAACACAGTCAACAATACAGATACGGTGGTCCCTCGTTTTTCGTAGTTAATTCGCTTCTGGAGTTGCTACTGTTATCGAAATCTACGATTTTCGAATCAATTTTCCCCATAAGAAATAATGTAAATACAATTAATCCGTTCCTGACACCCAGAGGTATTAAAACAAAATTTTTTTACATGAAATATAGATGTAGTACATAAACAATACAATGGGAAATGATGAATGAAACATTAACAGCATAACACTTACCTTTATTGGAGATTCTTCTTAGTGTATGGGAGACTGGAGGAGGAGAGATTGGATTGTTTATAGTTTGGAAGGGGAATCCCCTTCCAGCAACACCTCAGGTACCAATTGCTTTTCTGGGGTTGCTTCTCTTCTCTGTTTCTTAATGCCACTAGGACCAGCTTGAGAGTCACTGGAGTCTGTCTCGCAAAATAACTGTGGAGAGAGCTCTGTTTCTGGCGTCTCTTTAACACTTCCCTAAAATGGCCCAAGACTTTGTCACTGTACATGTTGCCAACATGGCTTGCAACAAACTTGTTAGGGTGATGTTTCTCCATAAATCTTTCCATCTTACCCCACATAGTAAAAATCTCTTTAATTTCTGAAGAATGCACCTTCTTCCATCTCTCTTCCTCCTCCTCTGCAGCAAGATTCTGAGCTGCGATCTGTTGCTCTTCCTGCTGAAGCTATTGCAGCTCCTCAGTGGTGAGCTCTTAGTTGTGGTCTTCCACCAATTCTTCCACATCCTCCAAACTCTCATCCAACCCCATGGAACTCCCCAGTGTCACAATTGATTTTACAACAGACATAGGCTCATCAGGGTCAGTCCCTAACCCTTCAAAATCCCTCTTGTCGACACAATCTGGCCACAATTTTCTCCAGGCAGAGTTCAAAGTCCTGGTAGTCACTCCCTCCCAAGCCATACCTATAAGGGTTATGCAATGGAGGATGCTGAAGTGTTCTCTCCAAAATTCCCTTAGGGTCAAGTGAGTGTCTGTGGTCACAGTCAACCACCTGTGAAACATTGCTTTTGTGTAGAATTTTTTAAAGTTTTCAATGACCTGCTGGTCCATGGGCTGGAGGAGAGGAGTGGTATTCGGGGGCAAGAACTTTACTGTGATGAACCCAAACTCCTCGAAAATTAGGTCATCCAAGTTTGGAGGATGAGCAGGTGCATTGTCCATTACTAGCAGGCACTTGAGATCCAATTTCTTTTCCAGGAGTTACTCCTTCACACTAGGGCCAAACACTTCATTGAACCACTCGACGAAAATTTCCCTCGTGACCCATGCCTTACTATTAGATTTCCAAAACACACACAATTTACTCTTCATAACATTGTTTTTCCTGAACACTCTGGGATTTTCAGAATGGTACACTAGTAATGGCTTCACTTTGAAATCCCCACTAGCATTAGCACAGAACATTAGCGTCAGCCTGTCTTTCATAGGCTTGTGTCCTGGCATTGCCTTTTCTTCTTGTGTAATGAAGGTCCTCTTTGGCATTTTCTTCCAAAAGAGGCCTGTTTTGTCACAGTTGAACACTTGTTCAGGTTTCAGTCCTTCAGCCTCTATGTACTCCTTGAATTCATGCACATATTTTTCAGCCACCTTGTGGTCCGAACTGGCAGCCTCACCATGCCTTACCACACTGTGTATGCTAGTACGGTTCTTAACCCTTTCAGGGTCCGTCCCGTAGATCTACGGCTTTACGTTCAGGGTCCAAACCGTAGATCTACGTCATGAGCTCAGCTCACTCTGATAAACTGTGAGTGGTACATTTGGGCCTAGATATGAGAGAATACATCTATGTAGTATGTGTGCACCACATAAAACAGATCCTGCAGCACACTGTGTATAATGAGAGAAAAAAACTGAAATCATGATTTTTCGATTAAAACAGCGACTTTGCAGTGTTTTTTCGTATGATTTTTATAGTTGTATTTGCGATTTCTTGGTCTCAATTGATAGAATGGAAGACATATTACAGAAATAGAGATAATTTTGATTGGTTTTAGCACTGGAAATGGCTTGAAACTGAGCTCAAAGTAGCAGAAATGTTAAATTTTTGCCGATATTCAAGAGTAAACGAACGACCTCACACGTCTAATACACGCCAGTTGGTGGGTCTAATATGCATTCACAAATATGGTGATGATATTTATACAATTATTACAGTATTGCATAACAGTAAATCTTCTATTTTTTGGTGTGAATAAAAATTCATTATGTGAATAAAAAATCAAAATGGAATTTATTTGTAAAGCCTCAAAACGTAACTAATGAACAGAGGAAATGTTAGTTTAGTTCCAGGAATACCTACATTGTTTATTCTGGACCTTATTTTGAAATTGGAATATTTTGAACTTTGTGTTAAATTGGCCAAATTAACAATTTCCGATCGCTTTAATTTGTAGTTGAAACAGTTGACTTGCTGATTTCTTGTGCTCAATCGATAGAATAGAAGTAATACTAGTGAAATAGCTAAGAATTTGGTTGGCTGGAATAATTGGCCTAAAATGGGAGTCAAAATCGGCAAAATCGCTGATTCATAAATTTCGCCAATCATAGGGGTATTTTCGTATAAACATGGACTCGCTTTTCATAGGTTGACTCGTGAATAGTAGTTCGTCCGGGACGCGTACGCATGGTGTGAGCTGGGGAGGCCTCCCTACCCAGCCAGTCTGGCATTGTTTACCAGTGAGTGAAGGTCCCCTCTAGTGCTACTATGAAATATTTCATAATATTCCACTCATTTTAGTGCTTGCAAGTACTAAATAAGCTACCATGGCTCCAAAGAAAGCTCCTAGTGCCAAGCCTGGGGTAAAGAAGGTGAGAAATATGTACAGTGACAAAGTCTTGGGCCAGTTTAGGGAAGTGTTAAAGAGACGCCAGAAACAGAGCTCTCTCCACAGTTACTTTGCGAGACAGGACTAGAGTGACTCTCAAGGTGGTCCTAGTGGCATTAAGAAACAGAGAAGAGAAGCAACCCCAGAGAAGCAATTGGTACCTGAGGTGTTGCTGGAAGGGGATTCCCCTTCCAACTGTAAACAATCCAATCTCTCTCCTCCTCCAGTCTCCCATACACTAAGAAGAATCTTCAATAAAGGTAAGTGTTATGCTGTTAATGTTTCATTCATCATTTCCCATTGTATTGTTTATGTACTACATGTACATTTCATGTAAAAATTTTTTTTGTTTTAATACTTCTGGGTGTCAGGAACGGATTAATTGTATTTACATTATTTCTTATGGGGAAAATTGATTCGCAAATCGTAAATTTCGTTTATAGTAGCTCCTCCAGGAATGGATTAATTACGAAAAATGATGGACCACTATATATATATACACACAGTGGACCCCCGGTATTCGATGGCATCGGTATTTGATAAATCCAGTATTCGATGCATTATATCGCAAAAATTTTGCCTTGGTATCCGATCGAAAACCCGGTATTCGATACGATTCATACGAGATGTGACCACGTGTGGCCTGAACTGCCCCGTGTGTGCCAGTGTTTAGAAGCCAGCCAGTGTGCGCACATCTAAGGATACATTCGGTACATTCCACATTATCACTGTTTTCGGTGCTTGTTTCTGCAAAATAAGTCACCATGGGCCCCAAGAAAGTTTCTAGTGCCAACGCTTCGAGAAAAAAGATTACTTGCTAATATTACTTCCAGCTATTACTTGCTAGTATTACTTCCAGCTATTACTTGCTAGTATTACTTCCAGCTATTACTTGCTAGTATTACTTCCAGCTATTACTTGCTAATGACTATTGAAATGAAGAAAGAGATAATTGCAAAGTACGAAAGTGGAGTGCATGTGTTGGAGCTGGTCAGGTTGTATAATAAACCCCAATCAACCATCTCTACTATAGTGACCAGGAAAACGGCAATCAAGGAAGCTGTTCTTGCAAAAGGTGCAACTGTGATTACGAAACAGCGACCGCAAGTGTTAGAAAATGTTGAGAGACTGTTATTGGTGTGGATAAATGAGAAACAGATAGCAGGAGATAGCATCTCTCAAGCGATCATTTGTGAAAAGGCTAGGCAGTTGCATGACGATTTGGTAAAGAAATTGCCTGCAACTAGTTGTGATGTGAGTGAATTTAAGGCCAGCAAAGGTTGGTTTGAAAGATTTACGAATCGTTGTGGCATACATAGTGTGATTAGGCATGGTGAGGCTGCCAGTTTGGACCAAAAAGCAGCTGAAAAATATGTGAAGGAATTCAAGGATTACATAGACAGTGAAGACTTGAAACCTGAACAAGTGTTTAATTGCGATGAAACAGGCCTGTTTTGGAAGAAAATGCCAAGCAGGACCTACATTACTCAGGAGGAAAAGGCACTCCCAGGACATAAGCCTATGAAAGACAGGCTTACTCTGTTGATGTGTGCCAATGCTAGTGGTGATTGCAAAGTGAAGACTTTATTGGTGTATCACTCTGAAACTCCCAGAGTGTTCAGGAAAAACAATGTCCTCAAGGCTAATTTGTGTGTGCTGTGGAGGGTAAACAGTAAAGCATGGGTCAATAGGGACTTTTTCTATGACTGGTTACACCATCCATTTGCCCCCACTGTGAAAATTTACCTAATTGAAAAGAAATTGGACCTTAAGTGCCTCCTGGTATTAGACAATGCCCCTGGTCATCCTACAGACTTGGCAGAGCGACTTTCTGGGGACATGAGCTTCATTAAGGTCAAGTTTTTGCCTCCTAATACCACTCCTCTCCTGCAGCCCATGGACGAGCAGGTCATTTCCAACTTCAAAAAACTGTACACAAAAGCTATGTTTCAAAAGTGCTTTGTAGTGACCACAGAAACTCAACTGACTGTAAAAGAGTTTTGGAAGGATCACTTTAATATCCTCAATTGTATAAACCTTATAGGTATGCCTTGGGAGGAAGTGACTAAGAGGACCTTGAGCTCTGCTTGGAAAAAACTGTGGCCAGAATGTGTAGACAAAAGGTATTTTGAAGGATTTGAGGCTAACCCTGAGAAGCCTATGCCAATTGAGGAGTCCGCTGTGGCATTGGGGAAGTCCTTGGGGTTGGAGGTTAGTGGGGAGGATGTGGAAGAGTTGGTGGAGGAGGACAATGAAGAACTAACCACTTATGAGCTGCTAGATCATCTTCAACAGCAAGAGACCACTCCTGCGGTAACTGCTTTGGAGGAGGGGATAGAGAAATTGAAGAAGTTGCCTACTTCACAGATTAAGGAAATGTGTGCAATGTGGCTTAAAGTGCAAACCTTTTTTGATGACAATCACCCTAACACAGCTGTTGCAAGCTGTGCTGGTGACTATTACACTGACAATGTTGTGAAACACTTTAGGAATGTCATAAAGGAATGGGAGGTATAGGCCTCTATGGACAGATATGTTGTGTGACAGAAGTCCAGTGACTCTGAAGCTGGTCCTAGTGGCATTAAAAGAAGAAGGGAAGTAACCCCGGAAAAGGACTTGCTACTTCAAGTCCTAATGGAAGGGGATTCCCTTTCTAAACACTAACACCTCTCCCCTCCTCCCATCCCATCAATCATCACCAGATCTTCATTAAAGGTAAGTGTCAATTATTCTCTTGTTATTGTTGTTATTGTAATTATTCTATTGCATTAAACTTAATATTTCATGTAGTAAAATTTTTTTTTTCATATTTTTGGGTGTCTTGCACGGATTAATTTGATTTCCATTATTTCTTATGAGGAAAATTGATTCGCTTTTCGTTATTTTCGGTATTCGATGAGCTCTCAGGAACGGATTAATATCGAATACCGGGGGTCCACTGTATTATGCTAATAGCTGTAGTGCTAGGAATAAGTTGGACGAGTTGAGATTAGTTGCTAGTGCAGGTAACATTAATGTATTTGCCATCACTGAGACATGGTTTAATTCAAAGAGTCAGGACATGCCTACAGAATGCCACATTCAGGGTTTTAAATTGTTCCAAGTAGATAGAAGTATCGGGAAGGGGGGTGGGGTGGCACTGTATGTCCAAGATAGCTTGAACTGTTGCATGAAAATGGGTATTAAGTCTTAACCCTTTCAGGGTCTGTGCCATAGATCTACGGCTTTACGTTCAGGATCCAAACCGTAGATCTACGCCATGAGCTCAGCTCACTCTGATAAGCTGTGAGTGGTAAATTTGGGCCTAGATATGAGAGAATACATCTATGTGGTATGTGTGCACCACATAACAAATCCTGCAGCACACAGTGTATAATGAGAGAAAAAACTGAGACCGTGATTTTCGATTAAAACAGCGACTTTGCAGTGTTTTTTCATATTTCTTATAGTTGTATTTGCGATTTCTTGGTCTCGTTTGATAGAATGGAAGATATTTTATAGAAATAGAGATGATTTTGATTGGTTTTAGCATTGGAAATGGCTTGAAACTGAGCTCAAACTAGCGGAACTGTTAAATTCTTGTCAATATTCAAGAGTAAACAAACGACCTCACACATCTAATACACACCAGCTGGTGGGTCTAATATACATTCACAAATGTGGTGATGATATTTATACAATTATTACAATATTGCATAACAGTAAATCTTCTATTTTTTGGTTTGAATAAAAATTCATTATGTGAATAAAAAATCAAAATGGAATTTATTTGTAAAGCCTCAAAATGTAACTAATGAACAGAGGAAATGTTAGTTTAGTGCCAAGAATGTCTGCATTGTTTATTCTGAATCATATTTTGAAATTGGAATATTTTGAACATTGCATTAAATTGGCCAAATTACCAATTTCCAATCACTTTATTTTGTAGTTGAAACAGTTGAAACAGCGATTTATTGTGCTCAGTTGATAAAATAGAAGTAATACTAGTGAAATAGCTAAGAATTTTGTCGACTGGAATAATGTAATTGGCCTAAAATAGGAGTCAGTCGGCAAAATCGCTGATTCGTAAATATCACTGACACATCAAAATTCGCGAGAGCATAATTTCGTCAATTTTCCATCAAATTTCGTACTTTTTGTTTTATTACCTTCAGAAAAAGACTACCATTTCATAAGAAAAAATAAATTTTTTTTTGAAAATTCTTGGACCCTGGTGTGCACTTTGAAATTTGCCCTCTGGACCCTGAAAGGGTTAAGTTACACATACAAAGTCTGTTTGGATAGAATTTTCAGAGGGGCATGAAAAATTGATTCTAGGAGTGATATACCATCCCCCAAACTTAGAGAGGGACCAAAGTAGACTACTCTGGGAGGAAATTGTTAAGGCCACAAGGCACGATAATGTAGTACGTAATTCTAGGGGCTTTAACTTTAGTCAGATTGATTGGAATTCCTTGACTGGGAATTTAGAATCAAACGACTTCTTAGAAGTAGATCAGGATTGTTTTTTTGAAGTAGTTTGTGACAGAACCTACAAGGGGAAATAACCTGCTTGACTTGGTTCTGGCAAACAAGGAAACCCTTGTTAATAATTTAGAAATTACAGAGGAACTCGGCACAAGTGATCACAAATAAATTACCTTTAGCATTGAATGGAAGTATGAGAGTTGGGATAATTCAATAATGGTCCCAGATTTTCACTTAGCAAATTACAATGGGCTTAGAGAACACGTGTCTCTGGACTCGGGTAATGAAGAGAGCTATCAATATGACAGTTTTCAGAACACTATACATGCTGCCCAAATAACATTTATCCCATATAAAGAAATTAGATCAAATAAAAATGACCCAAAATGGATGAATAATAGGCTCAAATATCTTTTTGGGCAAAAAAAAGGAATTTATAGGCATATCAAAAGAGGTGAGGGTCATCTTATGATATATTGACATTAACCCTTTGAGGGTCGACAGGCCCTCTCCGAAACTTGTTCTCAGGGTCGGCCAAATTTAAAAAAAAAAAAATTATTTTCTCTTATGAAAAGATAGAGAATCTTTTCTCGATCATAAAGACACCAAAAGTTTGAAATTTGATTGAAAACTTACGGAATTATGCTCTCGCAAAGTTAGCGGTCTCGGCGATGTTTACGCATCGGCGATTTTGCCCACTTTGAGCCCCATTTTCGGCCAATTTCACTGTACTAGTCGACAAAAAACATGAATATTTCGCTAGAACTCCATTTTTTCTATCGAATGGATTCAAGAAACCACTCATTTATGAAATTCAACTATCCAGTACAGTGGTCAGAATTTAGCAATTTTGCCAATTTCACACAAATTTCAAAAGATGCCAATTTCGGAATAGGGTCCAGAATAAACAAGAAAGACATTCCTGGCACTAAAATGACATTTCCTCTAGTCATTAGTCATGTCTCAAGTCCCCTCTTATATTCTTTTGCTTTCCACTTTGAATTTTTATTTTCACAAAAAATATAAGATTTACTGTTATGCAGACTACTGCATTAGTGTAAAAAATGGTATAAATATTATTGGTGCACTTGTGAAAGAATATTAGACTCACCAGTTGACGTGTATTGCACGCTTGGCACGATTTGATTACTTTTGAAGTTGGTAAAAATCGAACATTTCTGCTACTTTGAGCTCAATTTAAAGGGCACCTTTCTTTGCAAAACCAGTCAAAATCATCTCAATTTCTGTAATATGTCTTCCATTCTATAAAATGAGACCAAGAAAACTAGAATACAACAATAAATACCATACGAAAATACACTGCAAAGTCGCTGATTTATTAAAAAAAAATGGTCAAAGTTTTTTTTTTCTCATTATGCACTGTGTGCTGCAGGATTTTTTTTAGACTGTGCACACTGACCACATAGACCCATTCTTTCATATGAAGGCCTACTAGCTTTCTCCCACTAGATTTGAGGCCGCTAGAATTTATGAGTACTAGTACGTCAAAAACCCCTACACGTAAAACGTACTAGTACGACGAAAACCCTCAAAGGGTTAAGAGGGACGTTAAAAAGGGGATAAGAAAAGCTAAATGGGAGTATGAAATTAAAGTTGTTAGAGATTCAAAAACTAACGCAAAAAGTTTTTTCCAGGTGTATAGAACAAAAGTTAGAGATAAGATAGGTCCCCTTAAAAATAACTATGGGCATGTTTTTGATGAAGAGAATGTAATGTGCTCGAGTTTAAATAATTATTTTCTATCGGTTTTCACACAGGAAGACACTAACAATATCCCAGTAGTAATTAATTTTTATAGTGGGCCTGAAGAAGATAAATTATCTAACATCACAGTCACTAGTGAAATGGTTATGAAACAGATAGACTGACTGAAAAAAAATATGTAAATCGCCAGGTCCTGATGAGCTTTTTTCAAGGGTTCTTAAGGAATGCAAAATGGTCAGTGGTCAGTCAGTCGTCAGTGGTCAGTCGAGTCGTCAGTGGTCAGTCGTCACGTGAGGTCACAGACCCTGAGCTGCTTTGGGGATTAGTGTGGACGGTTACAAAGCATGGCTTGCTTCTGCAGTGTTTTAAAAATTGAGGTTGGAGAGTTGAAGGAGGAGGTCTTGCTTCTCCAGGAGGAGATTAGGAGGCTGAAGGACCACTTCAATGGGTCTGGGAGAGAGTGTGAGGTGGCTGGAGTTGTGGGGAATGAGGCTTCAAGTGAGGTGCAGTCTGTCTCTCGCTGTGAGGAGGCTGTAGTTGGGGAGGTAGCAACGGCTACCAGCAGTGAGGTGCAGTCCAGCACCTGCTACAAGTGGCGAGTGGTTCACAGTAATGGAAGGCGCATCAGAGTAAGGAAAGTTAAGAGTGAAGATCTGAAGGTAGGAAATCGCTTCTCTGTTCTTCAGGATGAATGTACTTCAGTGGCCAGTGAAGGTAAGGGTACTACTGCCCTGCTAATGGAGGTAAGCGCATTCTTGTGGTTGGTGACTCTCAGGTAAGATATATTGACCGTGCTTTTTGTAATAGGAATAAGAAGATGAGAGATAGAGTGTGCTTCCCTGGAGCTGGTGTTGGGGACATTGTCAACAGGCTGGATAATATCATGTCAGGTAATGGGAACAAGCCCATTATCTGTCTCAGTGCTGGTGGAAATGATATTGGGAAGGGTAGGAGAGAAGAGCTGCTAGATAAGTACAGGTCAGCTATAGATTTCATTAAGTCTAAGGGAGGGATCCCAATCATATGTAGCATCTTGCCTAGAAGGGGAGTAGGAAATGAATGGTTGTCTAGGGCAATTGGTGTAAATTGCTGGCTAGACAGATACTGCAAGGAACTTGCAATCCCATTCATTGATAACTGGAACAACTTTTATGGCAAACATGATATGTATGCAAGGGATGGGGTACATCTCTCTGGGGCTGGGTGGTAGCACTTGCAGACTCGATTGAGAAGGCCATTGGTGAAATGCCTATGATTTTAAACTGATGGAAGATAGAGGTATGGGTGTGTGTGGGAAACAAGCAGGTTGCAACACTTGGGTTGGAAACAGTAAATGTATAAAAGGCATTCAGCATGAAGTTATAAATAAAGACAATAGATCAGGTCAGCAAACAAAGGGGGACAGCAGAGGGCAGCAAGGGACTAGCTCCCTTAAGGTTTACTATACTAATAGCAGGAGTGTAAGAAATAAGATAGATGAGCTAAGATTAATTGCAAGTGCAGGAAACATAGATATTATTGCTATAACAGAGACCTGGCTCAATCTGAAAGATAGAGAGATGCCCTCTGAATGTCACATACAAGGCTATAAATTATTCCACACTGACAGGGTCAACAGGAAAGGTGGTGGAGTAGCGATGTACGTCAGAGACAATTTAAATTGTTGTGTTAGACAAGATATTAAATTAGAAGCGTCAGCCACTGAATCTGTTTGGTTACAGCTTCTCGAGGGCCGAGAAAAACTAATTTTGGGTGTGATTTACAGGGCCCCAAATCTTGATAGGGAGTGCAGTAAACTTCTATGGGACGAAATTCGTAAGGCATCTACATACGAAAATGTTGTGCTAATGGGAGATTTCAACTATAGACAGATTGACTGGAGCAATTTGACAGGAAATTTAGAGTCAGGTGACTTTCTTGATACGATCCAGGATTGTTTTTTAAAACAGTTTGTGACAGCCAACTAGGGGAAATAACCTCCTTGACTTGGTTCTTGCCAGTAGGGAAACACTAATTAATAATCTTGAGGTTAATGATGAGCTTGGGGAAAGTGATCACAAATCACTCAGTTTTAATATATCATGGAATTCCCCTAATAATGGCAATCAAGTCTCCGTCCCTGACTTTCGCTTGGCTGATTTCATAGGACTGAAAAATTACTTAGGTGGGCTGAACTGGAATGACCTGACTAAGGGTCAGGTAGGTGGTGATGGTTGCCGATATGATGCTTTCCAGGGCATAGTTCTAGCTGCTCAGTCAAATTATGTTCCAAATAGGGAAATCAGATCAAACAAAAATGATCCTAAATGGATGAACAATAGATTAAAATATCTGATTGGTCAAAAGAGAGGCATATATAGGCAAATCAAAAGAGGAGAGGGGCAATTGAGAAATCGATATATTCAGTTAAAGAGAGAAATAAAAAAGGGAATTAGAAAAGCAAAAAGAGATTATGAGGTTAAAGTTGCAAGAGAATCGAAGACTAACCCAAAAGGATTCTTTCAGGTATACAGAAGTAAGATCAGGGACAAGATAGGCCCACTCAAAAGTTCCTCGGGTCAGCTCACTGACAGTGATAAGGAAATGTGTAGAATTTTTAACACATACTTCCTCTCAGTTTTTACACAGGAGGATACCAGCGATATTCCAGTAATGATAAATTATGTAGAACAGGACGATAATAAACTGTGCACTATTAGGGTCACAAGTGACATGGTCCTTAGGCAAATAGATAAATTAAAACCTAACAAATCCCCAGGCCCTGATGAACTGTATGCAAGGGTTCTAAAGGAATGTAAAGAGGAGCTTAGCACACCTTTGGCTAATCTTTTCAACATATCACTACAAACTGGCATGGTGCCAGATAAGTGGAAAATGGCAAATGTGATACCTATTTTCAAAACAGGTGACAGGTCCTTAGCTTCGAACTATAGACCAATAAGCCTGACCTCCATAGTGGGAAAATTTATGGAATCAATAATTGCCGAGGCAGTTCGTAGCCACCTTGAAAAGCATAAATTAATCAACGAATCTCAGCATGGTTTTACAAAGGGGCGTTCCTGCCTTACGAATTTATTAACTTTTTTCACTAAGGTATTTGAGGAGGTAGATCATGGTAATGAATATGATATTGTGTATATGGACTTCAGTAAGGCTTTTGACAGGGTCCCACATCAGAGACTGTTGAGGAAAATTAAAGCACATGGAATAGGAGGAGAAATTATTTCCTGGATAGAGGCATGGTTGACAAATAGGCAGCAGAGAGTTTGCATAAATGGGGAGAAATCAGAGTGGGGAAGTGTCACGAGCGGTGTTCCACAGGGTCAGTGTTGGGCCCCCTGCTGTTCACAATCTACATAAACGACATAGATGAGGGCATAAAGAGCGACATCGGTAAGTTTGCCGATGACACCAAAATAGGCCGTCGAATTCATTCTGACGAGGACATTCGTGCACTCCAGGAAGATTTGAATAGACTGATGCAGTGGTCGGAGAAGTGGCAGATGCAGTTTAATATAGACAAATGCAAAGTTCTAAATGTTGGACAGGACAATAACCATGCCACATATAAACTAAATAATGTAGATCTTAATATTACGGATTGCGAAAAAGATTTAGGAGTTCTGGTTAGCAGTAATCTGAAACCAAGACAACAGTGCATAAGTGTTCGCAATAAAGCTAATAGAATCCTTGGCTTCATATCAAGAAGCATAAATAATAGGAGTCCTCAGGTTGTTCTTCAACTCTATACATCCTTGGTTAGGCCTCATTTAGATTATGCTGCACAGTTTTGGTCACCGTATTACAGAATGGATATAAATTCTCTGGAAATGTACAAAGGAGGATGACAAAGTTGATCCCATGCATCAGAAACCTTCCCTATGAGGATAGACTAAGGGCCCTGAAACTGCACTCTCTAGAAAGACGTAGAATTAGGGGGGATATGATTGAGGTGTATAAATGGAAGACAGGAATAAATAAAGGGGATGTAAATAGTGTGCTGAAAATATCTAGCCTAGACAGGACTCGCAGCAATGGTTTTAAGTTGGAAAAATTCAGATTCAGGAAGGATATAGGAAAGTACTGGTTTGGTAATAGAGTTGTGGATGAGTGGAACAAACTCCCAAGTACCGTTATAGAGGCTAGAACGTTGTGTAGCTTTAAAAATAGGTTGGATAAATACATGAGTGGATGTGGGTGGGTGTGAGTTAGACCTGATAGCTTGTGCTACCAGGTCGGTTGCCGTGTTCCTCCCTTAAGTCAATGTGACCTGACCTGACTAGGTTGGGTGCATTGGCTTAAGCCGGTAGGAGACTTGGACCTGCCTCGCATGGGCCAGTAGGCCTTCTGCAGTGTTCCTTCGTTCTTATGTTCTTATGAACTCTGTGAACCATTAACTAATATTTTTAATTGATCTCTTCAGACAGGTGTAGTGTCTGATATGTGGAAGATGCCTAATGTTGGTTTAGAAAGACACGTAAGCAAACACTATGACATATTTATTAGAAAACGTTTCGGTCCTGGGACCTTGATCACTTCTAACATACAGAGGTAGAAAGACATTATATATAGGCGGAGAGTGAGGTGTGAGTGACGCACGGTGACCTGAAGAATGTCATGTTGGGATGAGGACGGGTAGATGATGAAATTATGTGACTCCTGTGTTGTTGGGTTGGAGGTGCTTAAGTATCATGTATGCCAATCCATACCCCGGCCGGGATTGAACCCGCGGTCAGAGAGTCTCAAAACTCCAGCCCGTCGCGTTAGCCACTAGACCAGCTAGCCACAATAAGATTCGTCCAACTAGGTATATTTCTACACTATAGGAAGGTTAGCACAGGCACCACTGTGACCACAAATGCAAGTTTTTACAGACGAATCTCCAGCTAGCGTGGCCATGACGAACTCTAGCTCAAGTCCCTTCACTGCCGTCAACATGACTCTCTGACCACGGGTTCAATCCCGGCCGGGGTATGGTTTGTTTGCAGTTGTGTCATTACGATTTCGTGAGTCATGTATGCCAATGTTTTTGAAATTTTGTAGTTTCTGGTGTTATGTTCTATAGTGTCAGTGAAGGCGATTCGCGAGGCTTCTAGGCACCGTCGGCATCTGAGGTCTGGTTCGGTGAGAACGAGTTGTGCCTCATTCCAGTTCATCAAATGCCCCGTGGAGTCTCTGTGGAGGAAACTAATCAAAATCACCTCTATTTCTATAATATGTTTATCATTTTATCACGCGAGACCATGAAATCGAGAATACAACGATAATTACTATACGAAATTACACCTCAAAGTCGGCATTTTAATCCAAAAGAAGGTCATTTTTTTTCTCATTACGCACTGCGTGCTGCAGGATTTTTTTTATATGGTGCACACTGACCACACAGACCCATTCTCTCACATGTGGGCCTACCAGCTTTCTCCTGCTTGATTTGAAGCCGTTAGAATTTATGAGTATTAATACATCCGAAACACTGGCTCATAAGACGGATATATACGACCAAAACAGTCAAAGGATTAAGGAGCTTCCCTTGAGGGGGAAGTACGCATCCTGAAATTTTGTTCATATCCAGGAGCAAAAATATCGGCCGAACAATGGTTTGTATCCTGAAAAGTTTGCATGGTGGGATGTTCGTAAGCTGAGGTTCCACTGTATTAGAAACAGTGATTAGTACTGATTCAAGGCACTTGTGCCTGCAGAAATTAGTTTCTTTGATCAGTAGTCGGGTGTCTCTGAATTTCATAAGATGATTGGTGGAATTTTGGTGTTGTATGCCTACGTGCAATACCAGAATTCCACCAATCTTCTCATGAAATTCAGGGATGCCCGATTAGTTATCAAAGAAACTAATTTCCGTAGATATAAGTGCCTTGAATCAGCACTAATCGCTGTTTCTAATACAATTAAACAAAACAAGGGCAGCTGTACCATCTCTGAAGTCTTAGTAAGAATCCTTCTGAAAAAAGTAAACTCTGCCATCACATAGTCTCTCCTGCTATTACTACACAAGAAAATTACAGAAGATGAACAATGAAACAGGCCTTCTCTAATCCAACCTCCAATAAAAATTTGTCTAATCTATTTTTGTTACCCAGGTAATAGCTTTTATATCATTTTACTCATGTGCAAGTTAATTGTTTTACCATATTGTATTACTACTACTACCACAACTTACATTACTGCTACTACTACCACTAGTATTACACCTCACTCTTAGCCTATATATAACCTCTGTGTCCATGTACTGTTTGTAACGGCTTGACAAAGCTCCTGGAGGGTGAAATGTTGCCACAGTAATATGTCACAGTAGTTGCACTTGTGTCCTTTTACTTTACATTATTATTATTATTTATTAATCATATTATTTTCTACTTTTTCAGTTGGTGGGATATATCAAGTAATTCGTAGTAAATGTGGTGCATCGGTAGAAGAGCTTGGAGACCAGTATATTCTCTTGGGTCCTTATAAAGAGACAAGTGTGAGAACAGAAGTAGAGTTGGCTGAATTTCCTGAAGAATCTCCACTCACAGAGGTTATCAACCGTTTACGATCAACTGGGTGGAGGGTGAGTAGTAGTAGTAGTACCAGTACCAGTAATAGTAGTAGCAGTAATAGTAGTACCAGTAGTAGTAGTAGTACTACTACTGTACACAACTGTTTGGTGAAGAGTTAAAGTGGTAAGGGTATTGCCTGAACATTATATTGATAGAAGTTTTCAAGAGAAACTTCCCTTCAGGGGGTGGGTGCCTTAATGCTAGTGAAAGGCTCTTAATTCAAGAAATTGGAGCTGCCTTCTCCTTCCTCAGATTAAACTGGCCACAGGTAGTAGTTACATGTTTAGCTACATAAAAGAAGTGCTAGATCAGCCAGACTGTGATGGCTTTGTTGGCCTGTGTGCTACAAGCAGCAACAACCTGGTTGACCAGTCAGTCAGCAAGGAAGCCTTGTTTTCAGGCTTGACTGTAAGGGCACAAGAACCTTTGATACCAGTAATGAGTTTCACAGATTTGTATGTCTCAATCAGTGTAAGGGTTCAAGAACTTTCGATACCAGTGATGGGTTTCGCAGACTGATATGTCTCAAGCATGTGTAATTTTGCTGAAATAGTTTACACTTTTTTGCACCCTACAAGAGGGCAGTAATTCAAACAGGATTTTCCAGAGAGTACAGTACTACAGAACAGTACTGTATTTCTTATTATAGGCTTAGTTTTATTTTAAGTTTCTCCATTCTTTTTCCTTTCATGTGTTCTGTGTGACTGTATCTGAACAAGTTTTTCACAGCTTTTTCATCTTTTTTTCAGTAATTTATTAAAAAATTATAGAATATGCCATATCTTGTTGATACAATATACTGTATTACTAATGCTTTTATACCCTGTGCAGTTTGATATAAAAAATATGATTTTCACTTTGTATAGTCTCAGATTCTACCATATTGATTTTATGAAGCCATATTTATCCTTGATGGCTTAAACTATGTCAAATTCAATATGGTTTGGATGTTGTACACTCATGTTTTACAAGTTTAGGGACTGTACTAAGTCCTACTCACAACTTAGCAATATGGGAGTCTCATCCTGTACTTTTACAGTAATACAAAGGTATGTCAGTAACTGTGTCCTACAAGATAATGACTCTGAATAAAAAGGCACAATACCATTACTGGAACAGTACACAAATAACTTGCATATAGGAGACTGGAACTTAAGGTAATGTTTTGGTCCACCTAGTTACTAGTTAATGGTCAAAGTTGGACTGAAATGTTTTCATAAGTTTCAGTCTTCTAAGTACAGTGGACCCCCGCATACCGCACGCATCGCATACCGTACAATCCACATACCGCTCGCTTTTTTTGCAAAAATTTTGCCTCGCATACCGCCCAAAAACCCGCTCACCGCCCTTCGTCCGAGACGCGTCCAATGTGTGGCCTGAGCCACGCTCACATGTTCTGCCGGTGGCATTGTTTACCAGCCAGCCTCCGCGGTAACATCCAAGCATACAATCGGAACATTTCGTATTATTACAGTGTTTTTGGTGATTTTTTCTGGAAAATAAGTGACCATGGGCCCCAAGAAAGCTTCTAGTGCCAACCCTACAGCAATAAGGGTGAGAATTACTATAGAGATGAAGAAAAAGATCATTGATAAGTATGAAAGTGGAGTGCGTGTCTCCGAGCTGGCCAGGTTGTATAATAAACCCCAATCAACCATCGCTACTATTGGTGGTACAGCTGCTGCTGCACTGTCAGCTGCTGCTGCTGTTGTACCACCGTCAGCTGCTGCTGCTGCTGTAGCATCGTCAGCTGCTGCTGCTGCTGTAGCATCGTCTGCTGCTGCTGCTGTAGCATCGTGTGCTGCTGCTGTAGCATCGTCTGCTGCTGCTGTAGCATCGTCTGCTGCTGCTGTAGCATCGTCTGCTGCTGCTGTAGCATCGTCTGTTGCTGCTGTAGCATCGTCTGCTGCTGCTGTAGCATCGTCTGTTGCTGCTGTAGCATCGTCTGTTGCTGCTGTACCACCATCAGCTGCTGCTGCTGCTGTAGCACCGTTGTTGGTGTGGCTTATTGAGAATACCAAGAAACAATTAACCCCAGAGGATTTGCCACCCAGGATAACCCAAAAAAGTCAGTGTCATCGAAGACTGTCTAACTTATTTCCATTGGGGTCCTTAATCTTGTCTCCCAGGATGCAACCCACACCAGTCGACTAACACCCAGGTGAACAGGGAAAAATGCCTGGAACTAGTGCTCATATTGGTGAATTTAAAGCCAGCAAAGGTTGGTTTGAGAGATTTAAGAATCGTAGTGGCATACACAGTGTGATAAGGCCTGTTCTGGAAGAAAATGCCAAACAGGACCTACAGTACTCAGGAGGAAAAGGCACTCCCAGGACAGTGTCTCATCAGTCATTGCTGCATCTTCAATAAAGGTAAGTGTCATTTATTCTTCATTTAGTAGAGTAGTACATGCACAATATATATTGTGCATGTACTACTCTACTATTGTGCATGTATCCTTCTCTTTGTGTGTAGGAAAATGTATATTTCATGTGGTAAAAATTTTTTTTTCATACTTTTGGGTGTCTTGCACGGATTAATTTGATTTCCATTATTTCTTATGGGGAAAATTCATTCGCATACCGAACATTTCGCATAACAACCAGCCCTCTTGCACGGATTAAGGTCGCTATGCGGGGGTCCACTGTACTGGTTATTTGTGTACAGGTCTCCCTTAACATTCGCGTTTTCCACTTTCGTGGGCTTCGAACATTCGCAAATTCCCGGCCACCCAATCATATTTAAAGTATGTTATTACATATGTTAGGAATTGTGCCAGTGGCAGAATTTATTTGGAGATAGGACAGGATAGTCCTTCAGTATGACACTGATATCAACTCTACGGCAGTGGCAGCCACAAGAACCTTGCTCATCTATTTTAGTTCCACCTGAGGTTCCCAACAACCCTGAGATGGTCTAGTAAAGCCCCACATAACACTAACATGTGGAGACCCAGAATGATATAGATCAACTGCAGAAATCACCCCAAAATACGCAAAATTACCAACAAAGAAGACTCGTGTTTCCACCACCTACCCCACTGCCAAACATAGTGGAACTCCACAACATTTACCCAGTGGTACACTCTGTAATCATTATTTAACTACATGTAAACCACACAACAACCAAATTCTCTAAATTCAACATTGTAATCTTTATAGAGAATAAACTTTGAATTTGAATTGAATTTGAATTGTCTACAATTCATATTAAATACTGTCAATGGCCAGGGGTCAGGGCAACAAAAGAAGACCCAGTAACCAGCTAAAGACTCCTAACACCACAGCTGAGAGAAGTATTACCATAAGGAAAACTCCTACTGCCAGCCAGGACACAACCCTCAACACCCACTGGCATCACCACAACACTCGCCAGACAACAACAAACATGGCCGCCTCCACGAACGCCTGAGATAACTCCTTCCTTGGATTTGCTGATACGAACATTACGGACCCAGAAATAGCAAAACTTTTTACAATCCAAAACCAAACTATCATCAAGCTAACCCAGGAAATGCAGGAACTTAAAACCTCCAATGACACGTTAACCCAAGAAGTTAAGGAATTACAAACCTCTAATGCACAGTACCTTGGCAAGATCACAACTCTTGAACATAAACTAAGCTCACTGGAACATTTAAGCAGCACCCATACCCAGTCTATGGATACCATCACCAGTCTAAAAGCTCAGGTAACCCAACTAAATACCAGTATCAAGACAGAAAGAGAAAGAGTAGACCTTCAACTTATTGACATTATGAACAATTCCAAGACCACTTTGAACAACAACAACTATGTGACTCAGTTGAAGTAAATAGCAACCTTCTACCTACAACTGTAACCCAAGAAATTTGCAAGCAAACCACCTTAAAACTTATCCAAGACCATCTTTGACTCACAATACCTAGTGATGAAATAAAGGAATGTAAAGTGATAGGTCATCAAACTGGGAAGAAATCAATGGTATTAACCCTTTGACTGTCGCGGCCGTATATATACGTTTGCGAGGTACCGTGTTTGACGTATATATACTCATAAATTCTAGCGGCTTCAAATCAGGCAGGAGAAAGCTAGTAGGCCCACATGTGAGAGAATGGGTCTGTGTGGTCAGTGTGCACCACATAAAAAAAATCCTGGAGCACGCAGTGCATAATGAGAAAAAAAAAACTCCGACCGTTTTTTTTAATTAAAATGCCGACTTTGTGGTCTATTTTCGTATAGTATTTGTGGTTGTATTCTCGTTTTCTTGGTCTCATTTGATAGAATGGAAACTATATTATAGAAATGGAGGTGATTTTGATTAATTTTACTATAAAAAGAACCTTGAAATGGAGCACAAAGTACAGGAAATGTTTGATTTTTGCCGATGTTCAAAAGTAAACAAATGATGTCATTGTCCAATAAATGTCCAAATAGCCATTCTAATACGCAGTCATGAATGGGTTGATGCAATTTTTACAATTATTACAGTATTGCAGTAGTCTGCATAACAGTAAATCTTCTATTTTTTGTTTGAATAAAATTTCAAAATAAAAAGCAAGAGTAATATCACAGGGACCTGGAGACATGACTGATGAACAAAGAAAATGTTATTTTAGAGCCAGGAATGTCTGCATTGTTCATTCTGGACCTTATTTTGAAATTGTCGTATTTTTTAATTTTCGTGAAATTGGCCAAATTGCAAATTTCTGACCATGTTATTGGGTAGTTGAAATCGGTAAATGGGCAGTTTCTTGTACTCAATCGATAGAAAAAATAGAGTTCTGAAGAAATAGTTATGAGTTTGGTTGACTGGAATAACAGAATTAGCCGAAAATAGGGCTCAAAGTGGGCGAAATTGCCGATTTTTAAATATCGCCGAAGTCGCTAACTTCGCGAGAGCGTAATTCCGTCAGTTTTCCATCAAATTTCGTTTTTTTGGTGTCTTTACAATCGGGAAAAGATTCTCTATCATTTCATAAGAAAAAATAATTTTTTTTTTTTTCGAAAATTTTGCGACACCAGAAGCAACTTCAGGATTTGGCCCTTCGACAGTCAAAGGGTTAAAGTTAAACTCTAGCTCACAATGAAGTGAACTGTTAAGAACATCTATTTATATGAAAACAAGTGTTTATGTCAACGAGTGCCTGACAAAAATAAGACAAAATCTCCTTTACAGACTAAGAAAGCTACGATATGACCACAAAATTTACCAGTGCTTTGCAAGGGATGACAAAATTGCAGTCAAGAAGGAATCAACAGGAAAGAGACGCTTCATTTCTACTGCACAGATCTAAAAAAATTCCTAAGCAAAGCTGGCCTAACTGAGTCAGAATAAAAATGCAGTTTGTACCCACTTTCACAAGTAGTGTTATGAGACCCTAAAAATTAAGTTTTTTTCATCCAATTTTTTCTGTAAAACCTAATTCTCATTTCCATATTGTCATTCTGACAGCAGTGATTCTAAGCTGTCCAATCATTACCTCATATTTTATATTCTTGTAAAACACCTCAAGATCACCATCTTGTTTGCCGTAAAAGATATACATTTCCATTTTTTTTATACATTTGTAACTATCTTTTGCAGTCCTCCATTAGTTAACTGCTTTATTTTTTATTCTCTAGTGTGTGCAATCTATAACAATTAGTGCAATACAATCCAAAGTTAAGTGTTCACTGTCTAAACAGATAAACATTTCTATTTTTTTATATATTTGTAACTACCTTTTTCAATCCTCCATTGTTAACTTCTATATATTTTTTTTTTTTTAACTCTAGTGTGTGCAGTCTATAATAGTTGGTGTAATACAAAAATCCCCTGGTTTGTGTACTGTCTAGCATTAGTGCAACACTATTAGGTACTATTGATATACCTAGTCTTAATAGTTCATTATTTTTTATTACTAATCATACAGTGTGTGTTATTACTTGCCTAAATTTTGTGCTTTAAGTCAAATCTTACTATTTACATTTTATTTAAGACCATTTTTTACCATCTTTTAACTTTATATTTTTTGTATTATTATTACTTGTTAAGTATCTGTACAATCTACAGAATAGTTCTTCTGCTATCTACACTTTGTACTGCTTGTAAAAGCTCTCATATAACCTCCAGTGCAACATTAACAGTTATCTTTATACTATTTATACATTGTTAAACTTGCATTAGCCATATGATTGCAACCATCGATCCTGACATTAACCTTTTATTAAATGACACACATGATCCTAACAACAATTGCCTTTATTATACTGCTAGTCAGGCTAAGACACTACCCAGTGCCAACAATAACATAACAGTATTCAATTATAACAGTATTCAGTCACTAAGCAAGCTCTTTGATGACCTCCAAGCACTACTGAATTCTCTAAATGTCAGTATGTCTATCATTACTCTCACTGAAACATGGCTAAAACATGATGTTACAAACATCTATTCCATACCTTGCTACACAGCCATACACAATTGTAGGCCAGAACAATTAGGAGGTGGAACAGCTATATACTACTATGATGAACTAGAGTGTATAAATTCTAATTGCACAAGGGATGAGCATGGTAAATATACCTTTGCTAAATTTAAATCCAAAGACCTTACAAAACAGTTGGAGCAATTTATAGTTCCTCACTCCAATATTTACTCTTTTAACCCCTTCAAAGTTTCGGCCGTACTAGTGCGGCTTATGCCCCAGGGTTTTTGACGTACTAGTATGCATGGTAAATATAGGAGGTAGGTTACTGAAAGCAGTGAAGAGTTTTTACGAGGATAGTGAGGCTCAAGTTAGAGTACATAGGAAAGAGGGAAATTATTTCCCAGTAAAAGTAGGCCTTAGACAGGGATGTGTGATGTCACCGTGGTTGTTTAATATATTTATAGATGGGGTTGTAAGAGAAGTAAATGCGAGGGTCTTGACAAGAGGCGTGGAGTTAAAAGATAAGGAATCACACACAAAGTGGGATTTGTCACAGTTGCTCTTTGCTGATGACACTGTGCTCTTGGGAGATTCTGAAGAGAAGTTGCAGAGATTGGTGGATGAATTTGGTAGGGTGTGCAAAAGAAGAAAATTAAAAGTGAATACAGGAAAGAGTAAGGTTATGAGGATAACAAAAATATTAGGTGATGAAAGATTGGATATCAGATTGGAGGGAGAGAGTATGGAGGAGGTGAATGTATTCAGATATTTGGGAGTGGACATGTCAGCGGATGGGTCTATGAAGGATGAGGTGAATCATAGAATTGATGAGGGGAAAAGGGTGAGTGGTGCACTTAGGAGTCTTTGGAGACAAAGAACTTTGTCCTTGGAGGCAAAGAGGGGAATGTATGTGAGTATAGTTTTACCAACACTCTTATATGGGGTGTGAAGCATGGGTGATGAATGTTGCAGCGAGGAGAAGGCTGGAGGCAGTGGAGATGTCATGTCTGAGGGCAATGTGTGGTGTGAATATAATGCAGAGAATTCGTAGTTTGGAAGTTAGGAGGAGGTGCGGGATTACCAAAACTGTTGTCCAGAGGGCTGATGAAGGGTTGTTGAGGTGGTTCAGACATGTAGAGAGAATGGAGCGAAACAGAATGACTTCAAGAGTGTATCAGTCTGTAGTGGAAGGAAGGGGGTAGGGGTCGGCCTAGGAAAGGTTGGAGGGAGGGGGTAAAGGAGGTTTTGTGTGCGAGGGGCTTGGACTTCCAGCAGGCGTGCTTGAGCGTGTTAGATAGGAGTGAATGGAGACGAATGGTTTTTAATACTTGACGTGCTGTTGGAGTGTGAGCAAAGTAACATTTATGAAGGGGTTCAGGGAAACCGGCAGGCCGGACTTGAGTCCTGGAGATGGGAAGTACAGTGCCTGCACTCTGAAGGAGGGGTGTTAATGGTGCAGTTTAAAAACTGTAGTGTAAAGCACCCTTCTGGCAAGACAGTGATGGAGTGAATGATGGTGAAAGTTTTTCTTTTTCGGGCCACCCTGCCTTGGTGGGAATCGGCCAGTGTGATAATAAAAGAAAAAAATAGTACGCCTAAATTCTAGCGCCCTCAAATCTAGTGAGAGAAAGCTGGTAGGCCTACATATGAAAGGATGGGTCTATGTGGTCAGTGTGCGCAATATTAAAAAAATCCTGCAGCACACATGAGAAAAAAAAAAAAACTTTGACCGTGTTTTTGGATTAAAACAGCGACTTTGCACTGTATTTTCGTATGGTATTTATTGTTGTATTCTAGTTTTCCTGGTCTCATTTTACAGAATGGAAGACATATTACAGAAATTGAGATGATTTTGACTGGTTTTACAATGAAAAGTGCCTTGAAATTGAGCTCAAAGCAGCAGAAATGTTCGATTTTTACCAAAGTTCAAAAGTAAACAAATCATGCCAAGCGTCCAATACACATCAACTGGTGAGTCTAATATTCTTTCACAAGTGCGCTGATATTATTTATACTATTTCTACACTAATGCAGTAGTCTGCATAACAGTAAATCTTCTATTTTTTGTAAGAATAAAAATTCAAAGTGGAAAGCCAAAGAAATATAAGAGGGGCCTGGGGATGTGACTAACGAACAGAGAACTTGTTATTTTAGTGCCAGGAATGTCTTTCTTGTTTATTCTGGACCCTATTTGGAAATTGGCATTTTTTGAAATTTGTGTGAAATTGGCAACATTGCTAAATTCTGACCACTTTATTGGATAGTTGAAATCGGTAAATGGGTGGTTTCTTGTACTCATTCGATAGAAAAAATGAAGTTCTAGTGAAATAGTTATGATTTTTGTCGACTAGTACACTGGAATTGGCCGAAAATAGGGCTCAAAGTGGGCAAAATCACTGATGCGTAAACATCATAGAGACCGCTAACTTCGCGAGAGCATAATTCCGTAAGTTTTCCTTCAAATTTCATACTTTTGGTGTCTTTATGATCGGGAAAAGATTCTCTATCTTTTTATAGAGGTAGTAGGTTGGTAGACAGCAACCACCCAGGGAAGTACTACCGTCCTGCCAGATGACTGTGAAACAAAAACCTGTAACTGTTTTGCATGATGGTAGGATTGCTGGTTTCTTTTTCTGTCTCATAAACACGCTAAGATAACAGGGATATCTTGCTACTCCTACTTACACTTTGGTCACACTTCACAGACACGCACATGCATATATATATATACATACATCTAGGTTTTTCTCCTTTTTCTAAATAGCTCTTGTTCTTTTTTATTTCTTCTATTGTCCATGGGGAAGTGGAAAAGAATCTTTCCTCCGTAAGCCATGCGTGTCGTATGAGGCGACTTTAAAAAGCCGGGAGCAATGGGCTAGTAACCCTTCTCCTGTATACAATTACTAAAAAAGAGAAGAAGAAAAACTTTATAAAACTGGGTTGCTTAAATGTGCGTGGATGTAGTGCGGATGACAAGAAACAGATGATTGCTGATGTTATGAATGAAAAGAAGTTGGATGTCCTGGCCCTAAGCGAAACAAAGCTGAAGGGGGTAGGAGAGTTTCAGTGGGGGGAAATAAATGGGATTAAATCTGGAGTATCTGAGAGAGTTAGAGCAAAGGAAGGGGTAGCAGTAATGTTAAATGATCAGTTATGGAAGGAGAAAAGAGAATATGAATGTGTAAATTCAAGAATTATGTGGATTAAAGTAAAGGTTGGATGCGAGAAGTGGGTCATAATAAGCGTGTATGCACCTGGAGAAGAGAGGAATGCAGAGGAGAGAGAGAGATTTTGGGAGATGTTAAGTGAATGTATAGGAGCCTTTGAACCAAGTGAGAGAGTAATTGTGGTTGGGGACTTGAATGCTAAAGTAGGAGAAACTTTTAGAGAGGGTGTGGTAGGTAAGTTTGGGGTGCCAGGTGTAAATGATAATGGGAGCCCTTTGATTGAACTTTGTATAGAAAGGGGTTTAGTTATAGGTAATACATATTTTAAGAAAAAGAGGATAAATAAGTATACACGATATGATGTAGGGCGAAATGACAGTAGTTGTTGGATTATGTATTGGTAGATAAAAGACTGTTGAGTAGACTTCAGGATGTACATGTTTATAGAGGGGCCACAGATATATCAGATCACTTTCTAGTTGTAGCTACACTGAGAGTAAAAGGTAGATGGGATACAAGGAGAATAGAAGCATCAGGGAAGAGAGAGGTGAAGGTTTAAAAAACTAAAAGAGGAGGCAGTTAGGGTAAGATATAAACAGCTATTGGAGGATAGATGGGCTAAAGAGAGCATAGGCAATGGGGTCGAAGAGGTATGGGGTAGGTTTAAAAATGTAGTGTTAGAGTGTTCAGCAGAAGTTTGTGGTTACAGGAAAGTGGGTGCAGGAGGGGAAAAGGAGCGATTGGTGGAATGATGATGTAAAGAGAGTAGTAAGGGAGAAAAAGTTAGCATATGAGAAGTTTTTACAAAGTAGAAGTGATGCAAGGAGGGAAGAGTATATGGAGAAAAGAGAGAGGTTAAGAGAGTGGTGAAGCAATGTAAAAAGAGAGCAAATGAGAGAGTGGGTGAGATGTTATCAACAAATTTTGTTGAAAATAAAGAAAAAGTTTTGGAGTGGATTAACAAGTTAAGAAAGCCTAGAACAAATTGATTTGTCAGTTAAAAATAGGAGAGGAGAGTTATTAAATGGAGAGTTAGAGGTATTGGGAAGATGGAAGGAATATTTTGAGGAATTGTTAAATGTTGATGAGATAGGGAAGCTGTGATTTCGTGTATAGGGCAAGGAGGAATAACATCTTGTAGGAGTGAGGAAGAGCCAGTTGTGAGTGTGGGGGAAGTTCGTGAGGCAGTAGGTAAAATGAAAGGGGGTAAGGCAGCCGGGATTGATGGGATAAAGATAGAAATGTTAAAAGCAGGTGGGGATATAGTTTTGGAGTGGTTGGTGCAATTATTTAATAAATGTATGGAAGAGGGTAAGGTACCTAGGGATTGGCAGAGAGCATGCATAGTTCCTTTGTATAAAGGCAAAGGGGATAAAAGAGAGTGCAAAAATTATAGGGGGATAAGTCTGTTGAGTGTACCTGGTAAAGTGTATGGTAGAGTTATAATTGAAAGAATTAAGAGTAAGACGGAGAATAGGATAGCAGATGAACAAGGAGGCTTTAGGAAAGGTAGGGGGTGTGTGGACCAGGTGTTTACAGTGAAACATATAAGTGAACAGTATTTAGATAAGGCTAAAGAGGTCTTTGTGGCATTTATGGATTTGGAAAAGGCGTATGACAGGGTGGATAGGGGGGCAATGTGGCAGATGTTGCAAGTGTATGGTGTAGGAGGTAGGTTACTGAAAGCAGTGAAGAGTTTTTACGAGGATAGTGAGGCTCAAGTTAGAGTATGTAGGAAAGAGGGAAATTTTTTTCCCAGTAAAAGTAGGCCTTAGACAAGGATGTGTGATGTCACCGTGGTTGTTTAATATATTTATAGATGGGGTTTTTAGAGAGAAGTAAATGCGAGGGTCTTGGCAAGAGGCGTGGAGTTAAAAGATAAAGAATCACACACAAAGTGGGAGTTGTCACAGCTGCTCTTTGCTGATGACACTGTGCTCTTGGGAGATTCTGAAGAGAAGTTGCAGAGATTGGTGGATGAATTGGTAGGGTGTGCAAAAGAAGAAAATTAAAGGTGAATACAGGAAAGAGTAAGGTTATGAGGATACAAAAAGATTAGGTGATGAAAGATTGATAATCAGATTGGAGGGAGAGAGTATGGAGGAGGTGAACGTATTCAGATATTTGGGAGTGGACGTGTCAGCGGATGGGTCTATGAAAGATGAGGTGAATCATAGAATTGATGAGGGAAAAAGAGTGAGTGGTGCACTTAGGAGTCTGTGGAGACAAAGAACTTTGTCCTTGGAGGCAAAGAGGGAATGTATGAGAGTATAGTTTTACCAACGCTCTTATATGGGTGTGAAGCGTGGGTGATGAATGTTGCAGCGAGGAGAAGGCTGGAGGCATGTGGAGATGTCATGTCTGAGGGCAATGTGTGGTGTAAATATAATGCAGAGAATTCGTAGTTTGGAAGTTAGGAGGAGGTGCGGGATTACCAAAACTGTTGTCCAGAGGGCTGAGGAAGGGTTGTTGAGGTGGTTCGGACATGTAGAGAGAATGGAGCGAAACAGAATGACTTCAAGAGTGTATCAGTCTGTAGTGGAAGGAAGGCGGGGTAGGGGTCGGCCTAGGAAGGGTTGGAGGGAGGGGGTAAAGGAGGTTTTGTGTGCGAGGGGCTTGGACTTCCAGCAGGCATGCGTGAGCGTGTTTGATAGGAGTGAATGGAGACAAATGGTTTTTAATACTTGACGTGCTGTTGGAGTGTGAGCAAAGTAACATTTATGAAGGGATTCAGGGAAACCGGCAGGCCGGACTTGAGTCCTGGAGATGGGAAGTACAGTGCCTGCACTCTGAAGGAGGGGTGTTAATGTTGCAGTTTAAAAACTGTAGTGTAAAGCACCCTTCTGGCAAGACAGTGATGGAGTGAATGATGGTGAAAGTTTTTCTTTTTCGGGCCACCCTGCCTTGGTGGGAATCGGCCGGTGTGATAATAAATAAAATAAAATTTTTTTTTTTTTAAATTTGGGGACCTTGAGAACAAGTCTCGGAGAGGGGCCTGAGGACCCTGAAAGGGTTAATGAAAAACTAAAACATAATAACTAGCACTGAAATGAACAAACACCACCTAATACAGTGGAGCCTCAGCTTACAAATGCCCCACCATGCGAATTTTTCAGGATACGAACCATCGTTCAGTCGATTTTTTGCTTCTGGATATGAAAGAAATTTCAGGATGCGAACTTTTCCCTTGAGGGAGGTTCCTTAAATAAATAAATAAATAAAATAGTTATTTCTTTGCAAAGGTTGCAATATGTATTTACATATTATAATATGATTAGAGCAAAGGAAGCCACTATCATGTCAAGACATTTCGGGCAGACTTACTATTGTATTATTATTGTTATAATAATAATAATAATTATTATTATTATTAGTAGTAGTACGTACATGGTAAGGGGCTCTTGATCTAGGGAATTGGATCTGTGCTCCAGGTCCAGAGGGCTGAGGAAGGGTTGTTGAGGTGGTTTGGACATGTAGAGAGAAAGGAACGAAACAGAATGACTTTGAGAGTGTATAAATCTGTAGTGGAGGGAAGGCAGGGTAAGGGTCGGCCTAGGAAAGGTTGGAGGGAGGGGGTAAAGGAGGTTTTGTGTGCGAGGGGCTTGGACTTCCAGCAAGCATGCTTGAGCGTATTTCATAAGAGTTAATGGAGACAAAGGATTTTTAATACTTGACGTGCTGTTGGAGTGTGAGCAAAGTAACATTTATGAAGTGATTCAGGGAAACCGGCAGGTTGGACTTGAGTCCTGGAGATGGGAAGTACAGTGTCTGCACTCTGAAGGAGGGGTGTTAATGTTGCAGTTTTATAAACTAGTGTAAAGCACCCCTCTGGCAAGACAGTGATGGAGTGAATGATGATGAAAGTTTTTAATTTTCGGGCCACCCTGCCTTGGTGGGATACGACTGGTTTGTTGAAAGAAGAAGAATTATTATTATAATATATTATAATATATTATAATATATTATAATATAGTCGGACTTGAGTCCTGGAGATGGGAAGTACAATGCCTGCACTTTAAAGGAGGGGTTTGGGATATTGGCAGTTTGGAGGGATATGTTGTGTATCTCTATACGTATATGCTTCTAAACTGTTATATTCTGAGCACCTCTGCAAAAGCAGTGATAATGTGTGAGTGTGGTGAAAGTGTTGAATGATGATGAAAGTATTTTCTTTTTGGGGATTTTCTTTCTTTTTTTTGGGTCACCCTGCCTCGGTGGGAGACGACCGACTTGTTGAAAAAAAAAAAAAAAAAAAAAGTAAGTACTAATAATAATGATACATAATAATCTTCTTTCAACACATCGGCCATATCCCACTGAGGCGGGGTGGCCCAAAAGGAAAAATGAAAGTTTCTCCTTTTACATTTAGTAATATATACAGGAGAATGGGTTACTAGCCCCTTGCTCCTGGCATTTTAGTCACCTCTTACAACACACATGGCTTACGGAGGAAGAATTCTGATCCACTTCCCCATGGAGATAACAGGAAATAAACAAGAACAAGAACTAGTAAGAAAATAGAAAACCCAGAGGGGTGTGTGTATACAGTGGACCCCTGGTTTGCGATGCTATCGGTATCCGGTATATCCGGAACCGAGGCAAAAATTTTGCCTCGGTTCCTGTTACAAAACCCGGTATACGCGATTCGTCAGAGATGTGTCCACGTGTGGCCTGAACTGCCCCGTGTGTGCCAGCGTTTACAAGCCAGCCAGTGTGCTCGCATCTAAGGATACATTCGGTACTTTCCATATTATCACAGTGTTTTTGGTGCTTTTTTCTGCAAAATAAGTCACCATGGGCCCCAAGAAAGCTTCTAGTGCCAATCCTTCGAGATCAAGGGTGCTAGTGACTATTGAAATGAAGAAAGAGATAATTGCAAAGTATGAAAGTGGAGTGCATGTGTCGGAGCTGGCCAAGTTGTATACAAAACCCCAATCAACCATCTCTACTATAGTGACCAGGAAAACGGCAATCAAGGAAGCTGTTGTTACGAAAGGTGCAACTGTGATTACGAAACAGCGACCGCAAGTGTTAGAAGATGTTGAGAGACTGTTATTGGTGTGGATTAATGAAAAACGGATAGCAGGAGATAGCATCTCTCAAGCAATCATTTGTGAAAAGGCTAGGCAGTTGCATGACGATTTGGTAAAGAAATTGCCTGCAACTAGTGGTAATGTGAGTGAATTTAAGGCCAGCAAAGGTTGGTTTGAAAGATTTAAGAATCATAGTGGCATACATAGTGTGATTAGGCATGGTGAGGCTGCCAGTTCGGACCAAAAAGCAGCTGAAAAACATGTGAACGAATTCAAGGATTACATAGACAGTGAAGAATTTAAACCTGAACAAGTGTTTAATTGCGACGAAACAGGCCTGTTTTGGAAGAAGTTTCCAAGCAGGACCTACATTACTCAAGAGGAAAAGGCACTCCATGGACTTAAGCCTATGAAAGACAGGCTTACTCTTCTGATGTGTGCCAATGCTAGTGGTGATTGCAAAGTGAAGCCTTTATTGGTGTATCACTCAGAAACTCCCAGAGCATTCAGGCAAAAGAATATCCTCAAGGCAAATTTGTGTGTGCTGTGGAGGGCAAACACTAAGGCATGGGTCACTAGGGACTTTTTCTATGACTGGTTACACCAAGCATTTGCCCCCAATGTGAAAAATTACCTAATTGAAAAGAAATTAGACCTTAAATGCCTCCTGGTATTAGACAATGCCCTTGGTCATCCTACAGACTTGGCAGAGTGACTTTCTGGGGACATGAGCTTCATTAAGGTCAAGTTTTTGCCTCCCAATACCACTCCTCTTCTGCAGCCCATGGACCAGCAGATCACTTCAAACTTCAAAAAACTGTACACAAAAGCTATGTTTCAAAAGTGCTTTGAAGTGACCTCAGACACTCGATTGACTGAGAGAGTTTTGGAAAGATCACTTTAGTATCCTCAGTTGTGTAAACCTTATAGGTAAGGCTTGGGAGGGAGTGACTAAGAGGACCTTGAACTCTGCTTGGAAGAAACTGTGGGCACAATGTGTAGAAGAAAGGGATTTTGAAGGGTTTGGGGCTAACCCTGAGAAGCATATGCCAGTTGTGGAATCCATTGTGGCATTGGGGAAGTCCTTGGGGTTGGAGGTTAGTGGGGAGGATGTGGAAGAGTTGGTGGGGGAGGACAATGATGATCTAACCACTGATGAGCTGCTAGATCATCTTCAACAGCAAGAGGCCAGACCTGAGGAAACTGCTTCGGAGGAGGGGATGGAGAAATTGAAGAAGTTGCCTACTTCAAAGATTAAGGAAATGTGTGAAAGTGGCTTGAAGTGCAAAGCTTTTTTGATGAAAATCACCCTGACACAGCTACTGCAAGCCGTGTTGGCAACCTGTACAATGACACTGTTGTGAACCACTTTAGGAAAGTCATACAGGAACGAGAGGTGCAGGCCTCTGTGGACAGATATGTTGTGCGACAGAAGTCCAGTGACTCCCAAACTGGTTGTAGTGGCATTAAAAGAAGGGAAGTAACCCCGGAAAAGGACTGGCTACCTCAAGTCCTAATGGAAGGGGATTCCCCTTCTAAACAATTAATTCGACACTCTCCCCTCCTCCCATCCCATCAGTCATCACCAGATCTTCATTAAAGGTAAGTGTCATGTATTCTATTGTTAGTAGAATACATACTACAAACTGTGCATGTCTTCTTCAGTTTGTGTGCATTAAACTTAATATTTCATGTGGTAAATTTTTTTTTTTCATACTTTTGGGGTGTCTTGCACGGATTAATTTGATTTCCATTATTTCTTATGGGGAAAATTGATTCGCTTTCCGATAATTTTGGTTTACGATGAGCTCTCAGGAACGGATTAATATCGCACACCGGGGGTCCACTGTACGACCAAAACAGTCAAAGGATTGAGAACATGTGTGCAAAGTAGAGTGAGTTGCAAAGTTTTGTGGAGAAATATCACCCTAACAAATCTGTTGCAAGCCATGTCTGCAGCATATTGAGTGACAATACCTTTTCCCATTATAAGCAAATCTTAAGAGACATGAGAAATAGACCTGGACAGCTTTTTTGTGTGACAGGGGTACAGTGACTCTCAAGCTGGTCCTAGTGCCAGTGAAAGACAAAGAAGTGAAGTAACCCCAGATAGGGACTTATGGAAGAGGAGTCCCCTTCCAAGCACTAACCTCTCTTTCCTCTCCCCTCCTTGCACCAATAAGAGTCTTCAATAAAGGTAAAAGTGATGTTAAATGTTCATTTATCCATTTCATTAGTCATTTATATTTATTTCTCATTGTTTTCTGTATGTAAAACTATAGTTATTCTCTATAAAATGTATTTTTTGTTAATATTTTTGGGTGTCTGGAGCAGATTAATTGGATTTACATTATTTCTTATGGGAAATATTGCTTCAGTTTTTGTACATTTTGGTTTTCGTCAGACTTTCTGGAATCAATTAATGATGAAAACTGAGGTTCCACTGTATTGAACATCAGATTTAATGGAAGGAGTATGTGTTAGGGTGTATGTGTCAGCGGATAGGTCTGTGAGAGATGAGAATCATAGAGTAGATTAGACGTAAAAAAAGTGTAGATGGAATATCTAGGAATTGGTGGAAGGAAAGAGAGAAATATATTAATGGAGATAAAAAAAAAAAGGGAGGGGTTTGGGACACTTGCTGTTTAGAGTGACATCTAAACTGTCGTATCTGTGTGCCTCTGCAAAGACAGTGATAGTATGAATGCTGGCAAAAGTGTTTCATTTTTTTGGGTCACCCTGCCTCGGTGGGAGGCGGCCAATGTGTTAAGAAACAAAAAGAGAGAATATACCAGAATATAGTAGTGCTAATACTTTTATATGGGTGTGAGATATAAATATGAAAGTTGCATTGAAGAGGAGACTGGAAGCAGTGGAGATATTATGTTTGAGATGAGCATGTTGTGTGAATATTATGTACAGAATAAGGAATATAGAAATTGGGAGACTGAGTAAGGATATGAAAGGTCTAATTCAGAGGGCAGCCAAAGGATTATTGAGGTGATTTAATAACTTAAAAAGAATGGAGCAGAATAGGTTGACCAGAAGGGTGTAGATTAGGATTTGCTAAGAGCCCAGGACACTACCTTGAGGCACCAAGGTACTGAAGAATAGTTATTTATGGATACGTGTTGGTAGTGTTAGGGGATGAAAGTTTTTGAATGGTATGGAGTTGAGCATACTGCAGGCATGTGTAAGCTTATCAGACTGAATTTGACAGGCTGTAGGAATATGAGCAAGGTAACATGTTTGAAAATGATTCAGGGATAGAAGTTAGCTAAATTTGAGTCTTGATGGTGAGAAGTACAGTGCATAGCATTGTGAAGGAAGGGTGGCAATGTTCTTATTATGATTATGCAAAATATGATGTTCACAGACTTTTGGTGAAACAGCTATTGAATGATCATTGTTGAATGTATGTCACTTTGGGCCATCCTTCCTTAATGGTAAATAGTTGATGTGATGAAAAAAATCTATATAGTCTATAGTACTGTGACTTAAATACTACCAAAAACTTTTTATTATTTTTCTTGGAAATTATTGTTGCTTTACTCATAGCAAATTATATTCACTGTTGTATTCTTCATTGAAGGTTCACCCTGGACGATGGCTTGTGGATGGCAACCCACAGATTGTCCTTTTTGACATAGGATCAGCATCTGCCAAACTTAACGACTATAAGCAGGAGTTTTTTGAAAATACAAAAATCGGCATTCCACACCTAGATATAGAATGCAATGATGCCGTACTCTTTGGCTTTATGGTTGCAAAGTTTATTGAAGAGGTAAGTTCTTCCAGTATTACTTATCTAAGTTACAGTTCATTTAAACAGAGTAGACAGTTGGATTAGATCACAGCTAAGATCTTGTATAATACATTCAAAATAAAGGGTAAGCATAACATAAAAGGCCTGGGGATGTTATTAATGAACAGAGGATAGGTTGCTTTAGTTTCTGGAATGCATACAGCATTTATTTTGGACTCTGTTTTAAAATTGGAATTTGTTGAATTTTTGTAAAATTGGCCAAATTGCTGAATTCTGTGCACTTCATAGAGTAGTTCTGAGGGTTGCACGGGTGGTTTCTTCTGCTCAGTCAGTAGAACAGAAAGCATGCTACTGAGATTTGGTTGAACTGAGCTGTGGAATTAGTTTAACCATTTCACTGTCTAGACTTCCAAAATTATTATTGCTCTTAGTGTCCACTATAATTTTTTCTTTTTCTGAAATGGTAGAGAATTGTTTTTCTGAAGGTAATGACACTGAAAGTATGAAATTTGATAAAAAAAATTTACGGAATTATGCAGGCACAAAGTTATCATTCTGGGGACAATTTACACATCAGCAATTTCACTCACTTTGAGTCCTATTTTAAGCCAATTTTATTGCTCCATTCAGTAAAAGTCTTAGGTATTTAACTAGTATGCCTTCTGTTCTATTTGACTGAGCCCAAGGAACTTTTCTTTTCACTGTTACACAGAAGTCTGTAATTTGGCCAGGTTTACACAAAATTACAAAAACACCAATTTAAAAACAGTCCAAAATAAACAGTGTACACATTCCTGGCACTAGAACATTAACTCTGTTCATTAATCATGTCCCCAGGCCTCTCATATATTACATTTGCCTTCCATTTGAATTCATAATCACACAAAAATAGAAGATTTACTTTATTTATCAAATAGTAAAATATAACCAGGAATGATTGGTCATGGTTTACAGTGTCCCAATAATTGAATCAGTCTATTAAAAACCCACAAAGCAGATTGGCAGTTGTGTATTGTTGGGGTAGTCTTACCCTTCCTCAGAAAACTGGCAAAAACTCGAATATTTCCACTACTTTGAGCCCAATATCGAACTACTTTCAGTCCTGAAACCAACCAAAATCATTTCTGTTTCTGTAGTATGTCCTCAATCTTTCAAATGATATCAAGAAATGGCTAATGATATCAAGAAATGGCCAGTAAAACCATAAATACCATCCTAGAAAACACCTGAACATTGCTAGTTTCAACCAAACACTCGGTCAGGGTTTTCTTTTTCCCGTCATGCATTGGTTGGGGGCAGGATTTTGTTTTTTTTAATACTTGCACACCCACTGCACAGACCCATTCTCTCATATATAAGTCAAAATTTACCTCTCACAGCTTGTCTGAGTGAGCTGAATTCATGACATAGAACTATATCAGGGACCCTGGCCTGAATGACGTAGTTTTATGTAATGGACAGTGAAAGGGTTAAGAGTCCTGCTTACAAAATAGACACCAGATACATCACAAGATGTTAAAAAGGACCTGAAAAGTGCTTAGGACAAAGGCTTTTATATTTAATTTTTATGGTTGCTTCCCCCACAAAGGAATCAGCTGTTATGATAGCACTGATGAGGAAGCCAAGTCTGCTTGTGACTGGCCTGAGGTGGAGCTGAAACTATACATTGTTATATCCATCCTGCTGAAGTATATCAGCAGGATGAATTACTGGGACCTGAAAACATTGGTATCAAGCTATGTAATCTGTTTTGGTCAGAAAGTTATGAGTGAGCAGCATAAAATGTCCACTAGACTGTGAGACGTTGGCTGCCAGAATCAGGTTGTGCTATCGTCACTTGTGGCAGTTGATTGCAGCCACAGGTGAGCCTCCCAAACCTGCTGAGTCTACATGTACGCTAGCTGTATGACCCTTGTGGGTTCAACAGTTATGATTATAATAATAATAATACATGTGTGGACCAGGTGTTTACAGTGAAACATATAAGTGAACAGTATTTAGATAAGGCTAAAGAGGTCTTTGTGGCATTTATGGATTTGGAAAAGGCGTATGACGGGGTGGATAGGGGGGCAATGTGGCAGATGTTGCAGGTGTATGGTGTAGGAGGTAGGTTACTGAAAGCAGTGAAGAGTTTTTACGAGGATAGTGAGGCTCAAGTTAGAGTATGTAGGAAAGAGGGAAATTATTTCCCAGTAAAAGTAGGCCTTAGACAAGGATGTGTGATGTCACCGTGGTTGTTTAATATATTTATAGATGGGGTTGTAAGAGAAGTAAATGCGAGGGTCTTGGCAAGAGGCGTGGAGTTAAAAGATAAAGAATCACACATAAAGTGGGAGTTGTCACAGTTGCTCTTTGCTGATGACACTGTGATCTTGGGAGATTCTGAAGAGAAGTTACAGAGATTGGTGGATGAATTTGGTAGGGTGTGCAAAAGAAGAAAATTGAAAGTGAATACAGGAAAGAGTAAGGTTATGAGGATAACAAAAAGATTAGGTGATGAAAGATTGGATACCAGATTGGAGGGAGAGAGTATGGAGGAGGTGAATGTATTCAGATATTTGGGAGTGGACGTGTCAGCGGATGGGTCTATGAAGGATGAGGTGAATCATAGAATTGATGAGGGGAAAAGGGTGAGTGGTGCACTTAGGAGTCTGTGGAGACAAAGAACTTTGTCCTTGGAGGCAAAGAGGGGAATGTATGAGAGTATAGTTTTACCAACGCTCTTATATGGGTGTGAAGCATGGGTGATGAATGTTGCAGCGAGGAGAAGGCTGGAGGCAGTGGAGATGTCATGTCTGAGAGCAATGTGTGGTGTGAATATAATGCAGAGAATTCGTAGTTTGGAAGTTAGGAGGAGGTGCGGGATTACCAAAACTGTTGTCCAGAGGGCTGATGAAGGGTTGTTGAGGTGGTTCGGACATGTAGAGAGAATGGAGCAAAACAGAATAACTTCAAGAGTGTATCAGTCTGTAGTGGAAGGAAGGCGGGGTAGGGGTCGGCCTAGGAAAGGTTGGAGGGAGGGGGTAAAGGAGGTTTTGTGTGCGAGGGGCTTGGACTTCCAGCAGGCATGCGTGAGCGTGTTTGATAGGAGTGAATGGAGACAAATGGTTTTTAATACTTGACGTGCTGTTGGAGTGTGAGCAAGTAACATTTATGAAGGGGTTCAGGGAAACCGGCAGGCCGGACTTGAGTCCTGGAGATGGGAAGTACAGTGCCTGCACTCTGAAGGAGGGGTGTTAATGTTGCAGTTTAAAAACTGTAGTGTAAAGCACCCTTCTGGCAAGACAGTGATGGAGTGAATGATGGTGAAAGTTTTTCTTTTTCGGGCCACCCTGCCTTGGTGGGAATCGGCCAGTGTGATAATAAAAAATAATAAAAACTATGTATCATGTCTTAATAAACTATATTATTATTATTGTTATTATTATTATTATTATTATTATTATTATTATTATTATTATTATTATTATTATTATTATTATTATTATTATTATTATTATTAATACATACACAAATCTTTACTATGTATTTTAAGCTGAGTAATCTGTATTTTTCTTAGTTCCGTGCAGAGGTGGTCAATCACAGTGATCACAAGCCCAGAATATGTGCTCATTTCCATGAATGGCTGGCGGGCGTGGGCTTGGTGATGTTGAGAATGAGGAATATTGACGTGGCCACCGTCTTCACCACTCATGCTACTCTACTTGGCAGATTTCTCTGTGCTGGCGCTGTGGATTTTTATAACAACTTAGACAAGGTGAACTTGCTCCTAATGTTAGTTATCACATATTACTGAATGTTTTACCTTTCAGTCCCTGAAAATTACGGGTGTTTTGGGTGAGAGGGTTGTCTTTTTTTTAGATTATTATCTGCAAATTTGTAGCTACAGGAACAGGCCTATAATTGTTGTGTTTTATCTTCAGTTCCACTTAAGTGTTTGTAAAGTGTCCATTGGTTGTAGCACTTACTGCCTCCTCTTGGCTCTCATTCCAGCTGATAACCTTACTGTTTCTGAAGAAATGTATTCATAAGTCTTTTTATTTTTTGGTACCATTTTTTCCAAAGTTTAGAGCTTTTGATTTTTATTCTCTATTAGCTTTATTCTCTTATTAGATCTGTGTTCATGTGCATAGTGCTCCGGACGTAGGTCTACGTCTGATTTTACATGCTTTCTTATTTTAAAAAAACAACATAGATCTGTGATCAGAGCACTACACACATCAACAGTTTAGGGGTTAAAATCCAATCCACCTCAACAACTCCTCCTCATCCCTTTGGATAATACTTTTAATAACTCCGCACATCCTTCTAATCTCCAGACTACGAATTCTTTGTATAATATTTACACCAAGCATTGCCTTTGGACATGACATCTCCACTGCCTCCAGCCTCCTGGCTGCAACATTCACAACCCATGCTTCACATCCATATAAGAGTGTTGGCACCATGATGATCTCACACATTCCCCTTTTTTGCCTCCATGGATAATGTTCTGTGTGTCCACAGATACCTCAGTGCACTAATTCTCCCTTTTTTTTTCCCTCGTTAGTTCTATGGTTCACCGTGTCTTTAATAGACCCATCCACTGACAAGTCCACTCTTAAATATCTAAACACATTTACTTCCTCCATACTCCCTGCTTACAATCCGATATCTAATCTTTCATTACCTAAATTTTTTGTTACCCTTGTCACCTTCTCTTTCCTATATCCACTTTTACATATTCCCAAATTCATCCACCAACCTTTGTAACTTCCCAAAAGCAGTGTAATTGGTAAAAAGTAACTGTGATAACTACCACTTTGTATTAGATTCTATATTTTAATCCTCGTAGGTAGTGGCCCATGGCCTAGTAGTAAAATCTCTCACTTCACATGGTGAGGGTCCAGGTTCAATTCCCAGCGAGGGTTGAAACATCGGGTGTGTTTCTTTACACCGGTTGTCTGTGTTCACCCATCACTATAAAATGGGTACAGTACCTAGGTGTTAGTTGACTAGTGTGGGTCGCATCCCTGGAAGAAATTGATCTAATTTGCCCGAAATGTTTTGCATAACAAACGACTTCCTGTATAGTAGTACATATGTCATTGATATCAGCTAGGCCTGTATACATGTACTTGTAGAAATAAAGATATTAGTAGGTTGGTAGACAGCAGCCACCCAGGGAGGTACTACCATCCTGCCAAGTGAGTGAAACGGAAACCTGTAATTGTTTTACGTGATGGTAGGTTTATTGGTTTTTTTTTCTGTCTCGTAAACATGCAAGATTTCAGGTGCATCTTGCTACTTCTACTTACACTTAGGTCACACTACACATACAAGTACAAGCATATATATACACACCCCTCTGGGTTTTCCTCTATTTTCTTTCTAGTTCTTCTTCTTGTTTATTTCCTCTTATCTCCATGGGGAAGTGGAACAGAATTCTTCCTCCTTAAGCCATGCGTGTTGTAAGAGGCGACTAAAATGCCGGGAGCAAGGGGCTAGTAATCCCTTCTCCTGTATAAATTACTAAATTTAAAAAGAGAAACTTTCATTTTTCCTTTTGGGCCACCCTGCCTCGGTGGGATACGGCCGGTGTGTTGAAAGAAGATACTATATATACAGTGGTCCCTCAATAATCGACCGGCCTGAAAGTCGTCCATTTCGGAAATAGTCCTGTTTTTTCGTCAAAATATTGGCTCGCAAATGGTCCGGTAACTCGCTAATAGTCCTAATAGTCCTTCATCCCGGACGCGTACTCACGCTCTGAGCCGCCTCGGGCTTTCCTTCCCAGCCAGTGTGCCATTGTTTACCAGTGAGTGACGGTCCCCTCACATGCTCCTACGAAATATTTCATAATATTCCATTGATTTTAGTGCTTGCAAGTGCTAAATAAGCTACCATGGCTCCAAATAAAGCTTCTAGTGCCAGCCCTTTGGTAAAGAATGTGAGAAACACATAATTTATGAAGAAGTTTGTAGAAAAATACAAAGATGGTGGTGGTAGAGTGGAAGCAGTTGTGATAGTGGTTGATGAACATAAGAAAGGAGGATCACTGCAGCAGGCCTGTTGGCCCATGCTACCCAAGAAATAAGCTCTGATAACTCTATCCACTCATTTAGGACTTGCAAATGAGTGGATAGAGTTATCAGAGCTTATTTCTTGAGTAGCATTGAGGACTGGATTGGAAAAATGTTTCGTTAGTGGGCTGAATTGTAAAGGACCTGCCGAGCATGGGCCAACAGGCCTGCTGCAGTGATCCTCCTTTCTTATGTTCATCAACCACTATCACAACTGCTTCCACTCTACCACCACCATCTTCGTATTTTTCTGCAAACTTTTTCATAAATAATGTGGGGAAATGGTATGGTGATACCGACAAAATGTGGAAAAAGACACTTATGTACAGTTCAGGACATTTATTAAAGGAAACGTTTCGCCACGAGTGGCTTCTTCAGTCCTAATACAGAGAAAACTAAGAAAACATATACAGTGGGACCCCCGGTTAACGATATTTTTTCACTCCAGAAGTATGTTCAGGTGCCAGTAATGACCGAATTTGTTCCCATAAGGAATATTGTGAAGTAGATTAGTCCATTTCAGACCCCCAAACATACACGTGCAAACGCACTTACATAAATACACTTACATAATTGGTCGCATTCGGAGGTGATCATTATGCGGGGGTCCACTGTATATATATATAGTGGCAGGAGTCAGGTGAGGTGACGTGTGGGTAGAGGTGGTAGTAGTAGTAGTAGTAGTAGTAGTAATGGAACTAAGGAGGTGAAGCTAGAGAGAGACCTGTTGGCATCAAGTAACACCAGTTCCCAGGATGGGTAATATCCTCTTGCTTAGTAATTTTGAAATACTGTAACTACCGGATTTTTGCTTTATAGTGTTACTGACAGAAATTAGTGCAGCTTCAATGCATTTTTTCCGTCTTAAGTCGTCTTCTTTAATAACTAGTTTAGCTTCATTGAATTTCATGAGGTGTCCAACATCGTCTCTATGTTGAACACATGCGTTTTTGCGGTCATCATTTCCGCAAGCATTTTTTCCCCTACATATACTTTGTTACACCCCCCACATGGTATAGTGTAGATTCCTGCACTTGTGCCAGAATCATGCTTGGGTTTTTGTAATAGGTTCCTAATAGTAGTTGAAGAGCTGGTAGATATTTTAGCCAGTTTTCTGTCAAACATTTTTGAAACATTAGTGGCAACGTTGCTGACCGGTAAAACGATGTAACTTGGAGGCTTTTCTTCAATTTGATAGGTGTTGGTCTTGCTGAGGATACGTGTCGCAGTTCGGGTGACCTCCATAACCGCATCAGGGATCTCGACATGAGTGATAAGAAGCTTGCAAGTTTTGACGTGACTGCCTTATTCACCAATGTCCCAGTTGATCAAGCCATTGATCTTCTTTGCAGGGTGACTAAAGATGATACAGAGTTACCTGTACCCCGCCAAGATTTTGTGAGCCTTGTCGAACTTTGTGTTCGTCATAACTGTTTTAGGTTCGAGGACAAGAAGTACAAACAACTCTTCGGACTAGCCATGGGATCCCCCCTTAGTGCAGTTCTGGCCAATTTATATATGGAGGACCTGGAATCAAGAAGGATCCTCAGTAACATCCCTCGTTCAGTTACATGGATGCGGTACGTAGATGATATTTTGGTCATTGTACCCAAAAATCTTGATGTACGGGGCATCCTCAACACCATCAACACTCTGGAACCTACTATTAAATTTACATTAGAGGAGGAGAAGGACAACCAATTACCTTTTATCGACGTTCTCTTATGCACAGGGGAAAACAAACTTTCTTTTAAAGTCTACCGGAAGCCTACCTACAAGAACGATCTTCTACATTTCTTCTCTCACCATGACACAAGAACTAAAAGAGGGGTAGTTATTGGCTTCTTTCTGAGAGCCTACAGAATTTCCAGTCTGCAGTTCCTCGAAGAAGAATGTACATACATCACCAACTCTTTTAGTTCACTACACTTTCCCCTACACTTCATACGTGACTGCAGGAAACGTGCGACACGTATCCTCAGCAAGACCAACACCTATCAAATTGAAGAAAAGCCTCCAAGTTACATCGTTTTACCGGTCAGCAACGTTGCCACTAATGTTTCAAAAATGTTTGACAGAAAACTGGCTAAAATATCTGCCAGCTCTTCAAACTATATTAGGAACCCGTTACAAAAACCCAAGCATGATTCTGGCACAAGTGCAGGAATCTACACTATACCATGTGGGGGGTGTGACAAAGTATATGTAGGGGAAACAGCCAGAACTCTGGACATTAGGATAGCAGAACACAAAAATGCTTGCAGAAATGATGACCGCAAAAACGCATGTGTTCAACATAGAGACGATGTTGGACACCTCATGAAATTCAATGAAGCTAAACTAGTTATTAAAGAAGACGACTTAAGACGGAGAAAATGCATTGAAGCTGCACTAATTTCTGTCAGTAACACTATAAAGCAAAAATCCGGTAGTTACAGTATTTCAAAATTACTAAGCAAGAGGATATTACCCATCCTGGGAACTGGTGTTACTTGATGCCAGCAGGTCCCTCTCTAGCCTCACCTCCTTAGTTCCATTACTACTACTACTACTACTGCTACCACCACCTCTACCCACATGTCACCTCACCTGACTCCTGCCACTATATATATATATATATTTTTTTTTTTTTTTTCAACAAGTCGGCCGTCTCCCACCGAGGCAGGGTGACCCAAAAAAGAAAGAAAATCCCCAAAAAGAAAATACTTTCATCATCATTCAACACTTTCACCACACTCGCACATTATCACTGTTTTTGCAGAGGTGCTCAGAATACAACAGTCTAGAAGCATACACATATAAAGATACACAACATATCCCTCCAAACTGCCAATATCCCAAAACCCCTCCTTTAAAGTGCAGGCATTGTACTTCCCATTTCCAGGACTCAAGTCCGACTATATGAAAATAACCGGCTTCCCTGAATCCCTTCACTAAATATTACCCTGCTCACACTCCAACAGATCGTCAGGTCCCAATACCATTCGTCTCCATTCACTCCACTAACACCTCACGCACGCTTGCGGAACCCAAAGCCCCTTCCCCACAAAACCTCCTTACCCCCTCTCTCCAACCCTTTCGAGGATGCCCCCTACCCCCCCTTCCCTTCCCCTATAGATTTATAGTTTTCCCATGTCATTCACTTGATCCATTCTCTCTAAATGCCAAACCACCTCAACACCCCTCTTCTGCCCGACAAATACTTTTTTTAATCCACCCTTCTCCAAATTTTCCACACCCCGAATTTTCTGCATAATATTTACCCCACACTTTCCCCTTAAACAGGACATCTCCACTCCCTCCAAACCTTTTCCCCTCGCTGCTGCTTTACCACCCAAGCTTCCACCCAATAAGAGTGTTGGTACTACTTACTTTCATACATTCCCTTTTTTGCCCCCAAGAAAACTTTTTTTGACTCCCATAACCCAACGCACCCCCCTTTTTTCCCTCATCAATTCTATTTTAAACCTCCCCTTTCTAAACCCACCCGCCGACACGTCAATCCCAATATTGAAAACATTACTTCTTCCTACTCCCCCCCCAAAATTTGATACCCAAATTTTTTTTTTATCTAAATAATTTGACACCCTCATCACCTTACTCTTTTCTATTTTCACTTTCAACTTCTACCTTTACACACATTCCCAAACTATCCACTAACCTTTGCAATTTTTCTTTGAATCTCCCTAAGACGATCCTCACAAAAAATAACGTGCAATTCCCCTTCAATTTGATTCCCATAATTTAACCCACCCCCTCCCAAAAACCCTAGCATTTTTTTCCTTACAACCCCATTAAAATATATTAAACAAACCCTGGTGACATTACACTCCCTGCTAAACCCACTTTTACCGGAAGTAGTCCCCTCCTTTCTACACACCCAACCGAGCCTCACATCCCATAAAAAACTCTTTAAGCTTTAATAATTACCACCCCATTCCATTACTGCAAATCTGCCCCCTTGCTCCCTACCACTCTACAATGCCTTTTTAAAACCCTAAATGCAATAAAAACTTCCCTATCTTTTTCTAAAATGTTCACTATATCATCAAATTTAAAACCTGATCTACACATCCCCTACCCACTCTGAAAACCCCTTCTCAAACCGCTCCCACTTTTGTCTACCCCTAATTCTTTCAATTATAACCCTACCGTAACTTTTCCCGGTATATCAGAACTTATTCCCCTTTAATTTTTACAGTCTCTTTTGTCCCCTTTCCCTTTTTATAAAGGGACTATACATGCTCTCCCCCCAAACCCAGGGACCTTCCCCTCTTTTTATACAATTTTTTAAACAAAAGTACCAACCCCCCAACACTATATCCCCCCCCCGCTTTTAAAATTTCTGCATACCCTCATTCCGCTGCTTTACCCCCTTCATTTTACGTAATGCCTCACGTACTCCCCCCCACTTACATTTTGCTCTTCTTACTCCTAAAAAATGGTTACCTCCCTGACCAGTGCATGAAATTATGCCTCTGTTTCTTCCTTTAAAATTTAAAAGTCCCCAAAAATATTCTCGCCCTCTACCCAATACCTCCATTCCCCCATCTACTAACTCCCCCACTTGTTTATAACGGAAATCCAAATTTTCCCCCATTTCTTAACTTGTTTAAAACCCTTTTTCCAAAAATTTTTTTTTTTTTCATTAAAAAATTTTTTGACGTGCCTCTCCCACCTTCACTTTCCCTTTTGCACTTTTTCTCCCACCTTTTTTACCTTTCTTTTACTCTCCCTTCTCTGCCTTCTTATAACACTTCTGCTTTGTAAAAACCCCCATAAACTACCTTTTTTCCTTTTTTTTCACACCCTTTTTCTTCATCATTCCCCAATCACTCCCTTTCCTCCGCCCCCCCCCCTCCCTTAACCACAAACTTCTGCCCCCATTTTAAAACTGCATTTTTAAAACATTTCCCAAACCCCTTTTTAACCCCCCCCCTATCCTCTTTGACTAGGGCCCCCTTTCTGCCAAAAGGGGGAATGTGTGGTGTAAAATTATGCAGAAAATTCGGAGTGTGGAAATTAGGAGAAGGTGTGGAGTTAATAAAAGCATTAGTCAAGGGCAGTAGAGGGTTGTTGAGGTGGTATGGTCATTTAGAGAGAATGGATAAAAGGGTGAATGACATGGAAAGCAAATAAATCTATAGGGAAGGAAGGAGGGGTAGGGGTCGTCCTCGAAAGGGTTTGGAAAGAGGGGGTAAAGGAGGTTTTGTGGGCTAGGGGCTTGGACTTCCAGCAAACATGCATGAACGTATTAGATAGGAGTGAATGGAGGCGAATGATACTTGGGACCTGACGATCTGTTGGAGTTGAGCAGGGTAATATTTAGTGAAGGGATTCAGGGAAACCGGTTTTTTTTATATAGTCAGACTTGAGTCCTGGAAATGGGAAGTACAGTGCCTGCACTTTAAAGGAGGGGTTTGGGATATTGGCAGTTTGGAGGGATATGTTGTGTATCTTTATATGTGTATGCTTCTGAACTGTTGTATTCTGAGCACCTCTGCAAAAGCAGTGATAATGTGTGAGTGTGGTGAAAGTGTTGATTGATGATGAAAGTATTTTCTTTTTGGGGATTTTCTTTCTTTTTTGGGTCACCCTGCCTCGGTGGGAGACGGCCGACTTGTTGAAAAAAAAATAAAAAAGGAAGGCCATGATGTACCCAGGGTCCACTAAGGAAAAGATTTTTGTAAATTCAGAGTGAATTTACAAATATTGCATTGTAGAGTATACACTAATGATTTCAAGCACCCTATTTATGATCATTTTAATCCATTGTTGAATTTTCCATTATTCATGCAGACTGTATCTTTGAAATGGTCTGTTTGGTAAAAAATTGAATGCTTCTGTAGTACAGTACCATGCTTTAGTATCAGTTATTTGTTAATGTATTAACATCTGACATTTGTTTAAATTTTTCAGTTTCACATAGATGAAGAAGCAGGCATAAGGGGCATCTATCACAGGTACTGCATGGAGAGATGCTCTGCCCACTTGACACACACCTTCACCACTGTATCAGAGATCACTGCAGTGGAAGCTGAGCACCTGTTAAAGCGCAAGGCAGATATTGTCACACCCAATGGACTCAATGTTAAAAAATTTGCTGCTCTCCATGAATTCCAGAACCTTCATGCAATATCCAAGGAGAAGATAAATGACTTTATTAGAGGACATTTTTATGGGTTAGTAACCTGTTAATTGGTGAACCATGTTGTAAAAACTGACTTTGAGTGAGTGAGTGAGTGAGTGAGTGAGTGAGTGAGTGAGTGGGGAAAAGGTGGGAAGGCAACAAGGGTTCATTAAGCTCTGCCTATGCTTGCCATGGTATAAACCTTACTTAGAGTATACGTAAAGGGAGTTCCAGGGGTGAACGCTCCCGTGGCCCTGACCATGACCAGGCCTGGTGGCAGACCAGGGCCTGACCTTAGTAATAGATGCTGACACTAGGACATATTTCATTAGGAAGTGTTTTGGTCCTGTGACCTAGATTACTACTAACTTCTAACATTAGAGGTGATCAGGGTCCCAGGATCGAAAAGTTTACTGATATAATATGTTCTAGTGATTGCTCATGTGTTCTTTAAACCATGTTTATGTAGATAATGTACAATGGTGACAAGCACCTTCCTATGGTTCATTCAATGTTACAAATTGATGTCAAATCTTTTATTTTACTTTTCAACATGTTGGATGTTTCCCACCGAGGCAGGGTGACCCAAAGAGAAAGAAAAACCCAAGAAGAAAGAAAAAACTTTCATTATTCAACACTTTCACCATCACTCATACATAATCACTGTCTTTTCAGAGGCACTCAGATACAACAGTTTAGAAGTCCCTCCAAACTACCAATATCCAAAACCCAACCTTCAAGGTGCAGGCATTGTACAGTGGAACCTCGGCTTACGAACACCCCACCATGTGAATTTTTCAGGATACAAACTGTCGTAAGGGACCTGAATGCTAAAGTAGGAGAAACTTTTAAAGAGGGTGTGGTAGGTAAGTTTGGGGTGCCAGGTGTAAATGATAATGGGAGCCCTTTGATTGAACTTTGTATAGAAAGGGGTTTAGTTATAGGTAATGCATATTTTAAGAAAAAGAGGATAAATAAGTATACAAGATATGATGTAGGGCGAAATGACAGTAGTTTGTTGGATTATGTATTGGTAGATAAAAGACTGTTGAGTAGACTTCAGGATGTACAGTTATAGAGGGGCCACAGATATATCAGATCACTTTTTAGTTGTAGCTACACTGAGAGTAAAAGGTAGATGGGATACAAGGAGAATAGAAGCATCAGGGAAGAGAGAGGTGAAGTTTATAAACTAAAGAGGAGGCAGTTAGGGTAAGATATAAACAGCTATTGGAGGATAGATGGGTTAATGAGAGAATAGGCAATGGGTCGAAGAGGTCTGGGGTAGGGTTTGAAAATGTAGTGTTTGAGTGTTCAGCCCAAAATTTTTTGGTTACAGGAAAGTGGGTGCGGGGAAGAGGAGCAATTGGTGGAATGATGTAAAGAGAGTAGTAAGGGGGAAAGCTAGCATATGACAAGTTTTTACAAAATAGAAAATGATGCAAGGAGGGAAGAGTATATGGAGAAAAAAAGAGAGGTTAAGAGAGTGGGCAGAAAAGTAAAAGAAAGCAAATGAGAGAGTGGGTGAGATGTTATCAACAGATTTTGTTGAAAATAAGAAAAAAATTTTGGAGTGAGATTAACAAGTTAAGGAGCCTAGAGAACAAATGGATTTGTCAGTTAAAAATAGGAGAGGAAGTTATTAAATGGAGAGTTAGAGGTATTGGGAAGGTGAAGGTAATATTTTGAGGAATTGTTAAATGCTGTGATTTCGTGTATAGGGCAAGGAGGAATAACATCTTGTAGGAGTGAGGAGAACCTGTTGTGAGTGTGGGAAGTTCGTGATTGCAGTAGGACAAAGGAAGGGGGTAAGCAGCTGGTTGATGGGATAAAGATAGAAATGTTAAAGCGGGTGGGGATATTAGTTTTGGAAGTGGTTGGTGCTTTTAGTTAATAATTGTATGGAAGAGGGGCTGTACCTTGGGGGGATGGCAGAGTGCATGCATAGTTCCTCTTTGAATAGGAAATATGCCATTCGGTATCCTGATTAATCGGTAATTCGATGCTTTGTATCGCAAAAATTTTGCCTCGGTTTCCGTTACAAAACCCGGGTATACGGATTTCGTCAGAGATGTGTCCAAATGTGGCCTGAACTGCACCGAGTGTGCCAGTGTGTTATGCCAGCCAGTGTGCTCGCATTTGAGCATACATTCGATCACATTCAATTTTATCACTGTTGTTTTGTGCTTGTTTGCAAAAGTAAGTCAACCATGGGCTCCAATGTAAAGCTACTGTGCCACACCCTTCAAGAAAAAAGGGTGCTAATGGACTATGATGGAGGAAAGAGATAATTGCAAAGTACGAAAGTGGAGGTGCGTGTGTGGGAGCTAGCTCAAGTTGGTTAAAAAACCCACTCAACATCATGACTTAGTGACAGGAAAACCGCAATCAAGGAAGCTGTTGTTGCAATGGTGAACTGTGTACGAAACAGCGACTGCTTAGTGTTAGAGATGTTGTCAGACACTGTTATTGGTGTGGATAAATGGAATAAAACAGATAGCTGGAGATTGCATCTCTCAAGCCTTTCATTTGTGAAAAGGGCTAGGCTTTGCATGACGATTTGGTAAAGAAATTGCCTGAATAGTGGTGATGTGAGCGATTTTAAGGCTGCAAAGGTTGGTTTGGATAAGATTTAAGAATCGTTGTGATACATTGTGTGATTAGGATGGTGAGGCTGGCCAGTTAGGACCAAAAGCGTCTGAAAAAAAATACTGTCGAGGAATTCAAGGATTACATTAGGACAGTGAAGAATTTAAACTGAACAATTGTTTAATTGGACGGAAACCCGCCTGTTTTGGGATAGAAAATTGCCATGCAGGACTACATTACTGGGAGGAAGCTGGTCATAGGTGGCATTAAAAGATAGATGGGTAGTAACCGAAGAATGGACTTGCTAATCAGTCCTAATGGAAGTGGATTTCCTCCATCCATCAGTCACACCAGATTTCATTAGGTAAGTGTCATGTATTCTATTGTTAGTAGAGTACATACTACAAACTGTGCTTGTCTTCTTCAGTTTGTGTGCATTTAACGTAATATTTTCATGCGGTATAAATTTTTTTTTTTTCATACTTTTGGGTGTCTTGCAGGATTATATTTGATGTTCCCTTTTTTCTTATGGGATAATATTGATTGCTTTCTGATAATTTTGGTTATGACGAGCTCTCGGGAACGGAATTAATGTCGCAAACCGGGGGTCACTGTACTTGTTAAGCTGTGATGGTAGTTATTTGAAAGAATAAAGATGGGTTAGACGGAGAATAGGTTAGCAGATGAACAAGGAGGCCCTTACGAAGGTAGTGGGGTGTGTGGAACAGGTGTTTTCAGTGAAACATATAAGTGAACTGTATTTTGATAAGGCTAAAGAGGTTTTTTGTGCATTTATGGATTTGGAAAGGCATATGACAAGGTGGATAGGAGGGGCATTGTGGCAGATGTTGCAGTGTTGTACAGGAAGTAGGTTACTGAAAGCAGTGAAGAGTTTTTATGAGGATAGTGAGGCTCAAAGTTAGAGTATGTAGGATAAGAGGAGATTATTTCCCAGTAAAGTATGCTTAGACAAGGATGTGTGTGTCACTGTGGTTGTTTATTATTTTTATAGACTGGGGTTGTAGAGTAGTGAAATTCGAGGGTCTTGACAAGTGGTTGGAGTAAAAGATTAAAGAAGTTCACACATAAATTGGGAGTAGTCACAGTTGCTCTTTGCTGATGAGACTGTGCCTTTTGGGGTTTCTGAAGAGAAGTTGCAGAGGTTGGTGGATGAATTTGGTAGGGTAGTAAAGAAAAGAATTAAAAGTGAATACAGGAAAGAGTAATTTTATGAGGATAAAAAGATAAGGCGATGAAAGATTGGAGGGAGAGAGTATGGAGGAGGTGAATGTATTCAGTATTTGGGAGTGGACGTGTCGCGGATGGGTTATGAAGATGAGGTGAATCATAGAATTGAGAGGGGAAAAGGGTGAGCAGTGCACTTAGGAGTCTGTGGAGACAAAGAACTTTGTCCTTGGAGGCAAAGAGGGGAATGTATGAGAGTATAGTTTTACCAATGCTCTTATATGGGTGTGAAGCATAGGTGATGAATGTTGCAGCAAGGAGAAGGCTGGAGGCAGTGGAGATGTCATGTCTGAGGGCAATGTGTGGTGTGAATATAATTCAGAGAATTCGTAGTTTGGAAGTTAGGAGGAGGTGCGGGATTGCCAAAACTGTTGTCCAGAGGGCTGAGGAAGGGTTGTTGAGGTGGTTCGGACATGTAGAGAGAATGGAGCAAAACAGAATGACTTCTAGAGTGTATCAATCTGTAGTGGAAGGAAGGCGGGGTAGGGGTCGGCCTACGAAAGGTTGGAGGGAGGGTGTAAAGGAGGTTTTATGTGCGAGGGGCTTGGACTTCCAGTGGGCATGCGTGAGCGTGTTTGATAGGAGTGAATGGAGGCAAATGGTTTTTAATATTTGACGTGCTGTTGGAGTGTGAGCAAAGTAACATTTATGAAGGGATTCAGGGAAACCGGCAGGCTGGACTTGAGTTCTGGAGATGGGAAGTACAGTGCCTGCACTCTGAAGGAGGGGTGTTAATGTTGCAGTTTAAAAACTGTAGTGTAAAGCACCCTTCTGGCAAGACAGTGATGGAGTGAATGATGGTGAAAGTTTTTCTTTTTCGGGCGACCCTGCCTTGGTGGGAATCGGCCAGTGTGTTAATAATAAAATATAACAAACTGTCGTTCAGTCTATTTTTTGCTTCTGGATACAAAGGAAATTTCAGGGTGTGAACTTTCCCCTCAAGGGAGGTTCTTTAAATAAATAAATAAATAAAATATTTATTTCTTTGTGAAGGTTACAATGTGTGTTTACCTATCGTAATATAATTGGAGCAAAGAAAGCCACTATCATGCCCAGGCATTTTGGGCAGACTTAACCTAATACTTGTAGACTGCTAAGTCTAGACAAGTGAAAAGTGTACTAGTAGTTGTTACCAATGTTTTGCTGAAGGCTGCACCAACTACTGGCAGCCTTTTGAAGTTTCTCCTTACTGTTATTGTTTTTATTATTATTATTATTATTATTTTTATTATTATTATTATTATTATTATTATTATTATTATTATTATTAGTACTACAGATGATCCTCGAGTTTTGGCAGCATCGACTTTTGTGAAATTCGACCTTCGGTGAGTTTTTTTTGGCAAAATTTGGCCTTGAGTTTCGTGATTAGACTCATGTTTCGGCGACCGTCCGGTACCCGTCCACCTGTCACCGCGCACACCAAGCCAGTGTCCCACGCCATTCACGCTCAGTGTGCCATTGTTTACCAACATTTGACCATCACCCTGCGGGTTCATACAATACATTTCATAATAATCCATTGTTTTTTGTGCTTGCAACTGCTAAATAAGTCATCATGGACCCAAGGAAAGCTAGTGTAAGCTCTTGGGTAAATAAAGTGAGGAACACGATCCAGAGGGATTTTGAAGGGTTTGAGGCAGATCCTGTCCCTGCCGACCCTCTGCCTGTTGTGGAAGGTGTTGGGGCATTGGGCAAGTCCATGGGGTTGGAGGTGAGTGACGGGGATGTGGAAGAGTTGGTGGAGGGCCACAGGGAAGAGCTAACCACTGACGAACTGCAAGAGCTTCAACTGGAACAGCATCAGACCACAGCCGAGGAACTTGCTTCAGAGGAGGAGGAAAAGAGAGTGAAGGAGGTTCCTTCTTCAGTGATTAAGGACATGTGTGGAATGTGGAATGAGTTACAAAGTTTTGTTGAAAAGTATCACCCTGACCAAGCTGAAACAAGCCATATCTGCAACATATACAATGACAGTGTTGTGTCCCACTTCAGGGAAATCTTAAAGAAATGCCAGAAAAAGACCTCTCTGGACAGATTTTTTGTGCAACAGGGGTCCAGTGACTCTCAAGTTGTTCCCAGTGGCATTAAAAGAAGAAAGGAAGTAACCCCAGATAAGGACTTGCTACCTAAAGTCCTAATGGAAGGAGATTCTCCTTCCAAACAATAGTGTACACCTTCCTCCTATCCCCTCCTCCTGTCTTCCATCCACCCAGAAGTCTTCAGTAAAGGTAAGTGTAATGTTATTATTATTTTTTATATGCATGTACTTGATTTCTCATTGATTTCAGTATATAAATCTTTATTTTATTTGAAAAAAAAAATTATTTTAATATTTTTGGGTGTCTGGAATGGATTAATTTTATTTCCATTATTTCGTATGGGGGAAAATGGTTTCGAGTTTCGTGAATTTTGACTTTTGGCAGGCTCTCTGGAACGGATTAATCACGAAACTCGGGGTCCACTGTAGTAGTATGTATGGGTGATGGGCTCTTGATCTAGGGAATTGGATCTGTGCTCCAGTTCCCTAAATTAATAATAATAAATTATTATAATCCGTATATTTTAATATTTATAGTAATACATACGCACTAAGAATAATGGTTTAGAAAGACACGTAAGCAAACACTATAACATATTTATTAGAAAACGTTTCGGTCCTGGGACCTTGATCACTGAGAAGTGATCAAGGTCCCAGGACCGAAACGTTTTCTAATAAATATGTTATAGTGTTTGCTTACGTGTCTTTCTAAACCAACTTGTCGGTATTTATTACCAAGGTTTATACCACTAAGAATAATAATAATAATATTAATATGTTGTCATTTTTAGACATTTCTCATAATTTTTTTTTAATATTTTTGTGCCAAAGGCTTCAAAATTCAAATTGGTAACCCTCTGGGTGGCTGTAGGTACTGCTAGACCACTGTTATCTCAGTGCCAACGATGGGTTAAAAGGAAGAGGAGGTGAGCCGCTCTGAGTGACCACAGCAAACCCCTGGGATGCGTAATTTTGTCTTATATTGTACAAATTTCATACGCAGTACCTCACCCAAAGACAGTATTTGTGTACAATCAGCAAGAAGCTCAGGAAGTGATTAGAAACTATGAAAAAAGCTAGAGAAACGAAGGCAGCAGTGCAAGGAAATGAGTGAGCTACTCAAGTCCCAATATGACTCGGTTTTTAGCAAGCCGCTAACCAGACTGAGAGTCGAAGATCAAAATGAATTTTTTATGAGAGAGCCACAGAATTTGGTTAATACAAGCCTATCTGATGTTATCCTGATGCCAAATGACTTTGAACAGGAGATAAATGACATGCCCATGCACTTTGCCCCAGGGCCAGACTCGTGGAACTCCGTGTTCATCAAGAACTGCAAGAAGCCCCTATCATGAGCTTTTACCATCCTATGGAGAGGGAGCATGGGCAGTCAGCAGCAGCTGACCGTGGTGCAGCAACAGCTGACAATGGTGCAGCAACAGCTGACTGTGATGCAGCAGCAGCAGCTGACTGTGGTGCAGCAACAGCTGACTGTGGTGCAGCAACAGCTGATGGTGGTGCAGCAGCAGGCTGTGGTGCAGCAACAGCTGACTGTGGTGCAGCAACAGCTGACTGTGGTGCAGCAGCAGCTGACTGTGGTGCAGCAGCAGCTGACCGTGGTGCAGCAGCAGCTGACCGTGGTGCAGCAACAGCTGACCGTGGTGCAGCAACAGCTGACGGTGGTGCAGCAACAGCTGACTGTGGTGCAGCAGCAGCTGTGGTGCAGCAACAGCTTACGGTGGTGCAGCAGCAGCTGACTGGTGCAGCTACAGCTGACCGTGGTGCAGCAACAGCTGACTGTGATGCAGCAACAGCTGATGGTGGTGCAGCAACAGCTGACCGTGGTGCAGCAACAGCTGATTGTGGTGCAGCAGCAGCTGACCTTGTTACGATAGTATTTCTCACCCTTTTTACCACAGGGTTGGCACTAGAAGCTTTCTTCGGCCCCATGATGGCTTATTTAGCAGTTACAAGCACTATAAACAATGGAATAATACAAAATGTATCGAATGCATGCATGCAACTGGCCACCCTGGCTTGTAAACAACTATGGCAGGGCAGCCGCGGCGCTCAGGCTGGACGGACAGGTTCGGGACAAATCATGTTGGGCGAGTTTTTTATTGTTAGGTGCGTTTGTTAGGCGAGGGTCCATTGTATAGTTATACCAATGCTCTTGTATGGGTGTGAGGCCTGGGTTGTGAATGTTGCAACAAGGAGAAGGCTATATAAACACAAATGCAGTATAATGTGATCCTTTATTGACTACGTTTCGCCCACACAGTGGGCTTTTTCAAGTCACAAACAGAACTACCTGGGGTGGAAGGAACGCGAGTATTTATAGTCCGGCTGAGGTCAGGTGAAGAATGCTGCATCTGATGATGTACCGAGTGGGGTTGTAGAGTCTAAAAACTTGGGTAGCTTGGAAAGGAGATTGGATAAGTTTGTGAGCAGACCTTCTACAGTGTTCTTATGTGGGATAGCGATGAAGAAGTTTCTTGGCAAGTGGTTCAGCTATGTTATAGAAGCCACTATTCTGGTTGAAGTTGTCGGATATAGAAATAAGTGATGATTCCAGGATTCTTCGTTATTGAGTGTTGTCTTCTGTGGCGATAAGTCTTGAGTTTCTGTAGTTTATCAAGTGGTTGTGTGAATTACGGTGTTGTACGCAGGCTTCCTTGTGTCGTCAGACCTGCTTGCGTATTGGTGTTCTGAATACGTGTTTGGAGGTCCCTTGATGTTTCGCCCACGTATAACTTGTTGCAGTCATTACAAGGGATTATGTATACCCCTGCAGAGGATGGAGGCTTGTCCTGCCTACTACTGGTGATGTCCTTGATGGTCGTGGTTGTGGAGGTAGATACTTGAATGATGTTTTGGCAAAGATGTTGGAAACATGTTTGGCAATGGAGTTGGTGGGAAGGACTATGTATCTCTTCTCGGCAGGTCTTCTCTGGGTGTGTTGAAGATTTTTAATGCTCGCCGTCTGCAGTCTCTGATGAAGTGACGAGGATAGTGGAGTTTAGAAAATATTTGTTCAATTATAGTGCATTCTTCCTCAAGGAACTCGTTGCTGCAGATTCTGAGTGCACGCAGGAAGAAGCCTATAATTACACCACGTTTGGTTTTGGTGTCGTGGTGAGAGTAGAAGTGGAGAAGATCGTTTTGGTTGGTGGGTTTTCGATAGACTTTAAAACGAAGTTCGTGGTCAGCTTTGCAGAGCAGGACGGCGAGCATTAAACATCTTCAACACACCCAGAGAAGACACTGCCGAGAAGAGATACATAGTCCTTCCCACCAACTCCATTGCCAAACATGTTTCCAACATCTTTGCCAAAACATCATTCCAAGTATCTACCTCCACAACCACGACCATCAAGGACATCACCAGTAGTAGGCAGGACAAGCCTCCATCCTCTGCAGGGGTATACATAATCCCTTGTAATGACTGCAACAAGTTATACGTGGGCGAAACATCAAGGGACCTCCAAACACGTATTTCAGAACACCAATACGCAAGCAGGTCTGACGACACAAGGAATGCCTGCGTACAACACCGTAATTCACACAACCACTTGATAAACTACAGAAACTCAAGACTTATCGCCACAGAAGACAACACTCAATACCGAAGAATCCTGGAATCATCACTTATTTCTATATCCGACAACTTCAACCAGAATAGTGGCTTCTATAACATAGCTGAACCACTTGCCAAGAAACTTCTTCATCGCTATCCCACATAAGAACACTGTAGAAGGTCTGCTCACAAACTTATCCAATCTCCTTTCCAAGCTACCCAAGTTTTTAGACTCTACAACCCCACTCGGTACATCATCAGATGCAGCATTCTTCACCTGACCTCAGCCGGACTATAAATACTCGCGTTCCTTCCACCCCAGGTAGTTCTGTTTGTGACTTGAAAAAGCCCACTGTGTGGGCGAAACGTAGTCAATAAAGGATCACATTATACTGCATT
>NC_069415.1:52160440-52173800 GCF_026875155.1 Cherax quadricarinatus
TCTTTTTTCTTGATTGAGGTTTGCAGTCTTTAGCCACCTAGACTATACTCTGTCTGCAGTCTTCTTTGACCTTCCCTGATCTTCATGACTTTGCATTTGGCTGGGTTAAATTCAAGGAGCCAGTTGCTGGACCAGGCTTGTAGCCTGCCCAGGTTTCTTTGTAGTCCTGCCTGATCCTCATCCGATTTAATTCTCCTCATTAACTTCACATCATCTGCAAACAGGGACACTTCCGAGTCTATCCCTTCTGTTATGTCATTCACACATACCAAAAACAGTACAAGTCTTAGGACTGACCCCTGTGGAACCCCGCTCATCACAGGCACACTCTCTGACACCTTGTCACATCCCATGACTCGTTGTTGCCTCCCTGTCAGGTATTCTCTGATCCATTGCAGTGCCTTCCCTGTTATGCATGCCTGATCCTCTAGCTTTTGCGTTAACCTGTTGTGAGGAACTGTGTCGAAGGCCTTCTTGCAGTCCAAGAAAATGCAATCTATCCACCCCTCTCTCTCTTGTCTTCTGTTTCCTTATTATAAAACTCCAGTAGGTTTGTGACACAGGATTTCCCTTCACTGAAACCATACTGATTGTCATTTATAAGCCTGTGTCTTTCTAGGTGCTCCACCACTCTCCTCCTGATAATTTCTGTGACTTTGCATGCTATACACATCAGTGACACAGGTCTGTAGTTTAACCCTTTCAGGGTCGACAGGCCCTCTCAGAGACTTGTTCTCTTTTCTTAGAAAAGATAGAGAATCTTTTCCTGATCATAATGACACCAAAAGTATGAAATTTGATGGAAAACTTACGGAATTATGCTCTCGCGAAGTTAGCGGTCTCTACGATGTTTACACATCGGCGATTTTGCCCACTTTGAGCCCTATTTTCAGCCAATTCCAGTGTACTAGTCGACAAAAATCATAACTATTTTGCTAGAACTCCATTTTTTTTATCGAATGAGTACAAAAAAAACACCCATTTACCGATTTCAACTATCCAGTACAGTGGTCAGAATTTAGCAATTCTGCCAATTTCACACAAATTTCAAAAGATGCCAATTTTTGAATAGGGTCCAGAATAAACAAGAGAGACATTCCTGGCACTGAAATAACATTTCCTCTGTTCATTAGTCATGTCCCCATGCCCCTCTTACATTCTTTTGCTTTCCACTTTAAATTTTTATTCTCACTCAAAAAATAGAAGATTTACTGTTATGCAGACTAGTGCATTAGTGTAGAAATGGTATAAATAATATCAGCGCACTTGTGAAAGAATATTAGACTCACCAGTTGACGTGTATTGGACGCATAGCATGATTTGTTTACTTTTGAACTTTGGTAAAAATCGAACATTTCTGCTACTTTGAGCTCAATTTCAAGGTACTTTTCATTGTAAAACCAGTCAAAATCATCTCAGTTTCTGTAATATGTCTTCCATTCTATAAAATGAGACCAGGAAAACTAGAATACAACAATGAATACCATACGAAAATACAGTGCAAAGTCGCTGTTTTAATCCAAAAACACGGTCAAAGTTTTTTTTTCTCATTATGCACTGTGTGCTGCAGGATTTTTTTATACTGCGCATACTGACCACATAGACCCATTCTTTCATATGTAGGCCTACCAGCTTTCATTAGATTTGAGGGTGCTAGAATTTAGGCATACTAGTACGTCAAAAACCCTGGTGCATAAGCTGTACTAGTATGGCCGAAACCCTGAAAGGGTTAATGCCTCATGTCTGTCTCCTTTCTTAAAAACTGGGACTACATTTGCCATATTCTATATCTCAGGTAATTGCCCAGTTTCAGTTGATGTGTTGAAGATTTTTGTTAGTGGCACACACAGCATCTCTCCTCCCTTTTTAAGGACCCACAGAGAGGTGTCAGGTCCCACCGCCTTTGAGGTATCAAGTTTACATAGCAGCTTCTTCACCACCACCTCATTTGCGTGCGTTTCATCCAGCACTTGTTGGTGTATCCCTTGTTGGTGTATCCCCCTGTTCTGAATTCCTGGAGTCCTTCCTGTCTCCACTTTAAATACTTCTTTAAATTTCATGTTGAGCTCCTCACATACTTCTTAGTCATTTCTTGCGAACTCTCTGCCTTCCTTCCTCAGCCTGATTACCTGATCCTGAACACTGCTCAAAGTCTTTCAATTCTTAACTACAACATCAGGTCCTTAAGCAAACACTATGATGACCTCCTGGCACTCCTTGAGTCACTAAAGACACCCTTCTCCTGGCTTAAGCAGGACACAATTGATATCTACCCACTACCAGGATACACAGCAATCCACAACTGCAGACCATGCCAACTTGGGGGTGGTACTGCAATCTATTACTCTAACCAACTATCTTGTATTAGCACTAATTGCTTTAGTGATGAATATGGGGAATACATTTTTGCTAATTTTACTGTAAAAAAAACCTCAAGATGCCTATAACAATTGGTGCCATATACCGGATACCCCACACAAACATCCCAAACTTCAGTGAAAATCTAAAGTCACTAATAACAAACAGACAAATGAACAAGCACCACCTTCTCTTAGCTGGAGACTTCAATATCAACCTTGGCCTACCACATGATCAGACTAACTGATTTCATCAACAATATGAACAACACACTTCTCATACCAACAATAACTAAACCAACCAGGCTGACTGAGACAAGTGCAACCATAATAGACCACATATGGACCAATATACTAGCCCCCTTAAATCAGGGATAATCACAGACAGCACTACTGACCACTACCCAACCTTCCTCTTAACAAACATTAGTAAGCCACCACTCGAATATAACAAAGTTTCATTTAGACTCCATGACGAGGCCTCAATAAGGAATTTCACAGCAGACCTAGAGACTGTTGACTGGCCTACAGAATTCTCCAATGCCAATGGTATTGACGATTGGACAGACATTTTTCTTAACAAAATACTTAGACTATACAACAAACATTGTCACGAATAAATGGCTTGGTTGCCCATGGCTAACCAGCAGCATTCTGAAATCCATTGATAAGAAACACCAATATGAAAAGCAATATAGACAGGGCTTAATACACAAAAATATTCTTAAACAATATTCAACAGTTCTCACCAAATTAATAAAGAAAGCCAAACAACTGTACTACTCCAGCAGATTCACTGACACAAGAGGAGATACAAAAAAGACCTGGAAAACACTTTCCCAGATTCTGGGGACCCACAAACTAAAAAAACCAAAGAATATTGTTCTAACTAAACCTCATGAAACACCACTGCATCCCACTGATACAGCTAACAAGATAAACAACTTCTCAAGCATATGATCTAATCTCGCCAGTAAAATCCCACGTACCAATACCCGTGCCAGGGACTACCTAGATGGGAATTTCCCAAATTCCTTCTATCTTGTACCAACTGAGTCCACGGAAGTCACCGCGATCATAAAGTCACTTAAAAATAACTCGGGGAATCTGTCTCATGTCCTACCATTATTGTACAAGCGAGCGGCCCATGTCCTTTTGCATGCTATTACATTACTTTTTAACAAGTCACTAGAAACTAGCACTTTCCGACACTATTCAAGACAGCAAGGGTTACACCAATACATAAAGGTGGTGACCCTACAGACGTAAACAACTATAGGCCAATATCAAACTTACCATTGCTATCCAAATTCTTTGAGAAACTCGTGCACAGGAGACTATATTCATTTATAACGTCACAAAACATACTCAACCCCTGCCAATTTGGATTCAGGAAAAATAAAAGCACTAATGATGCAATTATAAAAATGCTAGACCTGCTTTACACAGCATTGGAAAATAAGGAATATCCGCTAGGAATTTTTATTGACCTAAGAAAAGCGTTTGACACAGTAGACCACGGCATCCTACTCCACAAACTTGACCACTATGGTGTAAGAGACCATGCGCTTGCATATTTTAAATCCTACCTTTCTAATAGGTATCAGTATGTCACCATTAAAGACACAGCCTCATCAATACGGCCACTTGATACTGGAGTTCCGCAGGGAAGTGTCCTTGGACCCCTGCTCTTCCTCATTTACATCAATGATCTTCCAAACATATCCCATCACCTGAAACCCATTCTCTTTGCTGACAACACGACTTATGTCATCTCCCACCCTAATCTTGTCACCCTCGACACCATTGTTAACGAGGAGCTGCTCAAAACATCGACTTGGATGACAGCCAATAAACTTATTTAACACTGGCAAAACCTATGTTTGGTAGCAGAGCAGGTGCTGCGCAACTTAACATAAAGATCGACAACACTCTAATTGCCAGACATAATGAGGGCAAATTCCTTGGCCTGTACCTCGACAACAACCTAAATTTCAGCACCCATATCCAACACACAACAAAAAAAGTATCCAAAACGGCGGGGATCCTCTCCAAGATACGATACTATGTGCTGCAAACTGCCCTTCTCTCACTATACCATTCACTTGTATATCCATACCTCACCTATGCTATCTGTGCTTGGGGTTGAACTGCAGCAACACACCTAAAACCAATAATAACCCAACAAAAAGCCGCAGTAAGAATAATCACTAAATCCCATCCCTGGCAACACCCCCCCCACTCTTCATAGATCTAAACTTACTCCCTGTTCAGAACATCCACACTTACTACTGTGCAATCTATATCTACAGGACCTTAAATTCCAATATTAACCTTGACCTAAAATGCTTTCTTGATAGTTGTGACAAGATCCACAGTCATAACGCCAGACACAAACATCTCTATGACATTCCCCGTGTTCGACTAAACCTTTACAAAAATTCAACGTATTTCAAAGGACCTAAAATCTGGAACACCCTACCTGAAAACTCTAGAACTGCAGACACATTCATCACTTTCAAAACTACAGTTAGAAAACATCTTATCTCCCTGGTCCACCCGGACAACTAACTACATGATAACCACCTGGTGGTTCACAACTACACTCACTCACCCACTGACTATAAACCCAGAAATACTAATCTTAAAATAATAAATCCTAACTAGTCATAAGTTTGCGTATGATACTCCAATATAGACACCTTGTATTGTGCCAAAACAAAAGCATTCACATTGCTAAACTTAATACCATAATCTGTAAGGATTTAATGTTAAGAATTAATCTAAGTCTGCTCGAAATGCCTAGCCATGCTAGGTGTCCTAGTGGCCCCTCTGTAATTAGTATTTTATAACATGTAAACCACACAATATCCAAAACCTGTAAACCCCACATTGTAACCCTTATAGAGAATAAACTTGAATTGAATTGACTGTTGTTTTTCTCCTGATGTGGCTATTCAACAGCTTCAGGTCAGACTTGACTTTTGATGCTTTGTCATTTTCATACTGCTGCCTAGCCTCCCTTCTTATCTGTGCATATTCATTTCTGGCTATCTCTTTATTTTCCTCGGTCCTTTGTCTTCTGTACTTTTTCCATTCTCTAGTGCACTTAGTTTTTGCCTCCCTACACTTTTGGGTGAACCAAGGACTTGTTCTGGTCTTCCCATTTTTTCTGTTTCCCTTGGGAACAAACCTCTCCTCTGCCTCCTTGCATTTTGTTGTCACGTAGTTCATCATTTCTTTTACTGGTTTTCCTGTCAATTCTCTTTCCCACTGAATGTCTTGCAGGAAGTTCCTCATGCCTGTGTAGTCCCCCATTTTGTAGTTTGGCTTCTTCCCTCCTATTCCTGCTGCTACCCTCTCCACTTGTAGCTCAACTATGTATTCTAAGCACATTACACGATCACTACCTCCAAGGGGCCTTTCGTACGTGATATCCTTGATGTCTGATATGCTCAAGGTGAATACTAGGTCTAGTCTTACTGGATCATCCTCACCTCTCTCTCTCTGGTAGTGTCTCTAACATGTTGATGCATGAGGTTTTCCAGTACCACTTCCATCATCTTGGCTGTCCATATTTTGGGACCCCCATGGGGCTGCAGTCAATCTCCTTGTGATTGAAATCACCCATAGCTAGTAACTTGGCTCTACCCATGTGAGCTCTTCTGGCCACCTCGGCTAGTGTGTCTACCATTGCTCTGTTGGCCTTCTGCAGTTCTGTAGCGGGTTCTACATCACTGCAATTACTACCTTATTGCCCCCAGACTGGATTGTTCCTACTTTGTAGTCCTTTTTGACCATTCCATCCATTTCTTTCATTTCCTGAAATCCCTACCAGTTTTTAATGAGGAGTGCAACTCCTCCTCCCCCCTCTTCTCCCTCTATGTTTCCTCAGGATTTGATATCTGGGTGAAAAGATTGCATCTGTTATCCTGGTGAGTTTTATTTCTGTGAGTGCTGTTTTGTCTGGGGATGTCTTCTTGATTCTTTAATGCCACTCCTCACATTTATCTATTATTCCATCTGCATTTGTATACCAAACCTTAAACTTTTCTAAAGCTGTGGTTTGGGGGGTACATTGGGGTTGGGGAAGTGGGAGATCTGATGAGGAACTATGGGCAGCTGAAGTGAAGGTGGAGTTTGTAATGAGGTGGATGGGGGCATTGGGTATGGCATGTGTGTTGTAGGTTAGAATGTTTGGTTGCACTGGAGTTGTCCTGGTTGGGGGGCTTCTGTAGGTGGTTGTGAGGGAGGTTGTATTTGATCTTCCTCCTGAGTCTGGGTTCTCTTGTCCATCTCCATCTTTGCCTCTCTTTCCTCCTTTCGTCTTTGTACCCTCTCAGTTTCTGCCTTTCTTCTCATGTTCTATCGTGGTTGAGATGCACCCTCTGGTACACCGACATGTCCCTTAGTCATGCTTTTTCCTGCAGGATCCTGTTTCGAACCAATTCTGCCTTGAAAATTACTTTGACTGGCTGGTTTCTTCCTCTTGCAAACCCTCCTGTTCTCAGTAAATTTGCCAGCTGAGACATGTCTTCTCGTATTGCTTTCATGATGCTTTCAATCACTTTTTTCTCCGCTTGTCTTCTTGCTTCATAAATTTCCCCTTCAACTTCCTGGAGCCCATAAACAAAGACAGATCTCTCCCTTTAGTTGCCTCCATTACAGCTTTCCTTTCTTCAGTCTCTTCACTATCTGTTTTCCCTGGGTCTGTCACTTATCCTTCTCAGCTTTCCCTGGGCACCTCTGTGGTCTGGTAGGGCCTCTATGTATAGCTTAGCTCTTTCATTTTCTACAGTCTCCTCGTTTGTTCTTATTACATTGTTATGTGATCCTCTTTTTCTTGGGCTCCATGATGGTCTGATAGGGCCTCTGCATATAATTTCACTCCTTCATTCCCTACAGTCCCCTCGTTTGTGACTGAGGAAGCAGTTCCTGATGTCAAGCCCACATTGCTCTTTAGTTTTTTAGGCTGTTTCAGATTTTTCAGTTCCTCTTCTAATGTGTGTGTGTACTCACCTAGTTGTGGTTGTGGGTGTTGATTCACAGCTCCTGGCCCTGCCTCTTCACTACTAGGTCACTCTTCCTGCTCCATGAGCTTTATCATACTTCTTCTTAAAGCTATGTATGGATCTTGCCTCCACTACATCAATTCCCAGACTATTCCACTTCCTGACAATTCTGTGAGTGAAGAAATACTTCCTAACATCCCTGTGATTCATCTGAGTCTTCAGCTTCCAGCTGTGAACCCTTGTTGCTGTGTCCCATCTCTGGAACATCCTGTCTTTATCCACCATGTCGATTCCTCTCAGTATTTTATATCTTGTCATATTCCCTCCCCCCCCCCCAACTCTCCTGTCCTCCTGTGTCATCTGGTCGATTTCCCTTAACCTCTCTTCGTAATACATGTCCCTTAGCTCCGGGAGTAGTCTTGTTGCAAACCTATGCTGTGTGCGTGTGTGTACTCGCCTAATTGTACTCACCTAATTGTGGTTGCAGGGGTCGAGACTCAGCTCCTGGCCCCGCCTCTTCACTGATCGCTACTAGGTCCTCTCTCTCTCTGCTTCCTGAGCTGTATCATACCTCTTCTTAAAACTATGTATGGTTCCTGCCTCCACTACTTCACTTGCTAGGCTATTCCACTTCCTGACGACTCTATGACTGAAGAAATACTTCCTAACGTCCCTGTGACTCGTCTGAGTCTTCAGCTTCCAGTTGTGACCCCTTGTCCCTGTGTCCCCTCTCTGGAACATCCTATCTCTGTCCACCTTGTCTATTCCCCGCAGTATCTTGTATGTCGTTATCATGTCTCCCCTGACTCTTCTGTCCTCCAGTGTCGTCAGTCCGATCTCTCTCAACCTTTCCTCGTACGACATTCCCCTGAGCTCTGGGACTAGCCTTGTTGCAAACCTTTGTACTTTCTCTAACTTCTTGACGTGCTTGACCAGGTGTGGGTTCCAGACTGGTGCTGCATACTCCAGTATGGGCCTAACATACACAGTGTACAGTGTCTTGAACGATTCCTTATTAAGGTATCGGAATGCTATTCTCAGGTTTGCCAGGCACCCGTATGCTGCAGCAGTTATTTGGTTAATGTGTGCCTCCGGTGATGTGCTCGGTGTTATGGTCACCCCAAGGTCTTTCTCCCTGAGGGAGGTCTGTAGTCTTTGTCCACCTAGCCTATACTCTGTCTGCGGTCTTCTTTGCTCCTCCCCAATCTTCATGACTTTGCATTTGGCTGGATTGAATTCGAGAAGCCAGTTACTGGACCACATGTCCAGCCTGTCCAGGTCTCTTTGCAGTCCTGCCTCATCCTCATCCGATTTAATTTTTCTCATCAACTTCACATCATCTGCGAATAGGGACACTTCAGAGTCTATTCCTTCCATCATGTCGTTCACATATATCAAAAGTAGCACTGGTCCTAGAACTGACCCCTGTGGGACCCCGCTCATCACAGACGCCCACTGTGATACCTCTTCATGTACCATGACTCGTTGCTGCCTCCCTGTCAGGTATTCCCTGATCCATTGCAGTGCCCTCCCTGTTACATGTGCCTGATCCTGCAGCTTCTGCACTAATCTCTTGTGGGGAACTGTGTCAAAGGCCTTCCTGCAGTCTAGGAAAACACAATCTACCCACCCCTCTCTCTCGTGTCTTACTTCTGTTACCTTGTCATAAAACTCCAGGAGGTTTGTGATACAAGATTTGCCTTCCATGAACCCATGCTGGTTTTCATTTATAATCTTGTTCCTTTCCAGGTGTTCTACCACTCTCCTCCTGATAATCTTCTCCATGACTTTGCACACAATACATGTCAGAGACACAGGTCTGTAGTTTAGTGCCTCGTTTCTGTTTCCTTTCTTAAATATGGGGACTACATTAGCTGTCTTCCATTTCTCAGGTAGTTGCCCAGTTTCAAGGGATGTGTTGAAGATTGTGGTTAGAGGCACGCACAGCATCTCTGCTCCTTCTCTGAGGACCCATGGGGAGATGTCCGGTCCCATTGCCTTTGAGGTGTCAAGGTGACTTAGGAGCTTCTTCACCTCCTCCTCAGTTGTTCGTATGTCATCCAACACTTGTTGGTATATTCCCTCTTGATGTTCCCTTCTGTGCTGTCTTCCCACAGCCCTTCCTGTCTCTACTGTAAAAACTTCCTTAAATCTCCTGTTCAGCTCCTCACATACCTCCTGATCATTTCTTGTGAGTTCTCCACCTTCTGTCCTTAATCTGATCACCTGGTCTTTGACTGTTGTCTTCCTCCTGATGTGGCTATACAACAGTTTTGGGTCAGTCTTGATTCTCGATGCTATGTCATTTTCATACTGTCGCTGGGCCTCCCTCCTTACCTGTGCATACTCATTCCTGGCTCTGCAACTGATCTCCCTATTTTCGTGTGTTCTCTGCCTTCTGTACTTTTTCCATTCTCTATTGCACTTTGTTTTTGCCTCCTTACACCGTCGGGTAAACCAGGGGCTCGTTCTGGTCTTCCTGTTGTTACTGTTGCCCTTGGGAATAAACCTTTCCACTGCCTCCTTGCATTTTGTTGTTACATATTCCATCATTTCATTTACTGGCTTTCCTGCCAGTTCTCTGTCCCACTGGACCTCCCGCAGGAAGTTTCTTCAACCCTATGTATCCCCTCTTTTATAGTCAGGCTTTTCCCATTCAACTCCTGTTATTCTCTCAACTTGCAGCTCTACTATGTATTCAAAGCACAGAACCACGTGGTCGCTAGCTCCTAGGGGACTCTCATACTTGATGTCCTCTATGTCTGACCTGCCCAGGGTGAACACAAGGTCCAATCTTGCTGGTTCATCCTCCCCTCTCACTCTGGTAGTGTCCTTAACATGTTGGTGCATGAGGTTTTCCAGCACCACGTCCAACATCTTGGCTCTCCATGTTTTGGGACCCACATGTGGCTCCAGGTTTTCCCAGTCAATCTCCCTGTGGTTGAAATCCCCCATAACCAGCAACTTTGCTCTGCTGGAGTGAGCTCTTCTTGCCACCTCAGCAAGTGTGTCCACCATTGCTCTGTTGCTTTCTTCATATTCCTCTCTTGGCCTCCTGCAGTTCTGTGGTGGATTATACATCACTGCAATGACCACTTTGTGTTCCCCAGACTGAAGTGTACATACTATGTAGTCTCTTTCTCCCATCTCATCTATGCCTTCCATTTTCTCGAATTTCCGTATGTTTTTTACGAGCAGAGCAACCCCACCTCCCCCCTGCCCCTTCTATCTTTCCTCATGATCTGGTATCCTGGTGGGAAGATTCCATCTGTTATTGTCTCCGTGAGTTTTGTTTCTGTAACTGCTATGATGTCTGGGGACTTTCTCATTGATTCTTTCTGCCATATCCTCATGTTTATTCGTTAATCCATCTGCATATTGTGTACCAAACCTTCAACTTCTGTTCTAATACTGTAACTGTGGTGTGGGGGTTGGAAACAGAGGGATCAGTGTGTGATGGTTGGTTTGGATTGTTCAGTTGCCTTGGGGGTGTCGTGGCTGTAGTCCTTCTGCAGGTGTTTCTGGGGGTGTGCTTGTCCTTCCATTTGATCCTGGGTTGTTCTGCTCTCCTTTTTCATTTCCTCCCATTTCTCCTTTCGTTTTTGAACTCTCCCTTTCATCGTCTTCCTTTCGTCCTGTGTTCTGTCTCGATCGAGGTACACACTCCGGAACTCCTGCTTGCCTCTCAGCCGTGCTTTCTCCTGCAGGATCATGGTTTGGGTTGATTCTGCCTTGAAAATTACTTTGAGAGGCCGATTCCTTTTCTTTGTGAACCACCCAATTCTCCGAAAATTTGCCACCTGGGTCATGTCCCCCTCGCCTATCACCTTCATGATATTTTCAATCTCTTTTTTCTCCTCCTGCTTTTTTTCATCATAAGTTTCCCCTTTAGCTTCGTCTAGCCCATAGACAAACACGGATCTCTCCCTTTCCACCTCCCACTGTGACTCCCATTGCATCCTCTGATGTGTTTTAGTTCCTTCCCATGGAGTGTTCCTTCCTTCAGTCTCTTCCCTAGTTATGGCCCCTATGCTTCTTGGTTTGTCCTTCCTGCTCACCTGTTCCTGGCCCCCACAGGTATCTGGTAAGGTCCTTGCACATGTCCTAGTTCCTTCAATGTCTTCCAACCTCTCATTCTGTCCTAGTGTGCTCCCTGTCTTTGTTTTGGCCCCATGTGGGTTTGACAGGACCTCTGCATACAGTTTAGTTTCCAGGCTTCCTTCAGACCTGTTGTCTGTGTTTGATGTAGCCATTACCGATGCTACTTCTGTAATATCTTTGTCTCTGTGCTGTTTCAGAGGTCTCAGCTCCTCTTCTAATCTCTCTATCTTGATTTCTGCTGCTGTGGCCTGTTACTTCCACCTTCTGTATTCTGCTGCTAACCTCTCTTCCATCTTCCTTTCCAGCTCATCTAGTCTCCTTCCCCAGTCTTCCTCCCTTTTTTTGAGCTCTACCTCCCATTCCTCCTCCCAGATTCGTCCTTGGAGCCCCTTGTCCTCATCCTGGTTCTAGGTTCCCCCGTTGCTCCCACAGTAGGGGGACGGGTGGTTAGGGGAGGGAATAGATGGTTAGGAGGAGAGGGGATGGATGGTTGTGGGGGAGGGGGAGGATGGTTATTGGAGGGGTAGAGATAGATGGGGGGGGGGTTAGATGGTTTGAGGGAGAGAGGGATGGATGGTTATGGGGGAGGGGGAGGATGGTTTATTGGAGGGAGGGAGGTAGTTGGGGGTTTAGACGGTTTGGGGAGGGGTTAGGTGGTTTGGGGGAGGGGTAGGTGGCTAAGGAGGTGGTTAGGGAAGGGGAGAGGTGGTTAGGGAGGGGGGTACGTTTTGTGTCAAGTGGTGGAGGGTGTGCGGTGGTGTGTGTGTGTGTGTGTGTGTGTGTGGTGTGTGTGGTGTGTGTGTGGTGTGTGTTGTGTGTGTGTGTATATGTTGTGTGTGTTTGTACTCACCTATTTGTGGTTGCAGGGGTCGAGTCACAGCTCCTGGCCCCACCTCTTCACTGTGTGTGTGTATGTGTATGTGTGTGTGTGTGTGTGTGTGTGTGTGTGTGTGTGTGTGTGTGTGTGTGTGTGTCTACCCTTGTGTGTGTGTGCTTGTGTGTGTGAGGGAGGGAGGGTTGGGGGGTAGGTGGTGTGGTTGAAAGATCCGTCGTGTAGGCACAAATTTAGTCTCATTTTGATGATAAATTAGACACATGTGCAACTCTTGGGTATCTTTACTGAGGAAACATTTCGCCACACAGTGGCTTCATCAGTCCATACGTAGGAGAAACTTGAAGAACAGGAGGAGAATGAGGTAATCAGTCCCTCAACCTTGAGTCGATGTGTTCAGTTAATCAATCTTGAATAGAATACGGCATATGAGCGGAGAAGCAGCTTATAAACCGTATGGCAGGAGAGGTGCAGCAGTCATAGGTGGTGTCACATTTGAACAAATGCACATGTGTCTAATTTATCAACATGTCGGTTCTCTGAACCATTCATCTACAAAGTCTCATTTATCTTTCCCAATTATGCTACTCTCTCCATTTATTGCCCTTTCTGGATTTACATATTAATTGTTGCTGGTTATTATCAGTTTCCTTGTTGACATTGAGAGAGGACTTCCTAGCTTCCTAAGTATTCTTACTTCTAATAAATACCGGTAGTAACACTACCTGTGTGCGTGCGTGCATGTGTGTGTGTGTGTGAGTGTGTGTGTGAGTGAGTGTGTGTGTGTGTGAGTGTGTGTGTGTGTGAGTGTGTCTTGTGCGGTGTAATGACTGGCCGCAACTTCTTGTGACCTGACACAACCCTCCTGGGACTTGACCCTAGCACCGTCTTACAATGTTGCCCTTAAAAGCTTGTCCCACCTACCTTCTCACACTCGTCAACACTATATTCACTATGTCTATGCCATTTCTATTCTAATTCTGGTAATAGCTTGCAGGAGTGAGTGACCAGTATCAAACAGTGCAAGGCCAGCCCGGGCCGTCAACAAGCAAACCACT
>NC_069415.1:52174300-52209744 GCF_026875155.1 Cherax quadricarinatus
GAAGTTTAACCCTTAGATGTCAAAACCCCAAAAATTTTGAGGCGTCTGCGGTGTCGCAAAATTTAAAAAAAAAAAAAAAAAAAATTTTTTTTTTTTTTAAATAAAAGGAGAATCTTTTCCCAATTGTAATGAGACCAAAAGAACAAAATTGATGGAAAACTGACGGGAATTATGCTTCACGAATTTTAGCAACCCGGTGATATTTACGAATCGGCGATTTCGCCCACTTTGACCCCTATTTTCGGCTAATTCCATTGTTCCAGTCGACCAAACTCATAGCTCTTTCTTTAGAACTCCATTTTTTCTATTAATTGAGTACAGTGGACCCCCGCATAGCGGACGCCTTGCATAGCGGACGCTTTGTTCGCTAAAATTTTGCCCCGCATAGTGGACAAAAACCCCGCTCAGCGGCCTTCGTCCGAGACGCGTCCAATGTGCGCCCTACCCACCCCTCACATGTGCCGCCTTTGCCATTGTTTACCAGCCAGCCTCCGCGGTAACATTCAAGCATACACTCGGAATATTTTGTATTATTACAGTGTTTTCGGTGGTGTTTCTGGAAAATAAGTGACCATGGGCCCCAAGAAAGCTTCTAGTTCCAACCCTACAGCAATAAGGGTTAGGATTCCTATTGAAATAAAGAAAGAGATCTTTGATAAGTATGAAAGTGGAGTACGTATCACCGACCTGGTCAGGTTGTACAAGAAACCAAAAATCAACCATCTCTTCTATTGTGGGCAAGAAAACGGCAATCAAGGAAGCTGTTGTTGCCAAGGTTTAACTGTGTTTTCGAAACAAAGATCGCAAGTGATGGAAGATGTTGAGAGACTCTTATTGGTGTGGATAAATGAAAAACAGCTAGCAGGAGATAGCGTTCTCTCAAGCGATCATATGTGAAAAGGCTAGGAAGTTGCCATGACGATTTAATTAAAAAAATGCCTGCAACTAGTGATGATGTGAGTGAATTTAAGGCCAGCAAGGTTGGTTTGAGAGATTTAAGAAGCGTAGTGGCATCCATAGTGTGATACGGCATGGTGAGGCTGCCAGTTCGGACCACAAAGCGGCTGAAAAATATGTGCATGAATTCAAGGAGTACATAGAAACTGAAGGACTGAAACCTGAACAAGTGTTTAATTGTGATGAAACAGGCCTGTTCTGGAAGAAAATGCCAAGCAGGACCTACATTACTCAGGAGGAAAAGGCACTCCCAGGACATAAGCTATGAAAGACAGGCTTACTTTGTTGATGTGTGCCAATGCTAGTGGTGATTGCAAAGTTAAGCCTTTATTAGTGTATTCACTCTGAAACTCCCAGAGCGTTCAGGCAAAAGAATGTCCTCAAGGAAATTTGTGTGTGCTGTGGAGGGCAAACAGTAAGGCATGGGTTCACTAGGAATTTTTCTATAACTGGTTACACCATGCATTTGCCCCCAATGTGAAAGATTACCTAACTGAAAAGAAATTAGACCTTAAGTGCCCTGGTGTTAGACAATGCCCCTGGTCATCCTACAGACGTGGCAGAGCGACTTTATGGGGACATGAGCTTCATTAAGGTGAAGTTTTTGCCTCCTAATACCACTCCTCTCCTGCAGCCCATGGACCAGCAGGTCATTCCAACTTCAAGAAACTGTACACAAAAGCTCTGTTTCAAAAGTGCTTTGAAGTGACCACAGACACTCGATTGACTCTAAAAGAGTTTGGAAGGATCACTTTAATATCCTCAATTGTGTAAACCTTATAGGTAAGGCTTGGGAGAGGGAGTGACTAAGAGAACCTTGAACTCTGCTTGGAAGAAACTGTGGCCAGAATGTGTAGACAAAGGGATTTTGAAGGGTTTTGAGGCTAACCCTGAGAGGAGTAGTATACAGTTGAGGAATCAGTTGTGGAATTGGGGAAGTCCTTGGGGTTGGAGGTTAGTGGGGAGAGGATGGGAAGAGTTGGTGGAGGAGGACAATGAAGAACTAACCACTGATGAGCTGATAGATCAACTTCAAGAGCAAGAGGCCAGACCTGGGGAAACTGGTTCAAAGGAGGGGAGAGAGAAATTGAAGGAATTGCCTACTTCAAAGATTAAGGAAATGTGTGCAAAATGGCTTGAAGTGCAAACCTTTTTTGATGAAAATCACCCTCACACAGCTATTGCAAGCCATGCTGGTGACTGTTACAATGACACTGTTGTGAACCACTTTAGACAAATCATAAAGGAACGAGAGGTACAGGCACTATGGACAGATATGTTGTGCGAAAGAAGTCCAGTGACTCTGAAGCTGGTCCTAGTGGCATTAAAAGAAGAAGGAAGTAACCCCAGAAAAGGACTTGCTACCTCAAGTCCTAATGGAAGGGGATTCCCCTTCTAAACACTAACACACTCTCTCCCCTCCTCCCATCCCATCAATCATCACCAGATCTTCAATAAAAGTAAGTGTCATGTAATTGTGCATGCCTTTTTCAGTTTGTGTGTACTAAAATTAACATTTTTTTGTGGTAAAAAAAATTTTTTTTCATACTTTTGGGTGTCTTGCACGGATTAATTTTATTTCCATTATTTCTTATGGGGAAAATTCATTCGCATAGCGAACATTTCGCATAACAGCCAGCCCTCTTGCACGGATTAAGTTCGCTATGCGGGGGTCCACTGTATAAGAAACTGCCCATTTACCGATTTCAACTACCCAATAACGTGGTCAGGAATTTGCAATTTGGCCATTTTCAAAAAAATTAAAAAATATTACAATTTCAAAATAGTGTCCAGAATGAACAATGCAGACATTCCTGGCTCTAAAATAACATTTTCTTTGTTCATCAATCACATCTCCAGGCCCCTGTGATATTACTCTTGCTTTCTATTTTGAATTTTTATTGAAGCAAAAAATAGAAGATTTATTGTTATGCAGACTACTGCAATATTGTAATAATTGTATAAATAATGTCAACCCATTCATGACTATATATTAGAATGTCTATTTGGACATTTATTGGAAAATGACATCATTTGTTTACTTTTGAACATCGGCAAAAATAAAACATTACCTCTACTTTGAGCTCCATTTCAAGGTTCTTTTCATAGTAAAACCAATCAAAATCACCTCTATTTCTATAATATGTTTTCCATTCTATCAAATGAGACCACGAAAACGAGATTACAACCATAAATACTATATGAAAATAGACCACAAAGTCGGCATTTTAATTAAAAAAACAGTGAGCTTTTTCTCATTATGCACTGCGTACTGCGGGATATTTTTTTATGTGGTGCACACTGACCACAGAGACCCATTCTCTCACTTGGGCCTACCAGCTTTCTCCTGCTTGATTTGAAGCCACTAGAATTTATGCGTATAGATACGTCAAACACGGTATCTCCTGTGACGTATGTATGCGACCGTGACAGTCAAAGGGTTAAGGGTTAATCGTCCCCGAGAGCAAGTTTGAGAGCAGGGGTCTCGACACTGAAAGGGTTAAAATAGCAACTGCCATGTTTTCTCAGATGGTTTTTTATGATTTATTGGCTGTTTCTTGGTATCATATGATAGAATGGAAGACATATTACTGATTTTGATTAGTTTCAGGAGTGGAAGTACAGTGGAACCTTGGTTTTTATTTGCCTTGGTTTTCGTTGAATTTGGTTTTTGACGACTTTTTTCGTCAAAGTTTTGTCCCAGTTTTTGTTCACTTCGGTTTTCGTCTACTGTATGGAATGTGTCCGTCTGCCTGTACCCACACAAAGTATCCCACGCACACATTCTGAGTCAGTCTGGCTTTGTTTCTCGTCGAGTGAACATTACCCTGTACATTCATATAAAACATTTCGTAATGCAGTGGAACCTCTACTTACAAGTGCATCCATGTGCGAGTTTTTCCAGATACGAGCAGCTGCTTGGTCGATTTTTTGCTTCCAGAAACGAGCAAAATTTCCAGATGCGAGCGGGCCTCAAGGGAGGTTAATTGACACTGGTGAGGGGGCTCTTGCTCTTGATCTAGGGAATTGGATCTCAGTTGTTTGTTGGACTATCTTGTTGAAACTTGGGCAATGTATGATAAAAAGATGCTTCTTAATGTACACCAAAAATGAAAGAAATTGGACCACAAATAATGGAGCTCACTTCTCAGCCATTAGCCTCCCCTTAGAGGTATATTTTTGTATAGTTTTTATGGTTGTATTCTCGTTTTATTTAGTCTAGTGTGATAGAATGGAAGATATACTATGAAAATAAATATGATTTTAATTGGTTTCACGAAAAGTGCCTTGAAATTGAGCTCAAAATAGCAGAAATGTTCGATTCTTTGGTGACATCAGTTGTAGACATCATGAGGTAGCAGTGGCAGACAAAGTGAAGCAGCAGTGGCAAACAACATGAAGCAACAGTGGCAGACATCATGAGGTAGCAGTGGCAGACAACATGAAGCAGCAGTGGCAGACATCATGAGGTAGCAGTGGCAGACAGCATGAAACAGCAGTGGCAGACATCATGAGGTAGCAGTGGCAGACACCATGAAGTAACAGTGACAGACAACACAAGGTAGCAGTGGCAGACAACATGAAGCAGCAGTGGCAGACAACATGAGGTAGCAGTGGCAGACAACATCAAGCAGCAGTGGCAGACAACATGAAACAGCAGTGACAGACAACATGAAGCAGCAGTGACAAACAACATGAAGCAGCAGTGGCAGACATCATGAGGTAGCAGTGGCAGACAACATGAAGCAGCAGTGGCAAAGTGTAGCATTAACCCTTTGACTGTCGAAGGGCCCAATCCTGAAGTTGCTCCTGGTGTCGCAAAATATTCGAAAAAAAAAAATTATTTTTCTTATGAAAATGTTAAGATTATTTTTCTGATTGTTTTAGTCCCAAAAAAAAATTTTTCCCATCAGTACTTACCGAGATATAGAGTCCTGAAGTTTGCTGAAATTGATCTGCTGGCGGCAACAGCGGCGACTGCCGCTCACCCGGTAAACTTTTATTTACTTGTATTCGATGGTTTCTTGTTTTTTTCACTATTTTATTTTTTCACATAACTTTTGGGGCCTGTGAGACCAAATTATTGTGCAATGTTCAAATATACCTCGTTGGAATGTAACACAATTATAGGCAAAAACACTCGTATCATTATAATGTTGCTAAAACTTGTTTTACACAAACAAACAATGTAAACAAATGTTTATTACGATTGCTTTATAAATATATACATATGTACAATCACTGGACATTTTTATTAGAAGTGCTGCAGCTTGTGGAATTTCCCTTTGAAACATGGGTATAAGCACAATGTGTCTTACCTCCTCACACATAAAACGAGTGTCTCTGCGTTTTTGTGTGCGTTTTGTGGTATGTCCACAGACAAAACACCTCTTCTGAGCATTTTTCTTGGCAGTAGTAGCAGGCAGTGGTAGGGGGGGTGTGATCACCAGGCCTCAGACGAGAGGACATGTGTTGAAATTTCGGGGGCGCTGGTCTATTGCAAGTGTTGTTTCTTGGTACTTGAATATTATTTGTCTGATGACTGACAAACAAAATTCACCATATTTGGGTTTGTTGTTGGTCTTCAACTTATACATATTATAAGCATTCAGCATGGAAATGTCAAGAATATGGAAAAACAGTTTTATGTACCACTTATAACTCTTGCGAACACAGTCAGCAAACCCAATCGCATGTCACATTTGTCCACTAAGTGCATATTGAGTGTTGTAATCCATCACAGCTGCAGGTTTTACAATGGGTTTCATTGGTCTCTCTATTCTGCTTGCCAGTCTTACCATTTTGTGTGGGTGAACTGATGTCAGCAGTGTGACATCACTTTGTCATGCCACCGAAATGCCATGATGTCATTGGCGCAAACACCTGCACTTCACCTCTACGACTGCCAGCTTCGAACCTGGGCATATGTTTACGATTTTCTACGCACTGTGCCACACACATCTGTCATGTTCACTCGCAAGAAATCACTGAGTGTAGGGCTTGTGTACAATGTCAGTATAAAAATATGCCCCTTACCAAGAATGGCTTCATCATTGTTCTAACCACATCACCAGAGATACCCAGTAATTTCCCGGGTATCTTCCATTGTTTTACCGCCAGTGTACAAAATTTTATATCCAAAACCAGACCAGTTTTGCAATCACACAGAACAAATAACTTTATACCAAAGCGTTTCCTCTTGCTTGGTATTTTACTGCTTGAATGAGAGTTTTCCCCTTTGAACAAAATCAAAGACTCGTCAATAACAAGCTTCCTGAAGGATAAAAATACATCAGCACTTTTATTTCAGGTACATAAACACACGGTCTGATCTTTATAAACCTGTCGCTTCGGCAGGCCTGGTTTTGTCTGAAAGTGTAACATACGTAACAGTAACCACAAATCAAATTCACTGGTAAAATGTCATTGAAAGCAGGGGTTGAAATCAGGCGGTCTGTCGCCCAGTATGTGCTGACACTATGCTTATACACAGTGGCATAAGCATTATTGTGGCAAAGAACAGATACATCTCTGCCCCAGTTGTGTCCTTCCACTGGTGAAGGCGTGATCTTGGTGAAAGCATAGTGTTTGCCATGGTGACTCATAGTAAAGTATTGCTTTCCCTGACAATAATGTCCATCAGGGGTTCATCGAAGAACAACGAAAGCATTCCAGTTCAGTGGGATTGTTCCCAAGTGTACATGATGGCCGTATTCCACTTTGTCCCCATCAAAGTCATGGGATTGGGAACAAACTCGTCATCTTGTGCCCAAACCCGATGCGTCAGTGGTGCGTTCTGGATATTGTAATGTCGTTGTGGTTGTGCAGGTTGTGGTTGTGGTTGTGAGAGTGTGGGGTCGGCCGAAGCAGGGTTTTAGTTGTGCGAGTCAGCAGCGCGGGCACTAGTGTGGCCCGCTGCTGGGGTCACATGACTCATGGCACCGTCACTATCACCACCCCCCGCCTGCTGCCTCACTCCACATCATTTATACCCATCGTAACAATATCGTCATCTTCACTATCAGGACGTGGTGTAGGGCCACGGGATGTGCTCCGAGATGTATCCTTCCTCTTGGAAGAGCATATGGACACTACCAGACCGCATGCGACGTTTGTATAACTGCCGTTTCAAATGGGGAATATTCACCCTCACTGTCCACAATAGAGTGCTTTCAATAACCTTGAAATCACTATCACTATCACTTGCACTGCTCACATCGAGTCTTGTACACGGGCAAATAGTTTCCTCTTTCGTCCTGGTACAGGTGAATATGAACGAGCCGGCCTAGCACCAGAGGTGGATGGTTGTGGGTCATCTGGGTTTTCATCACTATTATGTTATCCTGGTAATTTTCTCGGTCACCACCCGCTTCAAAACCCGGGAATTCACTTTCACTGCACTATCATCACTGTTTGAGCTATCACTTGGGAAAAAGACCTCCAATCCGCCGAGGAGTGAGGAACTTCTTACCGCGAGGCATGGTGAAAATGGACTACCAAGATGGCGTTCCCACAATGCACCGCTGAGTCCCAGATTTTTTTCACAGGGTGCACACCGACCACTGAGACCCATTCTCTCTCGTGTAGGCCTACCAGCCCTCTCCCGCTTGATTTGAAGCCGCTAGAATTTATGCGTATAGATACGTCAAACACGGTATCTCCCATGACGTACATATATGACCGCGACAGTCAAAGGGTTAAGAGTGCAGCAATTAAGTGTAGCATTAAGGGTGTAGCAATTAAGTGTAGCATTAAGAGTGTAGCAATTAAGTGTAGCAATGGAGCAATTAAGAGTGTAGATATAAGTCACTCTGACTTTTTGGGTTATCTTAGGTTCTTTAAACATGTAGTCAGGAGCAGGAATTGCCACTGTGGTGGCCCTTTAAACCCCACACAATGGTTGCTGTCACCACACCAGGGGCACATATAATGACATGTATTTCATTCATTTAGGTTATATCATGTTTTTGTGTTATTAATATTTTTAGTATGTCATTTACAAGAATTATGATGATTATATTTAAATGTAGAGGTTGATTTAGGGAAATTACTAAAGTATTTTCTAATGCCTGGAATTCAACTGGAATGAATTAATTCCATTTCAATTAATTTAAATGAGGAAAATTGAATGCAAACAAGCGAATCCAGTTGCGAGCAAGGTCTTGAAACGGATTAAACTTGTAAGTAGAGGTTCCACTGTATCCATTGTTTTTTGTGCTTGTTTATTGAGTGCGACTGCTAACCATGAGGGCCAGAGAAAGTTTTGAGTGCCAGCCCTTTGATAAGGAAGGTGAGAAGCGCAATGGAATTCAAGAAAGAACTCGTAGCAAAATAGGAAAGTGGAATGAGTTGCAGAGTTTTGTGGAGAAATATCACTACCACCCTCTTCAAAGGTAGAGGGTTGTAGTGATTGTGGTAGAGGGTTGTAGTGATGGTGGTAGAGGGTGGTAGTGATTGTGGTAGAGATAATCTCTCCTCTCTCTTCCCTCCTCGCCATCTTCTATACGCCAGCAAGAGTCTTCAATAAAGGTAAAAGTGATGTTAAATGTTAATTTATCCATTTCATTAACCCTTTGAGGGTCGACAGGCCTTCTCCGAGACTTTTTCTCAGGGTCGGCCAAATTTAAAAAAAAAAAAAAAATTTTCTTATGAAAAAAGATTGTCTTCCATTTCAAAATATTTTTTTTTTAAAGTGGACAGAGTGCAGTATTCATACAGGGTTATAAACTAATCCACACTGATAAGATCAACAGGAAGGGTGGTGGAGTGGCGATGTATGTCAGAGAAAATTTAAATTGCTGTCTTAGACATGATATAAGATTAGAAACATCGAACACAGAATCTGTTTGGTTAAGTTTCTCGAGGGACGTGACAAATTAATTATGGGTGTGATTTATAGGCCCCCAAACCTTGATAGGGAGTGCAGTAAGCTGTTATGGGACGAAATTTATAAGGCATGTACACTGTAGATATGAAAATGTTGTGATAATGGGAGATTTTAGCTTTAGACAAATTGATTGGAACAATATGACAGGAAATCTTGAGTCTAGTGACTTTCTTAATACGGTTCAGGATTGCTTTTTAGAACAGGTTGTGACAGAACCAACTAGAGGAAACAATCTGCTTGACTTGGTTCTTACCAACAAAGATTCGCTAATTAATAATCTTGAGGTTAATGATGAGCTTGGGGGAAGTGATCATAAATCACTTAATTTCAATATATCATGGAATTACCCAGGTAACGGCAATCAAATCTGTCCCAGATTTTCGCTTGGCCGACTTCATTGGATTGAAAAATTACCTGGGTTGGGCTAAATTGGGATGTCCTGACTATGGGTCAGGTAGGTGATCTTGGTTGCCAATATGACGTTTTTCAGAGCATAGTTCTAGCTGCCCAGTCAACTTTTGTTCTGAATAGGGAAATTAGATCTAACAAAAATGATCCCAAATGGATGAACAATAGATTAAAACATCTCATTGGTCAAAAGAGAGGCATATATAGGCATATCAAAAGATGGGATGGGCAGTTAAGAAACCAATATATTTAATTAAAGAGAGAAATAAAGAAAGGAATAAGAGAAGCAAAAAGGGGATTATGAGGCTAAGGTCGCAAGGGATTCAAAGACTAACCCAAAAGGGTTCTTTCAGGTATACAGAAGTAAGATTAGGGACAAGATTGGCCCACTTAAGAGTAACTCTGGTCAGATCACTGACAATGATAAGGATATGTGTAAAATTCTCAATACCTACTTCCTCTCAGTTTTCACCCAGGAAAATACTAGCGATATTCCTGAAATAATAGATTATGTAGAACAGGATAATAAACTATGTACGATTGTGGTAACTAGTGACATGGTCCTCAGACAAATAAAGGAACTAAAACCTAACAATTCCCCAGGCCCTGATGAACTGTTTGCAAGGGTGTTAAAGGAATGTAAAGAGGAACTTAGCATACCTTTGGCTAATCTTTTTAACATATCACTACAAACTGGCATAGTGCCTGATAAGTGGAAAATGGCAAATGTAATACCTATTTACAAGGCAGGTGACAGGTCCTTGGCTTCGAACTATAGACCAATAAGCCCTACCTCCATAGTGGGAAAATTTATGGAATCAATAATTGCCGAAGCAATTCGTAGCCATCTTGATAGGCACAGATTGGTTAATGAATCTCAACATGGTTTTACAAAGGGGCATACCTGTCTTACGAATTTACTAACTTTTTTCACTAAGGTGTTTGAGGAGGTAGATCATGGTAATGAATATGATATTGTGTATATGGACTTCCGTAAGGCTTTTGATAGAGTTCCACATCAGAGGCTATTGAGGAAACTTAAGGCACACGGAATAGGAGGAGAAATTTTTTCCTGGGTAGAGACGTGGCTGACAAATAGGCAGCAGAGAGTTTGCATAAATGGGGAGAAATCAGACTGGGGGCACGTCACAAGCGGTGTTCCTCAGGGGTCAGTGTTGGGCCTGTTGTTGTTCACAATTTACATAAATGACATAGATGAGGGAATAAATAGTGACATAAGCAAATTTGCTGATGACACCAAAATAGGCTGTCCAATTCATTCTAATGAGGACACTAGAGCACTCCATGATGATTTGAATAGACTGATGCAATGGTCGGAGAAGTGGCAGATGCAGTTTAATATTGACAAATGCAAAGTTCTAAATGTTGGACAGTTAAATAACCATGCCACATATAAACTAAATGATGTAGTTCTTAATACCACTGATTGCAAAAAGGATTTAGGAGTTCTGGTTAGCAGTAATCCAAAACCAAAACAACAGTGCATTAGTGTTCGCAATAAAGCTAACAGAATTCTTGGCTTCATATCTAGAAGTATAAATAATAGAAGTCCTCAGGTTGTTCTTCAACTCTGTATATTTTTGGTTAGGCCTCATTTAGACTATGCTGCTCAGTTCTGGTCACCATATTACAAAATGGATATAAATGCTCTGGAAAACGTACAGAGGAGGATGACAAAGATGATCCCATATACATGTATCAGAAATCTTCCATATGAGGATAGACTGAGGGCCCTGAATCTGCATTCTCTCGAAAGGCGTAGAATTAGGAAGACGGGGTAGGGGTCGGCCTAGGAAAGGTTGGAGGGAGGGGGTAAAGGAGGTTTTGTGTGCGAGGGGCTTGGACTTCCGGCCGGCATGCATGAACGTGTTTGATAGGAGTGAATGGAGACAAATGGTTTTTAATACTTGACATGCTGCTGGAGTGTGAGCAAAGTAACATTTATGAAGGGATTCAGGGAAACCGGCAGGCCGGACTTGAGTCCTGGAGATGGGAAGTACAGTGCCTGCACTCTAAAGGAGGGGTGTTAATGTTGCAGTTTAAAAACTGTAGTGTAAAGCACCCTTCTGGCAAGACAGTGATCGAGTGAATGATGGTGAAAGTTTTTCTTTTTCAGGCCTCCCTGCCTTGGTGGGAATCGGCCAGTGTGTTAATAAATAAAAAATATGATCGAGGTGTATAAATGGAAAACAGGAATAAATAAAGGGGATGTAAATAGCGTGCTGAAAATTTCCAACCAAGACAGGACTCGCAGCAATGGTTTCAAGTTGGAAAAGTTCAGATTCAGGAAGGATGAGTGAAACAAACTTCCGAGTACAGTTATTCAGGCTAAAATGTTGTGTTGCTTTAAAAATAGGTTAGATACATACATGAGTGGGTGTGGGTGGGTGTGAGCTGGACCTGACTAACTTGTGCTGCTGGGTCTGGTGCCATGCTCCATCCTTGAGTGGAGGTGACCAGACTGGGAGGGTCATTGGGCTAATCCTGGGGGGGGGGGTTTATTGGGCTAATCTGGGGGGGGCATGGACCTGCTCTGCATGGGCCAGTAGGCCTGTTGCAGTGTTCCTTCTTTCTTATGTTCTTATGTTTATTTTGTTTCACATTACTACTGTTCTAACATTTATACATACATATACAGCCACTGGTCATGTTTCTGGACCTGTAGCATTCTGTGGAAGTCCTTAAAACATGGTAGCATGCATGTGTGTTTTACACATACTGTACATAAATCATGTATCTTTATTTATTTATTTATTTACAATTTGAGCACACATACAGAGGTACAAAAAAATACAGATAAGAGCAGCATGCCAAAGCCACTTATACTATGCATAGCATTACGGGCTGGCTTAAAATTAACTTAAGATTAACTAAGCAATGATGAAATCAGTGATAAAACATTAATGTAAACAGATTACTATAAAGCACAAGTGTTTTACATTGCTGTACATTCAGTAGAATGGAGTATTCTGTTAGGTAGTGTATTTAAAAAATAATAAAGTTAGATTGGGTTTTAGGTTTAACATTTATGTGATATAATTGTGAGAAACATTTAAGATATACAATTTATAAGGTTCAGTTATTCAGTATTTATTTGGTTTTGGGTGAGTAAGTGATCTTTGAGAAGAGACTTGAATTTATAAACAGGTAGTGTTTCTTTTATATTTACAGGTAATGAATTCCAGATTTTAGGGCCTTTTATGTGCATTGAGTTTTTGCATAGTGTGAGATGGACATGAGGAACATCAAAGAGTGATCTATGCCTTGTGTTATGGTCATGTGTTCTGTTGAGGTTGGCAAGGAGATGTTTGAGGGGAGGGTTAATATCAGAGTTAAGTGTTCTATGTATGTAATAGGTGCAGTAATAAGTATGGATGTTTTGTATGGTGAGTAGGTTTAGTGTATTGAATATTGGTGGAGTGTGCTGCCTGTAGTGAGAATTTGTTATCATTCTAACTGCAGCCTTTTGTTGGGTAATTAGTGGTCTGAGATGGTTAATTGTTGTTGAGCCCCATGCACAAATTCCATAGGTGAGATAGGGGTAAATAAGAGAGTGATATAGGGCCAGGAGGGCTGACTGTGGAGCATAGTACCGTATTTTCGATAATATGCCTACAGTCTTGGAAATTTTCTTAGAAATTTGTTGTATATGTGTATGAAATTTGAGTCTATTATCAAGGTGGATTCCTAAGAATTTTCCCTCTGTTAGCTTTGTGATAGGTGATCCGTTTATCATTATGTTAAGAGGGACATCTGCTCTCTGTGCTATGTTAGGTGCCTTGTTTGTACATGGACTTAAAATATCTTCAGAATCCATTTCCTCTTGTCTAGCAGGAAGTGCAGTTAGGTATGGATCACCAAACTTCAAATGAGAGAGTATTTGGTGATCATTTCAGTATTGCATGTGTACTGCAGTTGTTGTTACCTGGTATTTTTGTATTACAGTGGTACCCTGAGCTTCGTACATAATTCATTCCAGAAGGCTGTTCGAGTGCTGTTACCAAACAAATTTGTTCCCATAATGAATAATGTAAATTAGATTAGTCCATTTCAGACCCCCAAAAATGCACTTACAAAAGCACTTACAATAATACACTTATATAATTGTTCAAGTTGGGAGCTGTACAAAACTCAGGGTACCACTGTATTTGCCATATGACAGACAAACAAATGTGGAAATATGGTGGTTTGTTGCCAGTCCTGACCTGGTACATATTGTATGCATTTAACATTACAGTGTCCACAAGAAATGGAAGAACAGCACACAAATAATGTCCACAGGAGATGGAAGAACAGTACACAAATAACCCACACATAAGAGAATGAAACTTGTCAGGACATTTTGGTCCAACTTGATAATGATGTTCATGATAAATTTATTTCAGCATGATACAATATTTGTACAAAAGATAATGACATTTGGTGTACATGTTGAAAGCCCCTTTATATGCAGAGCATTTCGGGTTAACATAAGACTCCTTTAGGATTAATAAGGCAGTAACACTATGAGTAATTTTGTGCATACAATCTTGGACCATTAACTACTCATGGTGACTAGTTAATGGGTCTAATTAGACCAAAAATCCTCGTAAGCTACAGTCTCTTATGTGCGGGTTATTTATGTGTTGTTCCAGTCATAGTATTGTGCCTTTTTTTTTCTTTAAGGAAGAATAGTTTTATATACATTGTAATTCTTGCAAGCACAATAAGTAAACCCAGTTTTCATGTTGCTTTTTTCTACCAAACACATATTGGCAGGTCTGCGAATGGGTTTGTTGGTGTCTCTATTCACTTTTTTTTGTGTCTTTTAATTTTTGGTGGTGATTTGATGTCAGCAGTGTCACATAATATTTGTCTTTCTTTCGAAATGCCATGATGTCATTAGCATGAAATGCCTGCACATCAATGGTGGCAGTGCTTGCAATGAACTTGGGCATATGTTTACACATTTAATGCACTGTACCACATACACATCTGTCATGTTCACTCACAGGAAGTTGCTGAGTAAGGGACATATGTTCAAGTTATCCATGTATAATGTATACCCCTTTTTCATCACATCACCTGAGATACCCAATAACTTCCTGGTATCTATCAGTCATTTTGCTTTTTGTGTACACAATAAGATTGAATACCAGGCCTTTTTCACGATCACAACACTGACAGCTTGATACCAAAGCATTTTCTCTTATTTGGTATGTACTGCTTGAATGACAGTCTACCTTTGAAAAGTATCAGACTTGTTGATTACTAAGGTTCTTAAAGGGATAAAAATACACAGTGAACTTAGGTTACAGATACTTAATGATGGTCTAGTATGAACATACTGAGCATGAATATTTGTAAGTGATGTCACATACAAATGCTCATCTTCAGCATAAATTTTTTTTTATACTACATTTATAAATTATTTCAATTTAGTGTCATGGGTTGGAAAGTGGGAGTGGTGATATTTATTAAAAATTTTCAGAATATATATACTTTATCAGTACTACAGCCTCACTTTCAGTTATTTATTGTAAATTTTGTCATTACACAGGCAAGTGGAACAGATAAAACAGTGATAGCATTTATAATTTTTCCAACCAAGACCAACAACTTTAATATTGAATCACTGAGAGGCCAAGCTGTTACTAAGTCACTGCGTGATGCTATCCATGATATTCAAGCGAAGATTGGGAAACGCATGTACGACATTTGCCTTACGTAAGTTAGTGTTTTGTATGGAGTTTTACTTTATGTATAATTGTGTATCTTTTTAAGGTGCCGTGTGGAATTAAAGGAAAAATCTAACTGAAACAGCTTTAGCAGTGGTATTATTTTAATTACATTTGTACTTGTACAGTATATTTTTGATTTAATGGACTAATAGGGAGTGTCTGATGTATCAAAATAATGTTAAAAAATAGCAGTAAATTGCACTAAAATACTTTGCTGCATACTTAATATAGTACTTAACACAGTTTACGGATTATTATTATTACTAACACATCGGCTGTTTCCCACCAAGACAGGGTGGCCCAAAAAAGAAAAACTTTCACCATCATTCACTCCATCACTGTCTTGCCAGAGATGCACTTAAACTACAGTTATAAAACTGCGACAATAACACCTCTCCTTCAGAGTGCAGACACTGTACTTCCCATCTCCAGGACTCAAGTCCGGCCTTCCAGTTTCCCTGAATCCCTTCATAAATATTACCCTACTCACACTTCAACAGCATGTCAAGTCCTAAAGACCATTAGTTTCCATTCGCTCCTATCTAGCATGCTTATGAACACTTGCCAGAAGTCTAAGCCCCTCGCACACAAAAACCTTTTCCTAGGCTGACCCCTACCCTGCCTTCCCTCCATTACAGATTTATATACTCTTGAAGTCATTCCATTTTGTTCCAGCCTCCCTACATGTCTGACCCACCTCAACAACCCCTCCTTAGCCCTCTGGATAATAGTTTTGGTAATCCCACACCTCCTAATTTCCGAACTGCGAATTCTCTGCATTATATTCACACCACACGTTGCCCTCAGACATTACATCTCCACTGCCTCCAGCCTTCTTCTTGTTGCAACATTCACCACCCATGCTTTGCACTCATATAAGAATGTTGGTATAACTATACTTTTATACATTCCTCTCTTTACTTCCATGGACAAATTTCTTTGTCTCTGCAGACTCCTCAGTGCACCACTCACTTTTTTCCCTTGCCAATTCTATGATTCACTGTCCACTCCTAAATATCTAAATGCATTGACCTCCTCCTTACTCTCTCCCTCCCTCCAATCTGATATCCAACTTCAGTTACCTAAATTTTCTGTTATCCTCATCACATTACTCGTTCCCATATTCACTTTGAATTTTCTTCTTTTACATACCCTACCAAACTCATCCACCAACCTCTGCAACTTCTCTTTAGAATCTCCCAAAAGCACAGTGTCATCAGCAAAGTGCAACTGTGACAACTCCCACTTTGTGTTAGATTCTTTATCTTTGAACACCACATGTCTTGCCAACACCTGAGCATTCACTTCTGTTTCAACCCCATCTATAAATAAATTGATCAACCATGTGACATCACACATCCTTGTCTAAGGCCTACTTTTACTGGGAAATAATCTCTCTCTCTCTCCTACATACTCTAACCTGAGCCTCGCTATCCTCGTAAAAACTTTTCACCACTTTCCATAACCTACCTCCTATTCCATACATTTGCAGTAACTGCCACATTACCTCTCTATCCACTGTCATATGCCTTTTCCAAATCTATAAATGCCACAAAAACCTCTTTATTCTTATTTAAATACTGTTCCACTATATGTTTCACTCTAAACACTTGGCCTACACACCCCCTACTCTTCCTAAAGCCTCCTTGTATATCTGCTATCCTACTCTCCGTCTTACTCTTAATTCTTTCAATAATAACCCTACCATACACTTTTCCAGCTATAATCAACAGGCTTGTTCCCCTGTAATTAAAATTTACCCAGTGGGTTTTGGTCACAATGTTAAAAGTCTATTATATCGAGGGTTTACTGTATATTATATTCTTTTTTATATGCCTGTCTTTGTAAAGATGATCTTCACACTGCTTCAGCACTATTGAGCTTCTCTGAAGACAACTGAAATTCACAAAAATATGATTGAAACTTGTTTAATAGGAGTAATGTGGAAATTGATTCTATAACAATATCAACATGACAGGATTGTTACCAGTAGCACTTAAGTCACATTGCTTTTTGAGTTGTTGAAGTGCTTGCTCATCTTGACATTCATGATACAATGGACCCTTGGGTAACGATGCCATCGGATAGTGATAAAATCAGATACCGATGTGTTTTTGCATAAAAATATTGGCTCTGCCAATGATGAAAAATTCAGTTGAAGACATTTGTCCCAAGTGCGTCTGCAGAGCCTGCGCCGCCCACAGCCACCCAGCCACTAGGTACAGGCAGTGTGCCATTGTTTACAAACCAAGGCAGACGGTTCCATGCATACATGCGATACATTTTGTATTATTCTATTGTTTTTAGTGCTTGTAACTGCTAAATAAGCCACCATGGGCCCAAAGAAAGCTTCTAGTGCCAACCCTGTGGTAAAAAGGGTGAGAAATACTCTTGAATTGAAGAAAGAAATAATCGCAAAGTACGAAAGTGGAGTGCGTGCCTCCGAGCTGGCCTGGTTGCATAACAAACCCCAATCAACCATCACTACTATCTTGGCCAACAGAAAGGCAATCAAGGAAGCTGTTGTTGCAAAAGGTGCAAGTATGCTTACAAAACAGAGATTGCAAATACTCAAAGATGGGGAGAGATTGTTGTTGGTGTGGATCAATGAGAAACAATTATCAGGAGATAGTGTTTCACAGTCAATCTGTGTGAAAAGGCAAGGCAGTTACATGCAGATCTCATTAAGAAAATGCCTGGAACTAGTGCTGATGTTAGTGAATTTAAGGCCAGCAAAGGTTGGTTTGAGAGATTTAAGAATCATAGTAGCATACACAATGGGATAAGGCATGGCGAGGCTACCAGTTCTGACCAAAAAGTGGCTGAAAAATATGTGCAGGACTTTAAAGGGTACATATTGGCTGAAAAATTAAAACTCCAACAGTGTTCAGTTGTGACAAAACAGGCCTGTTTCGGAAGAAAATGCCAAACAGGACCTACATTACTCAGGAGGAAAAGGCTACCTAAAGTACTTATGGAAGGGAATTTCCCTTACAAACAATAATACACCTCCATCATCTCCCCTCCTCCCTTCTCATCACTCATCAATAAATCTTTAATAAAGGTAAGTGCCATTTATTCTTCATGTATTTATTCTTCATGTCTCATTGCTTTCTGTGTAGGAAAATGTATATTTCCTGTAAATAAATTTTTTTTTTTAATACTTTTGGGTGTCTGGAACGGATTAATTGGATTTCCATTATTTCTTGTGGGGAAAATTAAATCGGATAACGGTAAAATCGGTTAAGGACAAGCTCTCTGGAATGGATTAAAATCGTTATCTGAGGGTCCACTGTATAGTTCGTACTCATGTACACACACATGAGTATGTTTCTCTTCCATTACTTTGTGCCTCCTCCTCTTTATTTAATTATAGTGTATTGTTATACAAATTCTTTGCAGTATATTTTAGAAGTTGCTTTGCATGCCGACACTAATATTAGGTACTGAAATACAGCCTCTTCTCACTTAGCGATGTACTCGTTTATACTGACACCTCGGACTTACGGCAAGCTCTATGACCAGAATGCATGCTTATCCCTTAAACTGTCCAAATGTAAATATATGTTTGCACGTGTAGCACTCTGAATGTAGATCTACGTTTTATTTTTCATTCCTTCAATTTTGGTGCAATAGGCCTGAGTCGCATAGACATGAGAGAATGTGTTTGTGCACTCAGTGTGCGCAGTATTAAAAAAATCTGGGATCACTTAGTACCTTGTGGGAGCACCAGTTCAACTGAGCGCCAGCTAGAGCAAATAGCGTGGCAAATACCAGGGATTCACTGATGCCATGTTGCATTAACACTTCCCTTTTAAGAGGAAAGTAAGTTTGATAAATACAGGAGTGAATGTGGATGGGAGTTGGACCTGACTAACTTGTGCTACTAGGTCTGATGTCATGCTACTTAAAGTCTTTATGGAGGGGGATTTCCCTTCCAAACCCTAACTTCTCGCTCTTTCCTCCTCCCTATCTTCCAGAAGCCAGCATTAGCCTTCAATAAAGGTATGTAATACTTACATAATTGTTAAAAAAAATTATTTTTTTGTGAATATTTTTGTTTGGAACGGATTAATTGTATTTCCATTAATTCTTATGGGAAATATTAATTCGGTTTTCGGCCGTTTCGGTTATTGGCCAACCTTCTGGAACAGATTACGGCTGATAACCGGGATTCCACTGTACAGTACACTACTGTATAAACATTTAATTAATAATATACCAGAAATGTTGTAAATGATGCCAAGGTGATATTAAAATAATACCAAACATAGTTGACAGAAACTAACTACCATTATAGCATGCTCCTCACTTAACGATGAATTCATTTACCAACGTGGTCTCAGGAACAGAACCCTATCATTGAGGAGAGGCTGTAGTACTCAAATAGTCACAAACACACTGACAGGTGAACATTTTCACCTGCCTTTGTCACATACTATTGTCTAGAAATATATGCAAAGTATTTGTAGGTCCCAGTAATATTTTAGACATGCTGGAGCTTATATGAAACTCCTTGAAGCATTGTGTAAGATGAGTGTCACTCCACTGCTGACAGTGCAGCAGTGGAGTGACATTTGATGATCGTGCACTGCCTTAGCTTTATTTGTTTTTACTGTTACACATAAACGTGTCTGTCTGTCTCTCTCTCTGAGCCAGAGCCAGCCAGCCAGCCATGAACCAGCAGGTATTACACACAATGCAGAGTCACCTCATCTGATTCTAGAACAAATGAAAATGTGTATTACTAGCTAGTCATGCTTATTATGCCTTATATCTACAAGCACTTTCTTTTTTTTTTTGGGGGGTATTACAACCCAGGATTCCAAATGGCCTGTTATCCCGGGTGTAATGGGAGCAAAATAAACACAGCAGAAAAAGTTTAGACTTATATTATCCTTCACCAATTTAGAACAGCAATATGTACACTATGTACAGTGATAAGTATAGTGCACTCCACGGTAAGCAAGGCAGAAATAGAAGCCACAAGATAGCAGACCGTGCTTCAACCAGCTCTAGATGGGAATGACAAGGGCAGACAGGAGAGTGGTACCCACATAACCTCTGCGATTGCCAAAACCATCTTCTTATTGGCTAGAACCTGGTTACTAGTTGAACGACGGGGCCCCATCATCAACTCTTAGCAACCTGGTTCGCTGGTTGGGGGAGATAGCCTGTAAATGAGGGTGTGTACATGCGCCGAATAAAGGTTACGTACTCTTTGCATGCCACACCCCCACCCCGAGAAGGCTCAGGATTAGGCTGCCACCTCCCAGTGGTAACCGTGCCGCCATGGCACAAAATAATGGGACCGCCTTTCCTCTCCACCATCCAACTCTTAGATAGAGCTCAGCTTTTCTAGTGACAAAAAGCCAAACCCTAAACTCAAAGTGAGACAGCAGTCAGTCAGGCTAGCATAGGTCCAAGATACAGGCGGACGGTAGCCCGCATCCCCTCACTAAAAAAAACCCCCACACCAGGGGATAAAAAAAAAAAGAGCGTGAAAAGGGGTTACCACAAATATAACATCCTAATCTAAATAAATAAAAATATTAGACTCTAGATAATGAGTCCGTCAACACATTTTCTTTGCCGGCAATATATTTAATTCTAAGTGAGTACGGTTGCAGTCTTAGCGTCCAGCGCATGAGCCTTGTGTTGTGGTTCTTCATGGCTTGGAGATATACTAGAGGATTGTGATCACTGTAGACTGTGACCACCTGCGATGTCTGGCCCACATAAACATTAAAATGCTCCTAAGCCAGTACCAGCGCGAGGGCTTCTTTTTCAATGGTAGAGTAAGCCCTCTGATGTGGCTGGAACTTGGCTGAAAAGTATGCTATAGGCTGCAACTCCTCATTCTCGATTTGTAATAGTACTGCCCCAACCCCAGACTCACAAGCATCAACCTGTAATGAAAAAGGTTTGGAGAAGTCATGAGACAAGAGAATGGGTGCAGTACACAATATTCTTTTTGCTTTATTAAAAGCAGTGTTACAGTTTGAGGTCCAATTAAAGGGTCCAATTAAAGCTTCACCCTAAGCTCAACCGTTTCTCTAAGTCCAGCTCCAGCTCTCGGACAGGCTACCCATATTACAACCCAGGATTCCAAATGGCCTGTTATCCCAGGTGTAATGGGAGCAAAATAAACACAGCAGAAAAAGTTTAGACTTGTATTATCCTTCACCAATTTAGAACAGCAATATGTACACTATGTACAGTGATAAGTATAGTGCACTCCACGGTAAGCAAGGCAGAAATAGAAGCCACAAGATAGCAGACCTGCTTCAACCAGCTCTAGATGGGAATGACAAGGGCAGACAGGAGAGTGGTACCCACATAACCTCTGCGATTGCCAAAACCATCTTCTTATTAGCTAGAACCTGGTCACTAGTTGAACGACGGGGCCCCATCATCAACTCTTAGCAACCTAGTTCGCTGGTTGGGGGAGATAGCCTGTAAACGAGGGTGTGTACATGCGCCGAATAAAGGTTATGTACTCTTTGCATGCCACAAGGGGTTATCCTAGGTAATTTACACTATGACTAATAACTGTATTTATGTGTTTTGACAGAGGTAGACAGAGACAGAGATATAGAGACAGAGATAAAGAGATACAGATGTAGACAGGAGAGATATAGACAGGAGAGACAGACAGATAGAGACAGATGGAGACAGATAGACAGAGAGATAGAGAAAGAAAAAGACACAGAGACAGAGATACAGAGAGATGGAAATAGAGACAGCCAGGGTCAGCCAGCCAGCCTATTGAACATGTATAACACGTGTTGCAGAATTGTTTCTCTTAAGGCATAGGTTATAAGACATTCTGGCAGATGACACAAACAGTGGTATCAGAATTGATAGGATGTTGCACATGGGTTATTATCAAGGTTTTTGATATTTCCTGGACCACTTGTGGCCACATCCATCAAAGTCACTAAACTCATGGTCAGCATCACTTTCCTTTTAAAAGGATAGTGTTAATATATGACATGACATCAGTGAATTCCTGGTGTTTGCCACACTGTTTGCTCTAGCTGGTGCTCAATTGAACTGGTGCTCCCACAAGATACTAAGTGGTCTCAGATTCTTTTAATACTGGCCACACAGAGTATTAAGACCCATCCTGTACTGACAATACATCTCAAGCCAATCGTGCCATATTTGGTGGCAGGAAAAATAAAATGTTGATCTACGTTTGGAGCGCTAGCAACGTAGATCTATGTTTGGACAGTTAACCCTTTGGGGGTCGACAGGTCCTCTCAGAAACTTGTTCTCAGGGTTGGCCAAATTTCAAAAAAAAAAAAAAAAAAAAAAATTCTTATGAAAAGATAGAGAATCTTTTCCCGATCATAATGACACCAAAAGTATGAAATTTGATGGAAAACTTATGGAATTATGCTCTCACAAAGTTAGCGGTCTCGACGATGTTTACGCATCGGCGATTTTGCCCACTTTGAGCCCTATTTTCAGTCAATTCCAGTGCACTAATTTGCTAGAACTCCGTTTTTTCTATCGAATGAGTACAACAAACCATCCATTTACCGATTTCAACTATCCAATAAAGTGGTCAGAATTTAGCAATTTTGCCAATTTCACACAAATTTCAAAAGATGCCAATTTCCAAATAGGGTCCAGGATAAACAAGAAAGACATTCCTGGCACTAAAATAACAAGTTCTCTGTTCGTTAGTCACATCCCCAGGCCTGTCTTATATTTCTTTGGCTTTCCACTTTGAATTTTTTTTCTTACAAAAAAAAATAAGATTTACTGTTATGCAGACTACTGCATTAGTGTAGAAATGGTATAAATAATATCAGCACAGTTGTGAAAGAATATTAGACTCACCAGTTGATGTGTATTGGATGCTTGGCATGATTTGTTTACTATTGAACTTTGGTAAAAATTGAACATTTCTGCTACTTTGAGCTCAATTTCAAGGTACTTCTCATTGTAAAACCAATCAAAATCATCTCAATTTCTGTAATATGTCTTCCATTCTATAAATTGAGACCAAGAAAACTAGAATACAACAATAAATACCATACGAAAATACAGTACAAAGTCGCTGTTTTAATCCAAAAACACTGTCAAAGTTTTTTTTTCTCATTATGCACTGTGTGCTGCAGGATTTTTTTTATACTGCACACACTGACCAGATAGACCCATTCTTTCATATGTAGGCCTTCCAGCTTTCTCTCACTAGATTTGAGGGCGCTAGAATTTAGGCGTACTAGTACGTCAAAAACCCTGGGTCGTAAGACGTACTAGTACGTCCGAAACCCCCAAAGGGTTAAGGGTTTAAATATGGGAGTTGAGACACTGTTTCTGAAAGTTCGAGAGAGAACTAGGGTGTGACAGTACTTTTGAATGCTGTGTGACAGTACTATTGAATATTGTGTTTTTAGTACTCTTGAATCTCTTATTTATTTATTACTTTTACTAACACATTGGCCATCTCCCACCAAGGTAGGGTGGCTGGAAAAAGAAAAACTTTCATCATCATTCACTCCATCACTGTCTTGCCAGAGGTGCACTTACACTACAGTTCTAAAACTGCAACATTAACACCCGTCGTGATGAATGGTTTGAAAAACCGACAAGTTGAAGATTGAGACACTTATGCAGCATATGGGAATCTTTATTCAGGAAACGTTTCGCCACACAGTGGCTTCATCAGTCCAATACAAAGAGGAAGGCGTAAGGAGAGGAGGAGAATGAGGTAATCAGTCCCTCAACCTGGAGTCGATGTGTTCAGTCCATCAATCTTGATTGATGGACTGAACACATCGACTCCAGGTTGAGGGACTGATTACCTCATTCTCCTCCTCTCCTTACGCCTTCCTCTTTGTATTGGACTGATGAAGCCACTGTGTGGCGAAACGTTTCCTGAATAAAGATTCCCATATGCTGCATAAGTGTCTCAATCTTCATTAACACCCGTCCTTCATAGTGCAGGCACTGTACTTCCTATCTCCAGGACTCAACTCCGGCTTGCTATTTACCCAAGTCCCTTCATGAATGTTACCTGGCTTACACTCCAACAGCACATCAAGTAAAAACCATTTGTCTCCATTTGCTCCTGTCTAACACACTCGTGCATGCTTGCTGGAAGCCCCTCACACACACACACAAAACCTCTAAGAACTATAGACCAATAGCTCTAACATCCCACATTATAAAAATACCTGAAAGATTGCTAAGAAGCATGATTGCAAACCACTTGGATTCCCAAAAACTGCACAATTCAGGGTAACATGGGTTCAGAGCCAGTCACTCCTGCCTCTTGCAACTACTGGATCACCATGATATGGTCTTGGATGCACTGGAAGAAAAATAAAATGCAGATGTAATATACACAGACTTTGCAAAAGCGTCTGACAAATGCAATCATGACGTAATAGTACACAAAATACAGTGGACCCCTGGTTTACGATATTATTTCATTCCAGAAGTATGTTCAGGTGCCATTACTGAACGAATTTGTTCCCATAAGGAATATTGTGAATTAGATTAGTCCATTTCAGACCCCCAAACATACTCGTACAAACGCACTTACATAAATACACTTACATAATTAGTCGCACTGGGAGCCGATCATAAACCGGGGGTCCACTGTATGTGCTAAAGGAATAACTGGCAAAGTGGGGAGATGGATCTTCAACTTTCTAACCAATCGAACACAAAGAGTAGTGGCCAACAGAGTTAAATCGGAAGCTGCCATAGTGAAAAGCTCTGTTCCACAAGGCACAGTACTCGCCCCCATCCTGTTCCTCATCCTCATATCAGACATAAACAGAGATGTAATCCACAGCACCATGTTATCCTTTGCAGACGATACTAAGATCTGCATGAGACTGTCATCTGTTGAGGACACATTTAACCTCCAAGAAGATATAAACCAAGTTTTCCAATGGGCAATGGAAAACAATATGATATTCAATGAAGACAGATACCAACTACTCTGTTATGGGAAACTGGAGGGGATAATAACTAGAACTGAGTATACAGTAGACCGTCGTTTAACACGGTACAGTGGACCCCCGCATAACGATCACCTCCGAATGCGACTAATTATGTAAGTGTATTTATGTAAGTGCATTTGTACGTGTATGTTTGGGGGTCTGAAATGGACTAATCTACTTCACAATATTCCTTATGGGAACAAATTCGGTCAGTACTGGCACCTGAACATACTTCTGGAGTGAAAAAATATCGTTAACCGGGGGTCCACTGTAGTTACATTCCTGAAAATGCCATGTTAGTCAAAACCGTGTTAGACAAGCTGAAGAACTTATGGGAAAAATAGTGCTATGTTCTGAGCCCCAAAAAGCCAAACTATTTTTTTTTTAGAGCTCCAGATCTTACAAAATAATAGTGAATATGTAATTGTAGTGCATTGTCGTGATTTATTACTGCTTAAGACTACAGATGCAATAGAAATAATAGTATTTCTTACTTTAAATTTTGGGTAATGGTGTTTGTAGATTCAATTCAATTCAAGTTTATTCTCTATAAGGGTTACAATGTGGGGTTTACAGGTTTTGGGTATTTGGGTATTGTGTGGTTTACATGTTATAAAATACTAATTACATTGGGGGCCACTACGGCACCTAGCATGGCTAGGCATTTTGAGCAGACTTAGATTAATTCTTAACATTAAATCTAACTGTAGTTTTGAAAGTGATGAATATGTCTGCAGTTCTAGAGTTTTCAGGTAGGGTGTTCCAGATTTTAGGTCCTTTGAAATACATTGAATTTTTGTAAAGGTTTAGTCGAACACGGGGAATGTCATAGAGATGTTTGTGTCTGGTGTTATGCCTGTGGATCCTGTCACAACTATCAAGAGAGCGTTTTAGGTCAAGGTTAATATTGGAATTTAAGGTCCTGTAGATATAGATTGCACAATAGTAAGTGTGGATGTTCTGAACAGGGAGTAAGTTTAGATCTATGAAGAGTGGGGGGGGGGGTGTTGCCGGGGATGGGATTTAGTGATTATTCTTACTGCGGCTTTTTGTTGGGTTATTATTGGCTTTAGGTGTGTTGCTGCAGTTGAACCCCAAGCACAGATAGCATAGGTGAGGTATGGATATATAAGTGAATGGTATAGTGTGAGAAGGGCAGTTTGCAGCACGTAGTATCGTATCTTGGAGAGGATCCCCACCGTTTTGGATACCTTTTTTGTTATGTGTTGGATACTGGTGCTGAAATTTAGGTTGTTGTCTAGGTATAGGCCAAGGAATTTGCCCTCATTATGTCTGGCAATTAGAGTGTTGTCAATCTTAATGTTAAGTTGCGCAACTCCTGCTCTGCTACCAAACATAATATAGTAGGTTTTGCCAGTGTTAAGTGTAAGTTTATTGGCTGTCATCCAAGTCGATATTTTGAGCAGCTCATCGTTAACAATGGTGTTGAGGGTGGCAAGCTTAGGGTGGGAGATGACGTAAGTTGTGTTGTCAGCAAAGAGAATGGGTTTCAGGTGTTGGGATATGTTTGGAAGATCATTGATGTAAATGAGGAAGAGCAGAGGTCCAAGGACACTTCCCTGCGGAACTCCAGTATCAAGTGGCCGTATTGATGAGGCTGTGTCTTTAACCCTTTGACTGTTTCAGGCCCCTCTCTGAAACTGTCATTCTATGTCGCCAAATATTCAAAAAAAAAAAAAATTATTTTTTCTTATGAAAATGTTAAGATTATTTTTCTGAGTGTTTTAGTCCAAAAAAAAATTTTTGCCATCGGTACTTACCGAGATATAGAGCTGTGAAGTTTGCAGAAAATGAGCCGCGTATGGCAACAGCGGCGACTGCCGCTCACCCGGTAAACTTTAGTTTACTTGTAATTGAAGGTTTTGTGTTTTTTTCACTATTTTATTTTTTCACATAACTTATGTGGCCTATGAGACCAAAGTAAGGTGCAATGTTCATATATACACTCGTTGTATACAACACAATAAGCACACAAACATAATTATCAATATATTGTTACAAAACTTGTTTACAAAAACAAACAAACAATCCTCCTCCTCCCCCTTTTCTCCTCCCTTCCCCTCCTCCTTCTCCTCCTCCTTCTCCTCCTCCTTTCTCCTCCTCCTTCCCTCCTTCTCCTCCTCCTTCTCCTCCTCCTTCTCCTCCTCCTTCTCCTCCTCCTTCTCCTCCCCCTTTCCCTCCTTCCTCCTCCTCCTTCTCCTCCTCTTCCTCCTCTCCTCCTCCTCCTCCTCCTCCTCCTCCTCCTCCTCCTCCTCCCTCCTCCTCCCCTCCTCCTCCTCCTCCTTCCTCCTCCTCCTTCTCTTCCTTCTCCTTCTCCTCCTTCTCCTTCTCCTTCTCCTCCTCCTTCTCCTCCTTCTCCTCCTCCTTCTCCTCCTCCTCCTTCTCCTCCTCCTTGTCTTGTGTGCGAGTGTGTGGCTTATAATTGTTTTGAGTCAGAAGTCGGCAGCTGTCAAAATGACATATTGTCTCATTACTCACTCCCCTCCTGCCTGTCAAACAATGGGGTCGGATGCTGCTTCCCCTCCTCCATTCTATCTAATTATCTTTCTCCCTCATTCTATATCTTTCAATCTGTCTCTCTTTCTATCTGTCTGCCTATCTCTGTCTCACAGGTACACATAAATACAAGTATACATAGTGTAAATTACCTAGGATAACCCAAGAAATCCAGACAAAGTGCTATACTCTGCTTGAAGATGTGAGTAAACGTGATGACACAGTCTTGTGGCTCTCTCTGAGACAGAGAGCTAGATGGACAGACAGGGAGCTTGACAGACAGACAAATAGACAGACAGAAATGTTTGTGTACCAGCAAAAACAAAGGGAGGGCGATGGTCATGTAATATTTCTTAGCTCTACCCTCGTTTATGCTCATCAAAGTCAGCTCTTATCAGATGTTATCTCCCCTTATCTTGTCACTGTCATGGGGTGGACTTTTTTTTTTCTTGCTTCAAGGGAACAATATTATTTACATCTTCTTCTTCTTCCTCCTCCTCTCCTCCTCTTCTCCTCCTCCTCCTCCTCCTCCTCTCCTCCTCCTCCTCCTCTTTCCTCCTCCTCCTCCTCCTCCTCCTCCTCCTCCTCCTCCCCTTCCTCCCCTCCTCCTCCTCTTCCTCCCCTCCTCCCCTCCTCCTCCCCATTGCTTTTGGTCTCAAACTCCTCCAAATCATGAAATTGATCTTCACTGACACTTCCATCTGTGTTAGAGCATCACTTGGGAAGAGAAGTGCCAGATTTGCTGAGAATCACATATTTCTTACCGCTAGACATGCTGAAAATGGACAACTGAAATGGCATTCCCACAATGCACCACTGGCTCCCCGATTTTTTTGTATGGTGCACACTGACCATGGAGACCCATTCTCTCACATGTGGGCCTACCAGCTTTCTCCTGCTTGATTTGAAGCTGCTAGAATTTATGCGTATAAATACGTCAGAAACATTGGCTCGTAAGACGTATTTATACATCGGAAACAGTCAAAGGGTTAATGGTGACATGCTGATACCTATTAGAAAGGTAGGATTTAAAATATGCAAGCGCATGGCCTCTTATACCATAGTGGTCAAGTTTGTGGAGTAGGATGCCGTGGTCTACTGTGTCAAACGCTTTTCTTAGGTCAATAAAAATTCCTAGCGGATGATTGTAAGGAGTTGGGATATGGATGATGTGGCCCTACTGGGCTGAGGTGGATGGTTGATGGTTCTCAGCAGAAGTGAATGGTAGAAGTTCTGGTACTGAAGTTGATGGTTGTATTGGAGTGTGCATAAATTCTGTAATGGATCTCTGGGCTATTTTACCCTGCAGTACAATACAGCTGATGGTAAGGCATCATCAGCTGGTCTAGACCCCATTTCAAAGCAATGCTTCTAAATTTGTTATTGTATATTTTTTTTTTATTATCACACTGGCCGATTCCCACCAAGGCAGGGTGGCCAGAAAAAGATAAACTTTCACCATCATTCACTCTATCACTGTCTTGCCAGAAGGGTGCTTTACACTACAGTTTTTAAACTGCAACATTAACACCCCTCCTTCAGAGTGCAGGCACTGTACTTCCTATCTCCAGGACTCAAGTCCGGCCTGCCGGTTTCCCTGAACCCCTTCATAAATGTTACTTTGCTCACACTCCAACAGCACGTCAAGTATTAAAAACCATTTGTCTCCATTCACTCCTATCAAACACGCTCACGCATGCCTGCTGGAAGTCCAAGCCCCTCGCACACAAAACCTCCTTTACCCCCTCCCTCCAACCTTTCCTAGGCTGACCCCTACCCCGCCTTCCTTCCACTACAGACTGATACACTCTTGAAGTCACTCTGTTTCGCTCCATTCTCTCTACACGTCCGAACCACCTCAACAACCCTTCCTCACCCCTCTGGACAACAGTTTTGGTAATCCCGCACCTCCTCCTAACTTCCAAACTACGAATTCTCTGCATTATATTCACACCACACATTGCCCTCAGACATGACATCTCCACCGCCTCCAGCCTTCTCCTCGCTGCAACATTCATCACCCATGCTTCACACCCATATAAGAGCGTTGGTAAAACTATACTCTCATACATTCCCCTCTTTGCCTCCAAGGACAAAGTTCTTTGTCTCCACAGACTCCTAAGTGCACCACTCACTCTTTTCCCCTCATCAATTCTATGATTCACCTCATCTTTCATAGACCCTTCCGCTGACACGTCCACTCCCAAATGTCTGAATACATTCACTTCCTCCATACTCTCTCCCTCCAATCTGATATCCAATCTTTCATCACCTAATCTGTTTGTTATCCTCATAACCTTACTCTTTCCTGTATTCACTTTTAATTTTCTTCTTTTGCACACCCTACCAAATTCATCCACCAATCTCTGCAACTTCTCTTCAGAATCTCCCAAGAGCATAGTGTCATCAGCAAAGAGCAACTGTGACAACTCCCACTTTATGTGTGATTTCTTTATCTTTTAACTCCACGCCTCTTGCCAAGACCCTCGCATTTGTATAATTATACGTACTGTTACTATCAATAAATAATATCTACCTATCATATTTATTCCTGAATAATATTAGGTATAACATAAATAATGTAGACGCATGATAAAAATGCACAAATTAATAAAATCTGACATAGAGGTATTGAAGGGTAGGTGGGGCTATGAGAGGTAGAAGGCACCAGCAGTCTCTGTTACTCATGGACCACCATGGCGTGTGGAGGCTCACGGCACTATAAAATATTGTATAATAATACTATTACTTCTAGGTAGTAGGTTGGTAGACAGTAACTGCCCAGGGAGGAAGACAGTAACTGCCCAGGGAGGTACTACCGTCCTGCCAAGTGAGTGTAAAACGGAAACCTGTAATTGTTTTACATGATAGTAGGATTGCTGGTGTCCATTTTTCTGTCTCATAAACATGCAAGGTTTCAGGTATGTCTTGCTACTTCTAGTTACACTTAGGTCACACTACACATACATGTACAAGCATATATATACACACCCATCTGGGTTTTCTTCTATTTTTCTTACTAGTTCTTGTTTATTTCCTCTTACCTCCATGGGGAAGTGGAACAGAATTTTTCCTCTGTAAGCCATGCATGTCGTAAGAGGCGACTAAAATGCCGGGAGCAAGGGGCTAGTAACCCCTTCTTCTGTATATATTACTAAATTTAAAAGGAGAAACTTTCGTTTTCCCTTTTGGGCCACCCCGCCTCGGTGGGATATGGCCGGTTTGTTGAAAGAAGAAGAAACAATACTATTACTATCAACAGGTTACCTACCTATCATATTTATTCCAGAATAATATTAGGTGTAACATAAATAACGTAGAAGCATGATAAAGATGCCTAAATTAATAAAAATCTGACACAGAGAGGTATTGAAGGTTGGAGGGCGGGGAGGAATAAAAAAAAAAATAACCGCAATCATTACGCTGTGTGCTTAACATACACTCTTTTTCAGTAAGTCAACCAAGTCATTAAATCATTCAGTCAAGTCAGTAAGTCATTCAGTCAAGTCAGTAAGTTATTCAGTCAAGTCAGTAAGTTACTCAGTCAAGTCATGTCAGTAAGTCAGTCAAGTCAGTAAGTCATTCAGTCAAGTCAGTAAGTTATTCAGTCAACTCAATAAGTTATTCAGTCAGGTCATGTCAGTAAGTCAGTTAAGTCAGAAAGTCATTCAGTCAAGTCAGAAAGTCATTCAGATGACATTGAAATAAGCATGAAAGTCACTACGGTAGAGGACACTGAAAAAGTACAGGAAGACATAAACAGGGTTTTCCAGTGGGCAATAGAGAACAACATGACGTTCAGTGGTGATAAGTTCCAGCTGCTTAGATATGGAAAGAATGAAGAACTCAAAAGGAGCACTATATACAAAACTTAAGAGGGTCACCAAATAGAACGTAAAGAGCATGTAAAATACCTAGGAATAATTATTTTTGAGGGAGGGGGTAAAGGAGGTTTTGTGGGCGAAGGGTTTGGACTTCCAGCAAGCGTGCGTGAGCGTGTTAGATAGGAGTGAATGGAGACGAATTGTATTTGGGACATGATGAGCTGTTGGAGTGTGTGCAGGGTAATATTTAGTGAAGGGATTCAGGGAAACCGGTTATTTTTATATAGCCAGACTTGAGTCCTGGAAATGGGAAATACAATGCCTACAGTTTAAAGGAGGGGTTTGGGATATTGGCAGTCTGGAAGGATATGTTGTGTATCTTTATACGTATATATTTCTAAACTGTTGTATTCTGAGCACCTCTGCAAAAACAGTGATTATGTGTGAGTGAGGTGAAAGTGTTGAATGATGATGAAAGTATTTTCTTTTTGGGGATTTTCTTTCTTTTTTGGGTCACCCTGCCTCGGTGGGAGACGGCCGACTTGTTGAAAAAAAAAAAAACAAGACAGAGATCATGACAGCCAGGAGATGACGGGGTGGGTATTAAGAACTTTCAAAACAAGGCAAATAATGCCGATGGTGACACTCTTCAAATCGCTAGTGCTCCCTCACTTAGAATATTGCTCAGTGCTGATGGCCCCATTCAGGGCAGGAGAGAGATCTGAGCTGGAACAAACACAGAGATCGTTTACGACTCACATTGAGCCTGTAAAGCACCTAAACTACTGGGAACGCCTGCAAGGCTTGAACATGTATTCATTGGAGCGGAGGAGAGAGAGGTACATGATAATATATACATGTACCTGGAAGGTACTCGAGGGCCTGCTCCCAAATCTGCACACTGCCATAACAACATACTGGAGTGAGAGATATGGGAGGAAGTGTAAAATAAACCCAGTGAGGAGCAGGGGTGCAGTGGGGACAATAAGGGAACACTATCAACATCCGGGGTCCCAGACTATTCAACATCTTACCAGAAGATATCAGAAACATGGCTGGAAACAGTGTAGAAGCCTTCAAGAGGAAACTGGACAATTATCTTCACCAGGTGCCAGATCAACCAGGCTGTGATGGATGTGTGGGGCAGCGGGCCTCCAGCAGCAACAGCCTGGTTGACCAGGCAAGCACCAGGTGAGCCAGGCTCAGAGAGTAGGTAAACTCTGGAAACTCTTCAAAGGTATATCAAAGGTATATTCAGTAAGTTAGTCAGGTCAATAAGTTATTCAGTTAAGTCAGTGTGTTATTCGCCTCGTTCTATTTAATTGTACGAACTAACACTTCACTATGGCCATAGGCCCTTACTATATCCACCACATGTGAGCCACTCTTAATCCTTTCAGGGCTTCTGATGTACTAGTACATCTTAGGCATCAGGGTTATTGACGTATTAGTACGTGTAACTTCTAGCGCCTCCATCTCTAGCGAGAGAAAGCTGGTAGGCCTACATATGAAAGAATGGGTCTATGTGGTCAGTGTGCGCAGTATAAAAAAAATCCTGCAGCACACAGTGCGTAATGAGAAAAAAAAAAACTCTGACCTTATTTTTGGTTTAAAACAGCGACTTTGCACTGTATTTTCGTATAGTATTTATGGTTGTACGTATTCTAGTTTTCCTGGTCTCATTTTATAGAATGGCAGACATATTACAGAAATTGAGATGATTTTGATTGGTTTCACAATGAAAAGTATCTTGAAATTGAGCTCAAAATAGCAGAAATGTTCGATTTTTGCCAAAGTTCAAAAGTAAACAAATCATGTCATACGTCCAATACATGCCAACTGGTGAGTCTAATATTCTTTCTCAAGTGCTCTGATATTATTTATACCATTTCTACACTAATGCATTAGTCTGCATAACAGTAAATCTTCTATTTTTTGTGAGAATAAAAATTCAAAGTGGAAAGCAAAAGAAATGTAAGAGGGGCCTGGGGATGTGACTGATGAACCGAGGAAATGTGATTTTAGTGCCAGGAATGTCTGTCTTGTTAATTCTGGACCCTATTTGGAAATTGGCATCTTGAAATTTGTGTGAAATTGGCAAAATTGTCAATTTCTGACCACTTTATTGGATAGTTGAAATCAGTAAATGGGTGGTTTCTTGTACTGATTAGATAGAAAAAATAGAGTTGTAGCAAAATAGTTATGATATTTGTCAACTAGTATACTGGAATTGGCCGAAAATAGGGCTCAAAGTGGGCAAAATCACCAATGCGTAAACATCGTTGAGACCGCTAACTTTGCGAGAGCTTAATTCCATAAGTTTTCCATCAGATTTCATACTTTTGGTGTCATGATCGGAGAAAGATTCTCTATCATTTTGTAAGAAAAAATAATTTTTTTTTTTTTTTTTGAAAAATTTTCGACCCTGAGATATCTAATATCTCGATTTTCTTCGTAATTCCTAGACTTGAACGCTTAAACCTTTTCTTGTCACTGGCGGGAACACTTGTATACTTACTGGGTGCCATTATTGCTTGGCAGATTTAACAAATGGCAATGAAATTTAGGAAATATACATATAAATAATCACAGCGAGCTTATCGAGTATCGTCTTTGACTCACTGGTAAGATAAGATAAGATATTTTCTTTGGACTTTTAACCACGGAGGGTTAGCCACCCAGGATAACCCAAGTCAGTGCGTCATCGAGGACTGTCTAACTTATTTCCATTGGGGTCCTCAATCTTGTCTCCCAGGATGCGACCCACACCAGTCGACTAATGCCCAGGTACCTATTTGCTGCTAGGTGAACATGACAACAGGTGTAAGGAAACACGTCGAAATGTTTCCACCCCGCTGGGAATTGAACCCGGCCCCTCCGTATGTGAAGCAAGAGGTTTACCCACAGACCATCCCGCCCAGCTGGTGACCGCGCACTCAAAATTTTTTCCCCTCCCGCAATGTGTTAAACTAATTTTATGAAGTGTTAAAAATATGCCGCAATTCTGCTACAGCAATCGTGCTATAACCAAAACATGCAAGACAAAACCGTGTTAAATGATGGTCTACTGTACTACAAACTCTGATCATACAATTGAGTGGAAAAATAATGTCAGGAACCTGGGAATGGTAATGTCTGAAGATCTCACTTTCAAGGATCACAACAGTGCCATGATCACAACTGCAAAGAAAATGATGCCAAGCCAATGATGATCCTTTTCAAATCACTTGTTCTTTCTAGGCTGAAATATTGCTGTACATTAACATCTCCATTCAAAGCAAGTGAAATTGCAGACCTAGAGATTGTACAGAGAAACTTTACTTCACATATAAGTTCTATCAAACACCTCAACTACCGGGAATGCTTGGAAGCACTTGACTTGTACTCGCTGGAATGCAGTTGAGAGAGGAATATCATAATCTACACTTGGAAAATCCTAGGAGGAATGGTCCTGAATTTGCACATAGAAATCACTCCCTGGGCAGGTGGTGCAAAATACCCCCAAAGAAAAGTAGGGGTGCCACTGGTACACTAAGAGGAAACACCATAAGTGTCCAGGCCCTAAGACTGTTCAATAGTCTCCCACCATGCATAAGGGGAATTACCAATAGGCCTCTGGCTGCCTTCAAGAGGGAGCTGGACAGATACTTTAACCCTTTGACTGCTGAGACCCCAAATCCTAAAGTGTCTCTTTGTTGCAAAATATTAAAAAAAAAAAAAAAAAAAAATTATGAAAAGATAGAGAATCTTTTCCTGATGGTAATGACACCAAAAGTACGAAATTTTATGGAAAACTTGCATGATTACGCTCTCGTGAAGTAAGCAATCTCGGCGATATATATGCATCGGTGATTTCACCCAATTTGAGCCCTATTTTTGGCCAGTTCCATTGTTCCAGTCGACCAAACTCATAGCTATTTCTTTAGAACTCTATTTGTTCTATCGATTGAGTACAAGAAACCACCCATTTACCGATTTCAACTACCCAATAAAGTGGTCACAAATTGGCAATTTGGCCAATTTCATGCAAATTAAAAAATTGCCTATTTCAAAATAGGGTCCAGAATAAACAGCGCAGACATTCCTGGCACTAGAATAACATTTTCTCTTATATTACTCTTGCTTTCTATTTTGAATTTTA
>NC_069415.1:52210244-52239566 GCF_026875155.1 Cherax quadricarinatus
GAAAAGTACTTGATTCTTGAGAGCCACTATCAACCCCAAACAGTGAAATTTGGGGATAATTTAAACCTAGTAGTGTGCAAAAATTTCCCGCTTAAAATTTTTCTAGGGTGACACTCCACATTATGCTTGTAGGGTGTAGATAAACATTTGCCTTATGAGTTGCTATATTCTAATCCGAAACCAAATTACAACTCTGATGATTTCATAGCAACTCGTACCAGCTTAGCTAAAAGTGTTTTTAGAAGAACCCTTTGAAACACTTCATAAATCAACAGCAGAATTTACAAGAGTCGCTAACACTCGAGCAAAGCCGTCCAAAATCAAAATAGGTTCGAGAGTTATGTTGACTAACTTTAATAAAACGTCTGCAATGCCAAAGCTTGATCAAAAGTTTGTTGGTTCTTATCGAGTAGTTGAACACATCACTGGCAATAAGTATAAGGTTAGAGAAATTAGTACTGGTCAGTATAAAGAATCGCATTTAGATCATATGAAGTTAGTATGAGATGATAATGATGTTCCAGCCCAGACTAATGTGACAGACTCTGACAATCCTCCTGATCCTGTACTCTCTACCTCTGATACTCAGTCAGACGATCAACCTGAATGTTGTTATTCCCTACATACACGACAGGTATTGAGAAATCCTCAAGTATCATTTGTAACTCCCAAATTTCAGATTTGCCTCAAATACAGCAGGGAGTTAGCCAGTGCAACAGAGTTTGATCCTACCAGAGATACACCCATTCTGCATATGTCAATCTCACCCTAGCAGATTTGGGGGTTAAATATAAATAACCTGTATAGATGAAAAATTTTACAGTATCAACTTATCAGTATTCAAAATTTTTTTTTGTGTTCACGTTCTCTCCGAATTCTGAGAGTTAACAGTCTAGATTTGAGTGCACCGAATCTGCCTTTCTGTTAAGCACTTCTTTTTTTGTATATATTTCTTCCTCAGAATCCGTAGATCACATGAATACAGATCGATCGATCAAATTTTTTTTTATCACTTCAACTGTGTAATCCCAATGTTGAGTCTCATTCGATGAGTTGTGCTATATTATACCTTATAATGCATTACAGTTTCATTACAGTAAGTTTCATTATAGTCAATTACGCAAGCTTCCATTCCAATATTCTACTTATGTATGTTATAATGTTCAATTGTTGTGTACTTTGACATTGTATAGAATCAGCCCAAGCCGTACGCCTGCCGTCTCTAGTTTGTATAGCTGTATGTCGGGACAACATACGTTAGCGTCGCCGAGCTCTCAGTAGTGTACCAGTTCCTAGTAACCAGTTACCAGTAACCAGTGTACCAGTAGATGACTCACTACCAACCGTCTGTGTGAATCACTGACTGTTATTCACGTTGCTGCTGATCATAGCATGTTTTCAAATGCCGTTCACCCGCTGGGCACTGGTGGGTCAGTCTGAGATAGGGAGCAGAGAGAGGCAGGTCGGCTGTTGGCGCTTCCCATACTTTCCGTTTAACCCTTTGAGGGTTTTCGTCGTACTAGTACGTCTTACGCGTAGGGGTTTTTGTCGTACTAGTACGCATAAATTCTAGCGGCCTCAAATCTCACAGGAAAAGGCTGATAAGCCTAGATGTGAGAGAATGGGTCTGTGTGGTGGGTGTGCGCAGTAGGAAAAAAATCTGGGACCCAGTGGTGCATTGTGGGAATGCCATCATAGTACACAATTTCCACCGTGCCCTGTGGTAAGAAGTTCCTCACTCCTCGGCGAATTGGGACACTTTTGTTCCCCAGTGACAGTTCTAATACAGATGGAAGTGACAGTGAAGATGAGTTTTAGGTTCTGGTGAGGTTTTGACTGAAACTAATGACCATAATATGGGTAATAGTGAGGAAAACCCAGACAACCCCACAGCCTTCCACCTCTGGTGATGGGCCATCTTGTTACTTTCGTTGTACCAGAATCAAAGAGGAAACTCCCATTTTCCAAAATCCCAGACTCAGATGTGAGAAATTGGTGATGATAGTGATAGTGATTATGAACTACAAGCTCTTCAAATTTGTTCCAAGAATGGAGGGGAGGAGGAGGAAAGAGGGGAGGAGGCAGAGGAGGAGGGGGCAAAGGAGGAGGAGGCAAGAGGAGGAGGAGGCAAGAGGAGGAGGAGGCAAGAGGAGGGGAGGCAGAGGAGAGGAGGCAAGAGGAGGAGGAGGCAAGAGGAGGAGGAGGAAAGAGGAGGAGGAGGAGGGGGAAGAAGAAGAAGAGGGAGGAGGAGGAGGAGGAGGGGGAAGAAGAGGAGGAGGAGGAAGGGGAGGAGGAGGAAGAGAAGAAACGAAATGATAACAATAATACATAAAAATAATACATAATAATATAATAAAAATATAATAATAATAATAAAAATAATAAAATAATAATAATAATAAAACATAAAAAATAATAATAGGTAATAATAATATGTAATAATAAATGTTCACCCATGACAGTAACAAGAAAAGGGGGAGATAACATCTGATAATTTGCTGACGTTGATGAGGGTAAATGAGGGTAGAGCTGATCCCAAAAAGATGAGATGAACATGCCCTCCCTTTTGTTTTTGCGGGTATACTAACATTTCTGTCTGTCTATTTGCCTGCTGTCAAGCTCCCTGTCTATCCATCTAGCTCTCTGTCCCCAGAGAGCCAAAAGACTGCGTCATCATTTTTACTCACATCTTCAGCAGAGTATAGCACTTTGTCTGGGTTTCTTGGGTTATCCTAGGTAATTTATACCATGTATTCTTGTATTTATGTGAAACCTGTGAGACAGAGATAGACAGACAGATAGAATGGGGGAGAAAGATAATTAGATAGAATGGAGGAGGGGAAGCAGCATCCTACCCCATTGTTTTGACAGGCCGAGGGGAAAGGTAATGAGCCAATATGTCACTTTGACAGCTGCGGACTCCTTGTAATTTACACTATGGACAAGGAGGAAAAGGGAGTAGGGGGAAGGGGAAAAGAAGAGGAGGAGGAGGGAAGAGGAGGAAGAGGAGGAGAAGGAAGAGGAAGAGTAGGAGGAAGAGGAAAAAGAGGAAGAGGAGGAGGAAGAGGAATAGTACAAGGAAGATTAGGGGGAAGAGGAGGGAAGAGGAAGAAGAGGGGAGGGGGAAGAGTAGGAGGAAGAGGAAGAAGAGGAGGAGGAGGAAGAGGAGGAGGAGAAGAGGAAGAGTAGGAGGAAGAGGAAGAGGAGGAAGAGGAAGAGTATGAGGAAGAGTAGGGGGAAGAGGAGGAAGAGGAAGAAGAGGAGGAGGAGGTGGAACACTAGTACACTGGTACTGGTACACTAACATTTCTGTCTGTCTATTTGTCTGTCTGTCAAGCTCCCTGTCTATCTGTCTTTTCCGTCTAGCTCTCTGTCTCAGAGAGCCACAAGACTGTGTCATCACTTTTACTCACATCTTCAAGCAGAGTATAGCACTTTGTTGGATTTTTTGGGGTTTCCTAGGAAATTTATACTATGTATACTTGTATTTATGTGTACCTGTGAGACAGAAGATAGATAGCCCAGATAGAAAGAGAGAGACAGATTGAAAGAGATAGAATGAGGGAGAAAGATAAAACACCATTGTGTATGACACCATGTTCAGAGTTCCACAAGCTGCAGAACTAATGGAATATGTTCATGACTGTATATTGGTATTATATATTATAGAACAATAAAATAAACAATGTTTTTGTATGTTTGTTTTGTAAACAAGTTTTGTAAACAATATATTGATAATTATGTTTGTGTGCTTATTGTGTTGTATACAACGAGTGATATATGTACATTGCACCTTACTTTGGGCTCACAGGCCACATAAGTTATGTGAAAAAATAAAATAGTGAAAAAAAAAAACAAACCCTTCAAATACAAGTAAACTAAAGTTTACCGGGTGAGCGGCAGTCGCCGCTGTTGCCATACGCGGCTCATTTTCTGCAAACTTCATGCATCCATATCTCCGTAAGTATTGATGGTAAATTTTTTTTGTTTATCCCATAATGTTTAGAAAAAAAAACTCTATTTTTCATAAAAAAAATAATTTTTTTTTTTTTTTTTGAAATTTGGCCGACCCTGAGAACGAGTTTCGGAGAGGGCCTGTCGACCCTCAAAGGGTTAATTATACGTACTAATCAGCCTACATGAGTGTTTTTACCCCATCCACGTTATCGAACCCAAATGACATCATCCTCTCTCTCTAACTCACTCACTCTCTCTCTCTCTCTCTCCTCTATATATATATATATATAATAATTATATATATATATATATATTATATATATATATTATATATATATATGTATATGTATATATATATATATATACAAACTCTCTCTTCTCTCTCCATAACTCTCTCTCTCTCTCTCTCTCTCTCCATAACTTGCTCTCTCTCTCTCCATAGCTCTCTCTCTCTCTAACTCTCTCAATAACTATCTCTCTCACTCTCTCCAAAACTCTCTCTCTCCATAACTCTCTCTCTCCAAAACTCACTCTCTCCATAACTCTCTCTCTATATATAACTCTCTCCATAACTCTCTAACAGAGAGACAGACCTCTTTCAATAAATATATTCACCACTCACTCTAAGCTAAAGACAAAAATATTTTAAGGTAATTAATGTGTGTACTGCATATGCAATTTTTAGGTCTAGCTCTATTGCTCACATAATATATGATAGTGTAAACATGTCATCAGGCTTTTATATGCATTTTAAAGAAAAAAAAAAGCTGTTTCACTTTACATTGATTTTCACTGTACAGCGGTAGCCTGGAACCTAACCTGCTGAATACGCGAGGCCTTCATAATTTTGTGGAACAGATACTGAAAATGTAACAGCAGACAATGCATTACAGGAAACTGGTTAGCCAGACATATGTCCTGGAGGTGGGAAGTACAGTTCCTGCACTCTGAAAGAAGGGTGGGAATATTTACATTTTTGAACTGTAAATTGGTGTGTCTCTGGCAAGACAGTAATGGAGTGAGCAATGGTGAAAGCGCTTCTTCTTTTTTGGGTCACCCTACCTTGGTGGGAGACAGCTGGTGCATTAAAGAAAGTACACCTACCATCCGACTTACGACCGAGTTCGGTTCTGAGAAACCGGTCCTAAGTCGAAATGGTCGTAAGTCGAACTTTACTACTGAATATCAACAAAACATTTTTGTAATGACTTTATTTTATTGTTTTATTTTGGTATTTCATGTTTTACTTTACTTTTTATGCTGTTAGTACTGTATTTTATACTGTAAGGTTTAGGATAAACACTGTGAACAACACAAATAGTTGTTTATTTCCCAGAAATTTGGCATAAAAAACACGATCGTAAGTCGAGTGGTCATAAGTCGAGTGGTCATAAGTCGAGTGGTCGTAAGTCGAGTGGTCGTAAGTCGAGCAGGTCGTAAGTCAGATGGTAGATGTTTTTATTTTTTTATTATCACACCGGCCGATTCCCACCAAGGCAGGGTGGCCCGAAAAAGAAAAACTTTCACCATCATTCACTCCATCACTGTCTTGCCAGAAGGGTGCTTTACACTACAGTTTTTAAACTGCAACATTAACACCCCTCCTTCAGAGTGCAGGCACTGTACTTCCCATCTCCAGGACTCAAGTCCGGCCTGCCGGTTTCCCTGAATCCCTTCATAAATGTTACTTTGCTCACACTCCAACAGCACGTCAAGTATTGTAGATGTATGCATATTATTGTTTTGTTTTTTTCAACAAGTCGGCCATCTCCCACCTAAGCAGGGTGACATAAAAGAGAAAATCTCCAAAACAAAAATACTTTCAAAATCATCATTTAACACTTACACCTCACTCACACAATCACTGTTTTTGCAGAGGGATCCAGATACAACAGTTTAGTAGCATATACTATATAATGATACAATATAACAAGTGACCTGAAATAATTACAATATCATGGCCCCAATTACAGTGGTCCCTCAATAATCGTCCGGCCTGAAAGTCGTCCATTTTGGAAATAGTCCCATTATTTCGTCTAAACATTGGCTCGCAAATGGTCCGTTAACTCGCTAATCGTCCTTCGTCCGGGACGGGTACTCACGCTCTGAGCCGCCTGGGCCTGCCTTCCCAGCCAGTGTGCCATTGTTTACCAGTGAGCGACGGTCCCCTCACATGCTCCTACAAAATATTTCAGAATATTCCCTTGATTTTAGTGCTTGCAAGTGCTAAATAAGCTACAATGGCTCCAAAGAAAGCTTCTAGTGCCAGCCCTTTGGTAAAGAATGTGAGAAACACATAATTTATGAAAAAGTTTGTAGAAAAATACAAAGGTGGTGGTGGTGGTGGTGGTGGTAGAGTGGAAGCAGTTGTGATAGTGGTTGATGGTGGTAGTGATGGTGGTAGAAGGTAGTAGTGATGGTGGTAACAGTTGTACTAGTGGTAGAAGGTCATAATGATGGTTGTAGAGGGTTCCTTCTTTAGTGATTCAGCGATTCTACCAACTTCTCCAACGTTGTTGGAGTTATATAGGGCTACAGAAAACACCGCCACCTCAGCTGCTGCTTCACCACCATTATGGACGGCTCAGTGGCCCTTATATACCCAACAACAACACAACACAACACCTCTCGTGACATACGTAATGACTTATTTTTATTCATTCTAGAGTATATTCCATGTTTTTATGTTATTACTATTGTTTATTATGTCATATTAGTTGAATTGTGATAGATAAATAAGCCATAGAGTTGATATTAGTGTCATATTCTCCAACAATAAACTTGCCATCCCTCACACAAACAATTCTCCAATAAGAACATAAGAAAGGAGGAACACTGCAGTAGGCCTGCTGGCCCATACTAGGAAGGTCCTTTACAATCCTTCCCGCTAAGAACATAACAATGGAAGAACACTGCAGGTCTATTGGCCCATACAAGGCAGGTCCTTAATGACCTCTACCCAAAGCTACCCAAGAATTTACTCCCGTACCCAATGACACAAATCAAACTCAGCTCCTCCAACTCATATATTTGTCCAATCTCTTCTTAAAGCTACTCAAGGTCCTAGCCTCGATCACCCTACTGGTAAGTGTGATGCTAAATAAGAACTTAAGAAAGTAGGAACACTGCAACAGGCCTGCTGGCCCATACTAGGCCGGTCCTTCACAAATCCAACCCACTAACAGAACAAATGCTACCCAAGCAATAAGCTCAGGTGCAAGTCCGACTCAAATCCAACCCCTCTCACTCGTGTATTTATCCATCCTAAATTTGAAACTACCCAATGTTTTGGCTTCGATCGCCCTACTAGGCAGACTGTTCCACTAATCAATTACCCCTATTACCAATGTTCATTTATACATTTTATTAGTGCTTTACATTTATTTGGCATTTTTTTCTGCATGTAAATATATATTTATGCTAGGGAAGTGACCCCTGAAGTGACCTAGAGTCCTTATGAAGGGGGATTCCCCTTCCAAACAATAACCTCTCTTCCCTCTCTCCTCCTCCCTGTCTTCCATTCATCAACAACAGCCTTCAATAAAGGTAACTGTCATGTTGAATGTTCATTCTTTTGTGCATGTAAATCTATCTTTTAGGTAAAAAAAAAAATTGTTGTTGATACTTCTGGGTGTCTTGAACGAATTAATTGGATTCACATTATTTCTTATGGGGAAAATTAATTAAAAAATCGTCTATTTCGATAACAGTCCCACTTCCAGGAATGGATTAAGGACGATAATTGAGGGACCACTGTATATATACAGAGGACCCTCAGCTAACGATATTAATCCATTCCTGAAAGCTCATCATATGCTGAAATTATCGTTAGCTGAATTAATTTTCCCCATAAGAAATAATGGAAATCAAATTAATCAGTGTAAGACACCCCAAAGTCTGAAAAAAAAAAAATTTTTACCACATGAAATATTAATTTTAATGGTATAAACCTTGGTAATAAATACCGACAAGTTGGTTTAGAAAGACACGTAAGCAAACACTAACATATTTATTAGAAAATGTTTCAGTCCTGGGACTGAAACATGATCAAGGTTCCAGGACCGAAACGTTTTCTAATAAATATGTTATAGTGTTTGCTTACGTGTCTTTCTAAACCATTAATTTTAATACACACAAACTGACACTTACCTTTTTTGAAGATCTGGTGATGATTGATGGGATGGGAGGAGGGGTGTGGAAGTTGTTAATGCTTAGAAGGGGGAATCCCCTTCCATTAGGACTTGAGGTATCAAGTCCTTTTCTGGGATTACTTCCCTTCTTCTTTTAACCCTTTCAGGGTCCGTCCCGTAGATCTACGGCTTTACGTTCAGGGTCCAAACCGTAGATCTACGCCATGAGCTCAGCTCACTCTGATAAACTGTGAGTGGTACATTTGGGCCTAGATATGAGAGAATACATCTATGTGGTATGTGTGCACCACATAAAACAGATCCTGCAGCACACTGTGTATAATGAGAGAAAAAAAATGAAATCATGATTTTTCGATTAAAACAGCAACTTTGCAGTGTTTTTCGTATGTTTTTTATAGTTGTATTTGCGATTTCTTGGTCTCATTTGATAGAATGGAAGACATATTACAGAAATAGAGATGATTTTGATTGGTTTTAGCATTGGAAATGGCTTGAAACTGAGCTCAAAGTAGCGGAAATGTTAAATTTTTGCCGATATTCAAGAGTAAACAAACGACCTCACACATCTAATACACGTCAGCTGGTGGGTCTAATATACATTCACAAATATGGTGATGATATTTATACAAATATTACAGTATTGCATAACAGTAAATCTTCTATTTTTTGGTGAATAAAAATTCATTATGTAAATAAAAAATCAAAATGGAATTTATTTGTAAAGCCTCAAAACATAACTAATGAACAGAGGAAATGTTAATTTAGTGCCAGGAATGCTTACATTGTTCATTCTGGACCCTATTTTGAAATTGGAATATTTTGAACTTTGTGTTAAATTGGCCAAATTAACAATTTCCGATCACTTTATTTTGTAGTTGAAGCAGTTGACTTGGCGATTTCTTGTGCTCAATCGATAGAATAGAAGTAATACTAGTGAAATAGCTAAGAATTTGGTTGATTGGAATAATGTAATTGGCCTAAAATGGGAGTCAAAGTCGGCAAAATCGCCTATTCGTAAATATCGCTGACACATCAAAATTCGCGAGAGCATAATTTCGTCAATTTTCCACCAAATTTCGTACTTTTTGTTTTATTACCTTCACAAAAAGATTCTCTACGATTTCATAAGAAAAAATAACAAATTTTTTTTTTTAAAATTCTTGGACACTGGTGCGTGACTCCAGATTTGGGCCTTGGACCCTGAAAGGGTTAATGCCACTAGGACCAGCTTGAGAGTCACTGGACCTCTGTCGCACAACATATCTGTTCATAGAGGCCTGTACCTCCCGTTCTTTTATGACATTCCTAAAGTGGTTCACAACATTTTCATTGTAATAGTCACCAGCACGGCTTGCAATAGCTCTGTGAGGGTGATTTTCAACCATAAAGGTTTGCACTTCAAGCCACTTTGCACACATTTCCTTAATCTCTTTCTTCATATCCATGGTAATTCTCACCCTTTTTCCTGCAGGGTTGGCACTAGATGCTTTCTTGGGGCCCATGGTGACTTATTTTGCAGGTATAATCACTAAAAACACTGTGAAAATATGAAATGTCCTGATTGTATGCGTGGATGCGACCGCACTGGCTGGCTTGTAAACACTGGCACCCACGGGACAACTGAGGTATGCTCAGGCCACACGTGGACGCGTCTCGAACGAATCGCGTAGGGTGAGTTTTTTAGAGTTAGCCAAGGCAAAATTTTTGCATTAAAATGTATCATATGCTGGATTTAACGTAAGGTGATGCCATCATTAGCAGTGTATACCATCCTATTACACATCCCACCAAATTGCCAATATCCCAAACCCCTCTTTTAAAGTGCAGGCATTGTACTTCCCATTTCCAGAACTCAAGTCCGGCTATATAAAAACAACCGGTTTCCCTGAATCCCTTCACTAAATATTATATATGGACTTGTATTATACTTATATTATATTATATATGTACTTTGTGGTTTGCTATATGTGAACTTCCTATCAGGAGATGCTCCATTAGCTATATTTTTCTAAATCAGAATTTATCACACTTTAAAACATATTTTTGAGTTATTGCCTGGCTGGACATCCTCAGCACCCTATTTATATCTTTATGTCAGTCTAATAAATGGGATTAAGTCAGGAGTATCTGAGAGAGAGCTAAGAAAGGGGTAGCAATAATGTTGAAGGTCCAGTTATGGAAGAAGAAGAGGGAATATAAATGTGTAAATTCAAGGATTATGTGGGTTAAAATAAGGATTGGATGTGAAAAGTGGGTTATAATAAGTATGTATGCACCTGGAGAAGAGAGGAGTGTAGAGCAGAGAGAGAGAGATTTTGGGAGATGTTAAGTAAATGAATAGGAACCTTTGAGCCAAGTGAGAGAGTAATTGTGGTAGGGGACCTAAATGTTAAAGTAAGAGAAACATTTAGAGAGGGTGTGGTAGGTAAGTTTGGGGTACCAAGTGTAAATAATAATGGGAGCCCTTTGATTGAAGCTTGTATAGAAAAGGGTTTAGTTACAGGTAATGCATATTTTAAGAAAAAGAGGATAAATAAGTATACAAGATATGGGGTCGAAGAGGTATGGGGTAGGTTTAAAAATGTAGTGTTAGAGTGTTCAGCAGAAGTTTGTGGTTACAGGAAAGTGGGTGCGGGAGGGAAGAGGAGTAATTGGTGGAATGATGATGTAAAGAGAGTAGTAAGGGAGAAAAAGTTAGCATATGAGAAGTTTTTACAAAGTAGAAGTGATGCAAGGAGGGAAGAGTATATGGAGAAAAAGAGAGAGAGGTTAAGAGAGTGGTGAAGCAATGTAAAAAGAGAGCAAATGAGAGAGTGGGTGAGATGTTATCAACAAATTTTGTTGAAAATAAGAAAAAGTTTTGGAGTGAGATTAATAAGTTAAGGAAGCCTAGAGAACAAATGGATTTGTCAGTTAAAAATAGGAGAAGAGAGTTATTAACCCTTTCAGGGTCCAAGGCCCAAATCTGGAGTCACACACCAGTGTCCAAGAATTTTCAAAAAAAAAAAAATTTGTTATTTTTTCTTATGAAATTGTAGAGAATCTTTTTGTGAAGGTAATAAAACAAAAAGTACGAAATTTGGTGGAAAATTGACGAAATTATGCTCTCGCAAATTTTGATGTCTCAGGGATATTTACGAATCGGCGATTTTGCCGACTTCGACTCCCATTTTAGGCCAATTACATTATTCCAATCAACCAAATTCTTAGCTATTTCACTAGTATTACTTCTATTCTATCGATTGAGCACAAGAAATCGCCAAGTCAACTGTTTCAACTACAAAATAAAGTGATCGGAAATTGTTAATTTGGCCAATTTAACACAAAGTTCAAAATATGCCAATTTCAAAAGAGGATCCAGAAAGAACAATGTAGGCATTCCTGGCACTAAACTAACATTTCCTCTGTTCATTAGTTATGTTTTGAGGCTTTACAAATAAATTCCATTTTGATTTTTTATTCACATAATGAATTTTTATTCACACCAAAAAATAGAAGATTTACTGTTATGCAATATTGTAATAATTGTATAAATATCATCACCATATTTGTGAATGTATATTAGACCCACCAGCTGACGTGTATTAGATGTGTGAGGTCGTTTGTTTACTCTTGAATATCGGCAAAAATTTAACATTTCTGCTACTTTGAGCTCAGTTTCAAGCCATTTCCAGTGCTAAAACCAATCAAAATCATCTCTATTTCTGTAACATGTCTTCCATTCTATCAAATAAGACCAAGAAATCGCAAATACAACTATAAAAAACATACGAAAAAACACTGCAAATTTGCTGTCTTAATCGAAATATCATGATTTCATTTTTTTTCTCTCATTATACACAGTGTGCTGCAGGATCTGTTTTATGTGGTGCACACATACCACATAGATGTATTCTCTCATATCTAGGCCCAAATGTACCACTCACAGTTTATCAGAGTGAGCTGAGCTCATGGCGTAGATCTACGGTTTGGACCCTGAACGTAAAGCCGTAGATCTACGGGACGGACCCTGAAAGGGTTAAATACATAATCCAACAAACTACTGTCATTTTGCCCTACATCATATCTTGTTTTTTTTATTATTTTTTTATTATCACACTGCCCGATTCCCACCAAAGCAGGGTGGCCCGAAAAAGAAAAACTTTCACCATCATTCACTCCATCACTGTCGTGCCAGAAGGGTGCTTTACACTACAGTTTTTAAACTGCAGCATTAACACCCTTCCTTCAGAGTGCAGGCACTGTACTTCCCATCTCCAGGACTCAAGTCCGGCCTGCCGGTTTCCCTGAACCCCTTCATAAATGTTACTTTGCTCACACTCCAACAGCACGTCAAGTATTAAAAACCATTCGTATCCATTCACTCCTATCAAACACGCTCATGCATGCCTGCTGGAAGTCCAAGCCCCTCGCACACAAAACCTCCTTCACCCCCTCCCTCCAACCTTTCCTAGGCCGACCCCTACCCCGCCTTCCTTCCACTACAGACTGATACACTCTGAAGTCATTCTGTTTCGCTCCATTCTCTCTACATGTCCGAACCACCTCAACAACCCTTCCTCAGCCCTCTGGACAACAGTTTTGGTAAATCCCGCACCTCCTCCTAACTTCCAAACTACGAATTCTCTGCATTATATTCACACCACACATTGCCCTCAGACATGACATCTCCACTGCACTCCAGCCTTCTCCTCGCTGCAACATTCATCACCCATGCTTCACACCCATATAAAAGTGTTGGTATAACTATACTCTCATACATTCCCCTCTTTGCCTCCAAGGACAAAGTTCTTTGTCTCCACAGACTCCTAAGTGCACCACTCACCCTTTTCCCCTCATCAATTCTATGATTCACCTCATCCTTCATAGACCCATCCGCTGACACGTCCACTCCCAAATATCTGAATACATTCACCTCCTCCATACTCTCTCCCTCCAATCTGATATCCAATCTTTCATCACCTAATATTTTTGTTATCCTCATAACCTTACTCTTTCCTGTATTCACTTGTAATTTTCTTCTTTTGCACACCCTACCAAATTCATCCACCAATCTCTGCAACTTCTCTTCAGAATCTCCCAAGAGCACAGTGTCATCAGCAAAGAGCAACTGTGACAACTCCCAGGAGGCCTGGTCACAGACCGGGCCGCGGGGGCGTTGACCCCCGGAACTCTCTCCAGGTAAACTCCAGGTTATGTGTGATTCTTTATCTTTTAACTCCACACCTCTTGTCAAGACCCTCGCATTTACTTCTCTTACAACCCCATCTATAAATATATTAAACAACCACGGTGACATCACACATCCTTGTCTAAGGCCTACTTTTACTGGGAAATAATTTCCCTCTTTCCTATGTACTCTAACTTGAGCCTCACTATCCTCGTAAAAGCTCTTCACTGCTTTCAGTAACCTACCTCCTACACCATACACCTGCAACATCTGCCACATTGCCCCCCTATCCACCCTGTCATATGCCTTTTCCAAATCTATAAATGCCACAAAGACCTCTTTAGCCTTATCTAAATACTGTTCACTTATATGTTTCACTGTAAACACCTGGTCCACACACCCCTACCTTTCCTAAAGCCTCCTTGTTCATCTGCTATCCTATTCTCCGTCTTACTTTTAATTCTTTCAATAATAACTCTACCATACACTTTACCAGGTATACTCAACAGACTTATCTCCCTATAATTTTTGCACTCTCTTTTGTCCCCTTTGCCTTTATACAAAGGAACTATGCATGCTCTCTGCCAATCCCTAGGTACCTTACCCTCTTCCATACATTTATTAAATAATTGCAAGAACCACTACAAAACTATATCCCCACCTGCTTTTAACATTTCTATCTTTATCCCATCAATCCCGGCTGCCTTACCCCCTTTCATTAATAACATGGGGTAGGTTTAAGAATGCAGTGCTAGTATTTTCAGCTGAAGTTTGTGGTTACAGGTAAGTGAGTGCGGGAGGGAAGAAGAGCGATTGGTGGAATGATGATGTAAAGAGAGTAGTAAGGGAGAAAAACATTGCATATGAGAGGTTTCTACAAAGTAGAAGTGATGCAAGGAGGGAAGAGTATATGGAGAGAAAAAGAGAACTGAAGAGAGTGGTGAAGCAATCTAAAAAGAGAGCAAATGAGAGAGTGGGTAAGATGTTATCAACAAATTTTGTTGAAAATAAGAAAAAGTTTTGGAGTGAGATTAATAAGTTGAGGAAGCCTAGGGAACAAATGGATTTGACAGTTAAAAAAAGGAGACATGAGTTATTAAATGGAGAGTTAGAGGTATTGGGAAGATGGAGGGAATATTTTGAGGAACTGTTAAATGTTGATGAAGATAGGGAACTGTGATTTCGTGTAGAGGGCAAGTAAGAATAACATCTTGTAGGAGTGAGGAAGAGCCAGTTGTGAGCATGGGAGAAATTTGTGAGGCAGTGGGTAGAATGAAAAGGGGTAAGGCAGCTGGGATTCATGGGATAAAGATAGAAATGTTAACCCTTTCAGGGTCCGTGCCGTAGATCTACAGCTTTACGTTCAGGGTCCAAACCGTAGATCTACGCCATGAACTCAGCTCACTCTGATAAGCTGTGAGTGGTAAATTTGGACCTAGATATAAAAGAATACATCTATGTGGTATGTGTGCACCACATAAAACAAATCCTGCAGCACAGTGTATAATGAGAGAAAAAACTGTGACCGTGATTTTCGATTAAAACAGCAAATTTGCAGCGTTTTCTATGTTTTTTATAGTTGTATTTGCGATTTCTTGGTCTCATTTGATAGAACATAAGATATATTACAGAAATACAGATGATTTTGATTGGTTTTAGCACTGAAAATGGCTTGAAACTGAGCTCAAAGTAGCGGAAATGTTAAATTTTTGCTGATGTTCAAGAGCAAACAAACGACCTCACACGTCTAATACACGCCAGCTGGTGGGTCTAATATACATTCGCAAATGTGGTGATGATATTTATACAATTATTACAATATTGCCTAACAGTAAATCTTCTATTTTTTGGTTTGAATAAAAATTCATCATGTGAATAAAAAATCAAAATGGAATTCATTTGTAAAGCCTCAAAACATAACTAATGAACAGAGGAAATGTTAGTTTAGTGCCAGGAATACCTATATTGTTTATTCTGGACCCTATTTTGAAATTGGAATATTTTGTACTATGTGTTAAATTGGCCAAATTACCAATTTCCGATCACTTTATTTTGTAGTTGAAACAGTTGACTTAACGATTTCTTGTGCTCAATCAATAGAAGTAATACTAGTGAAAAAGCTAAGAATTTGGTCGAATGGAATAATGTAATAGGCCTAAAATGGGAGTCAAAGTCGGCAAAATCGCTGATTGGTAAATATCGCTGACACATCAAAATTCGCAAGAGCATAATTTCGTCAATTTTCCATCAAATTTCGTACTTTTTGTTTTATTACCATCAGAAAATGATTCTCTACCATTACATTAGAAAAAAATAACAAAATTTTTTATGAAAATTCTTGGACCCTGGTGCACACTTTGAAATTTGGCCTCTGGACCCTGAAAGGGTTAAAAGCAGGTGAGGGTATAATTTAGGAGTGGTTGGTACTATTGTTTAATAAATATATGGAAGACGGTAAGGTATTAGGGATTGGTAGAGAGCATGCATAGTTCCTTTGTATAAAGGCAAAGGGGATAAAAGAGAGTGCAAAAATTATAGGGGAATAAGTTGGAAGGGTTATTATCAAAAGAATTAGAGGTAAGACAGAATGTAGGATTGCAGATGAGCAAGAAGGTTTTAGAGTGGGCAGAGGATGTGTAGATCAAGTGTTTACATTGAAGCATATATGTGAACAGTATTTAGATAAAGGTAGGGAAGTTTTTATTGCATATTTGGATTTAGAAAAGGCATATGATAGAGTGGATAGGGAAGCAATGTGGCAGATGTTACAATTATATGGAATAGGTGGCAAGTTACTAAATGCTGTAGAGTTTTATGAGGATAGTGAGGCTCAGGTAAAAGTAGGTCATAGACAGGGATGTGTAATGTCACCATGGTTGTTTAATATATTTACAGATGGGGTTGTAAAAGAAGTAAATGCTAGGGTGTTTGGGAGAGGGGTGGGATTAAATTATGGGGAATCAAATACAAAATGGGAATTGACACAGTTACTTTTTGCTGATGATACTGTGCTTATGGGAGATTCTAAAGAAAAATTGCAAAGGTTACTAGACAAGTTTGGGAGTGTGTGTAAAGGTAGAAAGTTGAAAGTGAACATAGAAAAGAATAAGGTGATGAGGGTGTCAAATGATTTAGATGAAGAAAAATTGGATATCAAATTGGGGAGGAGTATGGAAGAAGTGAATGTTTTCAGATATTTGGGAGTTGACGTGTCAGTGGATGGATTTATGAAGGATGAGGTAAATCATAGAATTGGTGAAGGAAAAAAAGGTGAGTGGTGCATTGAGGTATATGTGGAGACAAAAAAATGTTATCTATGGAGGCAAAGAAGGGAATGTATGAAAGTGTAGTAGTACCAACACTCTTATATGGGTGTGAAGCTTGGGTTGTAAATGCTGCAGCGAGGAGGCGGTTGGAGGCAGTGGAGATGTCCTGTCTAAGGGCAATGTGTGGTGTGAATATTATGCAGAAAATTTGGAGTGTGGAGATTAGAAGAAGGTGTGGAGTTAATAAAAGTATTAGTCAGAGGGCTGAAGAGGGGGTTGTTGAGGTGGTTTGGTCATTTAGAGAGAATGGATCAAAGTAGAATGACATGGAGAGTTTCAATCTGTAGGGGAGGGAAGGCGAGGTAGGAGTCGTCCTCAAAAAAGGTTGGAGGGAGGGGGTAAAGGTGGTTTTGTGGGTGAGGGGCTTGGACTTCCAGCAAGCATGCGTGAGAGTGTTAGTTAGGAGTGAATGGAGATGAATGGTATTTGGGACATGACGAGCTGTTGGAGTGTGAGCAGGGTAATATTTAGTCAAGGGATCCAGGGAAACTGGTTATTTTATATAGCCGGACTTGAGTCCTGGAAATGGGAAGCACAATGCCTGCACTTTAAGGGAGGGGTTTGACATACTGGCAGTTTGGAAGGATATGTTGTGTATCTTTATACGTATGTGCTTCTAAACTGTTGTATTCTGATCACCTCTGCAAAAACAGTGATTATGTGTGAGTGAGGTGAAAGTGTTGAATGATGATTGAATGATGATTTTCTTTGTTTTTTGGGTTACCCTGCCTAGATGGGAGACATTGTGCCTTTGGGAGATACTGAAGAGAAGTTGCAGAGGTTGGTGGATGAATTTGGTAGGGTATGCAAAAGAAGAAAATTAAAAGTGAATATAGGAAAGAGTAAGGAGATGAGGATAACAAAAAGATTAGGAAACGAAAGACTGGCTATCAGATTGGAGGGCGAGAGTATGGAGGAGGTGAATGTATTCAGGTATTTAGGAGTGGACATGTCAGCAGATGGGTCTATGAAGGATGAGGTGAATCATAGAAATGATGAGGGGAAAAGGGTGAGTAGTGCACTTAGGAGTCTGTGGAGACAAAGAACTTCGTCCATGAAAGCAAAGAGGGGAATGCATGAGAGCATAGTTGTACCAACACTCTTGTATGGGTGTGAAGCATGGGTGATGAATGTTGCAACAAGGAGGAGGCTGGAGGCAGTGCAGATGGCAAATCTGATGGCAATGTGTGGTGTGAATATAATGCAGAGAATTCGTAGTTTGGAAATTAAGAAAAGGTGTGGGATTACCAAAACTAATATCCAAAGGGCTGAGGAGGGATTGTTGAGGTGGTTCAGACATGTAGAGAGAATGGAACAAAACGGAATGACTTCGAGAGTGTATAAATCTGTAGTGGAGGGAAGACGGGGTAGGGGTTGGCCTAGGAAGGGTTGGAGGGAGGAGGAAAAGGAGGTTTTATGTGTGAGGGGCTTGGACTTCCAGCAAGCATGCATGAGCGTATTTGATAGGAGTGAATGGGGACAAAAGGTTTTTAACCTTTTCAGGGTTTCGGACTTACTAGTACGGCTTACGCACCAGGGTTTTTGACGTTCTAGTACACCTAAATTCTAGTGCCCTCAAATCTAGTGAGAGAAAGCTGGTAAGCCAACAAATGAAAGAATAGGTCTATGTGGTCAGTGTGCGCAGTATAAAAAAAAATCCTGCAGCACACAGTGCGTAATGAGAAAAAAAAAAAACTTTGTGTTTTTGGATTAAAACAGCGAATTTGAGCTGTATTTTCGTATGGTATTTATTGTTCTATTCTAGTTTTCCTGGTCTCATTTTATAGAATGGAAAACATTACAGAAATTGAGGTGATTTTGACTTGTTTTACAATGAAAAGTACCTTGAAATTGAGCTCAAAGAAGTAGAAATGTTTGATAGCAAACAAATTATGCCAAGCGTCCAATACACGTCAACTGGTGAGTCTAATATTCTTTCACAAGTGCGTTGATATTATCTATACCATTTCTACACTAATGCAGTAGTCTGCATAACAGTAAATCTTCCATTTTTTGTGAGAATAAAAATTCAAAGTGGAAAGCAAAAGAATGTAAGAGGGGCCTGGGGGACGTGACTAATGAACAGAGGAAATGTTATTTTAGTGCCAGGAATGTCTGTCTGGTTTATTCTGGACCCTATTTGGAAATTGGCATCTTTTGAAATTTGTGTGAAATTGGCAAAATTGCTGAATTCTGACCACTGTATTGGATAGTTGAAATTGGTAAATGGGTGGTTTCTTGTACTCATTCGATAGAAAAAATGGATTTCTAGCGAAATAGTTATGATTTTTGTCGACTAGTACACTGGAATTGGCCAAGAATAGGGCTCAAAGTGAGCAAAATCACCGATGCGTAAACATCATTGAGACCGCTAACTTCGCGAGAGCATAATTCCATAAGTTTTCCATCAAATTTCATACTTTTGGTGTCATTGTGATCGGGAAAAGATTCTTTATCTTTTCATAGGAAAAAATCTTTTTTTTTTTTTTTGAAATTTGGGCAACCCTGAGAACAAGTCTGGGAGAGGGCCTGGGGACCCTGAAAGGGTTAATACTTGACATGCTATTGGAGTGTGAGCAAAGTAACATTTATGAATGGATTCAGGGAAACCAGCAGGCCGGACCTGAGTCCTGGAGATGGGAAGTACAATGTCTGCTCTCTGAAGGAGAGGTGTTAATGTTGTAGTTTTATAACTCATGTAAAGCACTCCTCTGGCAAGACAGTGATGGAGTGAATGATGATGAAAGTTTTTCTTTTTCTGGCCACCCTGCCTTGGTGGAAATCAGCCGATGTGTTAAAAAAAAAAAAAGTCACTCTTCCATTAGTACATTTGTACCTCAACTTCTGATGGGGTTATGTACTAATGAACCCACCGTAAGTAAAAAATATCGTAGGCTGAACATGAATATATATGAAAATTAAGTAAATAAATACAGTAGATAATCTATTAATATGTCTTTGGTCTCTTTTACCCAATAGTACTTTATACAGCTGATGGTAAAGCATTATGAGTTGCTCTAGGTCCCAGAAAACATGTTCCTGTAGCTGTTATTGCCCGTTGATCTGGGAATGCATGTGGAGGGCTGATACGAAGATCGGATATCAGACTGGAGGGAGAGAGTATGGCGGAGGTGAATGTGTTCAGATATCTGGGAGTGGACGTGTCAAACAGATGGGTCTATGAAGGATGAGGTGAATCACAGAATTGACGAGGGAAAAAAGGTGAGTGGTGCACTGAGGAGTCTGTGGAGACAAAGAACTTTATCCATGAAAGCAATGAGGGAAATGTATGAGAGTATGTATAGTTATACCAATGCTCTTGTATGGGTGTGAGGCATGGGTTGTGAATGTTGCAACAAGGAGAAGGCTGGAGGCAGTGAAGGTATCATGTCTGAGGGCAATGTGTGGTGTAAATATGATGCAGAGAATCTGTAGTTTGGAGATTAGGAGGTGTGGGATTACCAAAACTATTATCCAGAGGGCTGAGGAGAGGTTGTTGAGATGGTTTGGACATGTAGAGAGGATGGAGCAAAATAGAACAACTTCGAGAGTATACAAATCTGTAGTGGAGGGAAGGCGGCGTAAGGGTCAGCCTAGGAAAGGTTGGAGGGAGGGGATAGAGGAGATTTTGTGTGAGAGGTGCTTGGACTTCCAGCAAACGTGCATGAGCGTGCTAGACAGGAGCGAATGGAGACAGTTTTTAGAACTTGACATGCTGTTGGAATGTGAGCACGGTAACATTTATGAAGGGATTCAAGGAAACTGACAAGCCAGACTTGATTCCTGGAGATGGGAAGTACAATGTCTGCACTCTGAAGGAGGGGTGTTAATGTTTCAGTTTTATAACTGTAGTGTAGACATGCCTCTAGCAAGACAGTAATGGAGTGAATGATGATAAAAGTTTTTCTTTTTCGAGCTACCCTGCCTTGGTGGGAAATGGCCAATGTGTTAATAATAATAATATAATAGCAAAAACAATACCTGTGCTAACATATGTAGATCTGATTCATTGAAGCTAGTGTCATTTTATGTCTCCATAAATGCATCAATGTACCACTCACTTATTCTTTACTTATTCCCCTCAATTCTATGGTTCACCTCATCTTTCAAAGACCCATCTGCTGACAAGTCTACTCCCAAATATCTGAACACATTTACTTCCTTCATACCCCATCCTTCCAATCTGATATCCAATCGTTCATTACATATTTTTTTTTATCCTCATCACCTTGCTCTTTCCTATGTGCAAATATTTATATCTAATATTTAATTCAATACAGGTTGAGACAGTCAGAAGAGCCAAATGCCACAAAGGGATACAGATAGACATATTTAAGAAATCAATGAAATGAGACAAGTATTATCTACAGGTCAGCAAGTGGCATTTACCTATGTTAGTAATTACACTTTCCAGTGGTTAGCATGCAATGTGAGGTATGAGTTCACATTGCTTAGTAAGGCAAGGCTATCCTGGATCCGGAATGTGTCCAGAAATAACAACTGTATTGATAGTCTTCCTCCCTCCTCCCACTTAACCTAACAATTTTCTCGTATTACAAGATAGTATAGTATTTTAAGATAGTCTGCTTGAATTTTGGAATACTACATATTAATAACATTATTCTTGGCTCTTCAAAGAACAACAGTGATATGCCAGTGCCTAAAATGACAGATGAAAAATTTATGAATAAACAAAATGAGATTTTTTTAAGACACCTGCCATCTCCACTGAGGCAGGGTGACCCGAAAAAGAAGATTCACTTTCACCATCAGTCTTTCCAGAGGTGCACTGACATTACAGTTCAAATGTCCCTCCAAGGTGAAATATCTCCATCCCTCCTTCAGGGTGCAGGCACTGTACTTTTCACCTCTAGGACTCAAGTAGCTGACTAATTTCCCAGAATCCCTCCATAAATGTTATATTGCTCACACTTCAACAGCACATCAAGTCATAAAAGTCATTCTTCTCTAATCCTTGCTTGCTGGATGTCTAAGCCCCTCTCACACAAAACCTCCTTTAACCCTTAAACTGTCCAAATGTATATCTACGTTTGCAGGCATAGCGCTCAGACCTTGATTTTGTCCATAAGAAACAATGTAAAAAAACGTAGATCTACGTTCAGAGTGCTACGCGAGCAAATGTAGATCTATGTTTGGACAGTTTAACCCTTTCAGGGTCCGCCCCCGTAGATCTACGGCTTTACGTTCAGGGTCCAAACCGTAGATCTACGCCATGAGCTCAGCTCACTCTGATAAACTGTGAGTGGTACATTTGGGCCTAGATATGAGAGAATACATCTATGTGGTATGTGTGCACCACATAAAACAGATCCTGCAGCACACTGTGTATAATGAGAGAAAAAAATGAAATCATGATTTTTCGATTAAAACAGCAACTTTGCAGTGTTTTTTCGTATGTTTTTTATAGTTGTATTTGCGATTTCTTGGTCTCATTTGATAGAATGGAAGACATTTTAAACAGAAATAGAGATGATTTTGATTAGTTTTAGCATTGGAAATGGCTTGAAACTGAGCTCAAAGTACGGAAATGTTAAATTTTTTGCCGAAAATTCAAGAGTAAACAAACGACCTCACACAGCTAATACACGTCAGCTGGTGGGTCTAATATACATTCACAAATATGGTGATGATATTTATACAATTATTACAGTATTGCATAAGAGTAAATCTTCTATTTTTGGTGTGAATAAAAATTTATTATGTGAATAAAAAATCAAAATGGAATTTATTTGTAAAGCCTCAAAACATAACTAATGAACAGAGGAAATGTTAGTTTAGTGCCAGGAATGCCTACATTGTTCATTCTGGACCCCATTTTGAAATTGGAATAATTTGAACTTTGTGTTAAATTGGCCAAATTAACAATTTCCGATCACTTTATTTTGTAGTTGAAACAGTTGACTTGGCGATTTCTTGTGCTCAATCGATAGAATAGAAGTAATACTAGTGAAATAGCTAAGAATTTGGTTGATTGGAATAATGTAATTGGCCTAAAATGGGAGTCAAAGTCGGCAAAATCGCCGATTCGTAAATATCGCTGACACATCAAAATTCGCGAGAGCATAATTTCGTCAATTTTCCACCAAATTTCGTACTTTTTGTTTTATTACCTTCACAGAAAGATTCTCTACGATTTCATAAGAAAAAATAACAAATTTTTTTTTTGAAAATTCTTGGACACTGGTGCGTGACTCCAGATTTGGGCCTTGGACCCTTTGAGGGTTTCGGACGTACTAGTACGGCTTACGACCCAGGATTTTTGACGTACTAGTATGCCTAAATTCTAGCGCCCTCAAATCTAGTGGGAGAAAGCTGGTAGGCCTTCATATGAAAGAATGGGTCTATGTGGTCAGTGTGCACAGTATAAAAAAAATCCTGCAGCACACAGTGCATAATGAGAAAAAAAAAACTTTGACCGTTTTTTTGGAATAAAACAGCGACTTTGCACTGTATTTTCGTATGTTATTTATTATTGTATTCTAGTTTTCTTGGTCTCATTTTATAGAATGGAAGGCATATCATAGAAATTGAGATGATTTTGACTGGTTTTACAATGAAAAGTACCTTGAAATTGAGCTCAAAGTAGCAGAATATGATTCATACCATTTTTTACACTAATGCAGTAGTCTGCATATCAGTAAATCTTCTATTTTTTGTGAGAATAAAAATTCAAAGTGGAAAGCAAAAGAATGTAAGCGGGGCCTTGAGACGTGACTAATGAACAGAGGAAATGTCATTTTAGTGCCAGGAATGTATTTCTTGTTTGTTCTGGACCCTATTCAGAAATTGGCATCTTTTGAAATTTGTGTGAAATTGGCAAAATTGCTAAATTCTGACCACTGTACTGGATAGTTGAATTGGTAAATGGGTGGTTTCTTGCACTCATTCAATAGAAAAAATGGAGTTCTAGCGAAATATTCATGTTTTTTGTCGACTAGTACAGTGGAACTGGCCGAAAATGGGGCTCAAAGTGGGCAAAATCGCCGATCCGTAAACATCGCCGAGACCGCTAACTTTGCGAGAGCATAATTCCGTAAGTTTTCCATCAAATTTCATATTTTTGGTGTCATTATGATTGGGAAAAGATTCTCTATCTTTTCATAAGAAAAAATTATTTTTTTTTTTTAACCCTTTGAGGGTCGACAGGCCCTCTCCGAAACTCGTTCTCAGGGTCGGCCAAATTTCAAAAAAATAAAAATTATTTTTTCTTATGAAAAAATAGAGTTTTTTTTTTTAAACATTATAGGATAAACAAAAAAAATTTACCATCAATACTTACGGAGATATGGATGCATGAAGTTTGCAGAAAATGAGCCGCGTATGGCAACAGCGGCGACTGCCGCTCACCCGGTAAACTTTAGTTTACTTGTATTTGAAGGTTTGTTGTTTTTTCACTATTTTATTTTTTCACATAACTTATGTGGCCTATGAGACCAAAGTAAGGTGCAATGTACATATATGCACTCGTTGTATACAACACAATAAGCACACAAACATAATTATCAATATATTGTTTACAAAACTTGTTTACAAAAACAAACAATACAAAACATTGTTTATTATTATTGTTCTATAATATATATACCAATATACAGTCACTGAACATATTCCTATTAGTTCTGCAGCTTGTGGAACTCTGAAACATGGTGTCATACGCAATGGTGTTTTATCTTTCTCCCTCATTCTATCTCTTTCAATCTGTCTCTCTCTTGCTATCTGTCTTTTTATCTCTGTCTCACAGGTATACATAAATACAAGTATACATAGTATAAATTACCTAGGATAACCCAAGAAATCCAGACAAAGTGCTATACTCTGCTTGAAGATGTGAGTAAAAGTGATGACACAGTCTTGTGGCTCTCTGAGACAGAGAGCTAGACGGATAGACAGACAGGGAGCTTGACAGACAGACAAATAGACAGACAGAAATGTTAGTGTACCAGTACCAGTGTACTAGTGTTCCACCCTCCTCCTCCTCTTCTTCCTCTTCCTCCTCTTCCTCTTCTTCCCCCTACTCTTCCTCATACTCTTCCTCTTCCTCCTACTCTTCCTCTTCCTCCTCCTCCTCCTCTTCTTCCTCTTCCTCCTACTCTTCCTCTTCCTCCTACTCTTCCTCTTCCTCCTACTCTTCCTCCTCCTCCCCTCCCTCTTCCTCTTCCCCCTCTTCCCCCTAATTTTCCCCTCCAACTATTCCTCTTCCTCCTCCTCTTCGTCTTATTCCTTTTCCTCCTACCCCTTCCTCTTCCCCCCTCCTCCCTTCCTCCTCCTCTTCTTCCTCTTCCCCCTATCTCTTCCTCCTTCTCCTTCTCCTCCTTTCCTCCATAGTATAAATTACCAGGAGTCGGCAGCTGCCCAAAATGACATATTATCTCATTACTCACCTCCCCCCTCCCCGCCTGTCAAAACAATGGGGTCGATGCTGCTTCCCTTCCTCCATTCTATCTAATTATCTTTCTCCCTCATTCTATCTGTCTTTTTATCTCTGTCTCACAGTACACATAAATACAAGTATACATAGTATAAATTACCTGGGATAACCCAAGAAACCCAGACAAAGTGTTTATACTCTGCTTGAAAAATGTGAGTAAAAGTGATGACACAGTCTTGTGGCTCTCTGAGACAGAGAGCTAGACGGATAACAGGGAGCTTGACAGACAGGCAAATAGACAGACAGAAATGTTAGTAATACCAGCAAAAACAAAGGGAGGGAAAATGTTTTATCTCATCTTTTGGCATCAGCTCTACCCTCATTTACCCTCATCAAACGTCAGCACTTATCAATGTTATCTCCCCTTATCTTTTACTGTCATGGGTGAACTTTTATTATTCCCTATTATTATTATTAATGTATTATTATTATGTATTATTATTATTATGTATTATTATTATTATGTATTATTATATTATGTATTATGTTAATCATTACGTATTTTTCTTCTTCCTCCTCCTCCTCTTCTTCTTCTCTCCTCCTCCTCCTCCTCTTCTTCCTCCTCCTCCTCCTCCTCTTCTTCTTCCTCCTCCTCCTCCTCCTCTGCCTCCTCCCCCTTCCCCTCCTCCCCTCTTCCTCCCCCCTCCTTTTGCCTCCTCCTCCTCTTGCCTCCTCCTCCTCTTGCCTCCTCCTCCTTTTTGCCTCCTCCTCCTCTGCCTCCTCCTCCTCTGCCTCCCTCCTCCTCCTCCCCATTCTTGGAACAAGTTTGAAGAGCTTGTAGTTCATAATCACAAATCACTATCATCACCAATGCTCACATCTGAGTCTGGGATTTTGGAAAATAGGAGTTTTCCTCTTTGATTCTGGTACAACTGAACGTGAACAAGATGCCCATCACCAAGGTGGAAGGCTGTGGGTTGTCTGGGTTTTCCTCACTATTACCCATATTATGGTCATTAGTTTTCAGTAAAAAACCTAAACCAGAACCTTGAAACTCATCTTAAACTGTCATTTTCCATCTGTATTAGAACTGTCACGGGGAACAAAAGTGCCCCAAATTTTCGCCGAGAAGTGAGGAATTTCCCTTACCACAGGGAAACGTGGAAATTGTGTACTATGATGGCATTCCCACAATGCACCACTGGTCCCAGATTTTTTTCCTACTGCGCACAACCCACCACACAGACCCAAATCTCTCACTTCTAAGCTTATCAGCCCCTTTTCCTGTGAGATTTGAGGCCGCTAGAATTTATGCGTACTAGTACGACAAAAACCCCTACGCGTAAGACGTACTAGTACGACCAAAACCCTCAAAGGGTTAAATTTGGCCGACCCTGAGAACGAGTCTCGGAGAGGGCCTGTCGACCCTCAAAGGGTTAAGGATTAAACATTCTCTCTATTATTTCTGGAATAATTCAACAATATTTCTCAAGCTGCTAACACTTAATTTGCTCAATTCATACTGAACTTTCATTTCTTTCCCTCCACTTTTAATTTTTAAACTGAAAAAACTGTAACTAACGGGAATTTCCCCATAACAGCATTATTTCTTTAATGCAAAAATTTCACTAAAAAATTTGCTTTTAACAAAAATATTTTAATATTTTAAGAAGCAAATTTTCATTATATAAATTGTTTCTATGTACTGTTTCTAGAAGTTCCATAAAATAGCTAAATTAAAAATCCAAATACCTAAAAAAATCTCTCACAGTGATAAACATTTACAGAGTACCAAAGTCAAACATTAGCCGTTTTAGTGAAAACCTAGGAAGTATGATAACTGATGCACACATGAACAAAGACTTCACTTTACTACTCTCAGGTGACTTCAATATAAATCTCCTGCAAGACCCGACCCACAAGTTACTGAAATTCACAACACACTGAGTAACGCATGTTCTACCAACAGTAACAAAACCTACAAGAGTTTAAAAAGACTAGTGTTTCCCTACTAGACCACATCTGGACCAACACACCAATATCCCCTTTAAATCAGGCATAATCACAGATAATACCACAGACCACTACCCTACCTTCCTCATAACAAATCTTGGCAAATTACCCCAAGACACTACTAAAGTCACTTTCAGACTTCACAGTGAGACAGCCATTAATAACTTCACAGCAGAAGTACAAACATTGACTGGCACACTGAGCTAGAAATCTATACAATATTGATGAGTGTATTAACAATTTTCTAAAAAAGAACCCAATACCTCTATAACAAGCACTGCCCCAAAAAAAACTAAACAGATGACAGCTAAGAGACTGAACAGTCCCTGGCTAACACCCAGCATCCTCAAAACCATAAATACAAACACCTATATTTAAAAACAGTACAGAATGAGTTTTCATAAAAAAGACCAAACAAAACGTTACTCGTCAATCCTAACCAGCCTGATAAGAAGGGCAAAAAACTTTTATTATGAGAACAGATTATCCAACTTACGAGATGAATAAAAAGACCTGGAAAAACCCTATCAGAAATTTTAGGAACAAAAAAGATATCACAAATTTGCAAAATTGAATTAACAAAACCAGATGAACACCCCAAATCCCACCAACTGAAACAGCAGACTCAATAATTTCTTCTCCACTAAGGAAAAAAACCTTGCCAATAAAATCCCAAGCTCAATACCCCACCCAATGATTACCTCACTGGCAACTACCCAAACACACAGTTTTCCTAGCTCCAACTAACCCTACTGAAGTTTCCCCTTTTTATCAAAAACAAATAAAAAACAAGACAGAGTTAAATAAACCTTACCACCCTTTATATACAAAAAAGCACACAAGTGCTATCACCCAATCACTGCAAATGCTCTTTAACAAATCCAAGAATCCTCTACCTTCCCTACAGTTTCCAAAATAGCAAGGGTCCCCCCCGATCCATAAAGGAGGAGACAAAACGACTTGAATAACTATAGGCCAAAATCCAACTTACACCCTCTCTCTAAAATCTTTAAAAAAAATTTAAATTCATCAGCGAATCTATTCCTATCTCATCTCCCCACAACATACTCAACCCCTGTCAAATTTGGGTTCAGGCCTAATAAAAATACCAATGATGCAAATTTTACACATGCTAGAACATATATACACTGCAATAGATAAAAAAGAATCCCACTGGGATCTTCATTGACTTACGTAAAGCTTTTGATACAGTTGACCATGACTTGCTCCATATAAAATATAAAATTGTCGCACTATGGTATAAGACGGCACTCCCTCAACTAACCTAAAGTCCCACCTCAGCAACAGAAGCCATTATGTGTACACAAACGGGGCAAACTCTTCCCACAGCCAATTACAGTTGGAGTCCCACAGGGAAGTGTCCTTGGCCCTCTTCTCTTTCTCATATACATAAATGACCTACCCAAAAGCATCACAACTACTCAAACCCACACTATTTGCAGATGACACTACATACGTCCCTTCTCCAACCCGAGCCCAGTCACGCTAACCCCAAACCTGTAAATACCGAATTACAGAAAATATCTACCTTGAGAGGACTAACAAACTTACTCTTAAAAATTGACAAAACCTACTTCATTCAGTTTGGTAAACAGAGCTACAAACGTCCCTCTTAACATAATGATAAACGGATCACTTATCAAAAAACTCACAGAGGAAAAATTCTTAGGAATCCACCTTGAAAATAGACTCAAATTTCAAACACACATACAACAAATTTCTAAGAAAAATTTCCAAGACCGAGGCATACTATCGAAGATACGGTACAGTGGACCCTCGGTTTGCGATGCCATCGGTATCCGATAAATCCGGTATTCGATGCACTGTATCACAAAAATTTTGCCTCGGGTTTCCCCTTACAAAACCCAGTACATATACGCGATTCATCTGAGACATGTCCACGGGGGCCTGAACTGCCCCATGTGTTGCCAGTGTTTACATGCCAGCCATGTGCTCACATCTAAGGATACATTTGGTACATTCCATATTATCAGTGTTTTTGAAAGCTTGTTTCTGCAAAATAAGTCACCATGGCCCCAAGAAAGCTTCTAGTGCCAACCCTTCGAGAAAAAGGGGTGCTAATGACTATTGAAATGAAGAAAGCGATAATTGCCCAAAATACAAAGTGGAGTGCATGTGTCGGAGCTAGCCAAGTTGTATACAAAACCCCAATCAACCATCTCTACTATAGTGACAAGGAAAACAGCAATCAGAAGCTGTCTTGCAAAAGGTGCAACGTGATTACAAACGCGACCACAAGTGTTTAGAAGATGTTGAAGACTGTTATTGGGGTGG
>NC_069415.1:52240066-52262566 GCF_026875155.1 Cherax quadricarinatus
GTTTTCCCTTTTTCCCCCATTACTGTTTGCCGGACAAAAACAATTTCGTTCAAAAATGTAAATTTCCCCCCTTTTTCAGAGTGCAGGGAACTGTACTTCCCCCCTCCAGGACATATGTGGCAAAAACCAGTTTCCTGAAATGCTTGTTGTGTTACATTTTCAGTATCTGTTCCAAAAAATTATAAAGGGCCTGCGTATTAGCAGGTTTAGGTTCCAGGCTACCGCTGTACAGTAAAAATAATTAAGTGAAACAGCTTTTTTTTTTCTTTAAAATATATAAAAGCCTGATGACTGTTTACACTATCATTATTTTTTGGACAATAGACTAGACCTAAAAATTGCATATGCGTACACACATTAATTACCTTAAAATTTTTTTTGTCTTTGTTTGAGTGAGTGGTGAATATATTTATTGAAAGGGTCTGTCTCTTGTTAGAGGTTAGGGAGAAGTTATTTAGAGAGGAGTTATGGAAGAGTGAGTTTTGGAGAGGGGGTTTATGGAGAGAGAGAGTTTTGGAGAGAGGAGAGGAGATAGTTATTAGAATTTGAGGGGAAGAGGCTTGGAGAGAGAGAAGAAAAGTTATGGAGAGAGGGGAGAGAGAGAGGAGAGTTATGGGAGAGAAAGAGAGATTTTGTATATATATAATTAACAAATACTATATATATATATATATATATATAATTAATATAAATATATATATATTATATAATTATAATAAGAGAGAGAGGAGGGGAGAGGTGATGAGTTAGAGAGAGAGGATGATGTTTTGGGTTCGATAACGTGGATGGGTAAAAAACTCGTAGGCGTTTTAGTACGTATAATTAACCCTTTGGGGGTCGAAGGCCCTTTCCAAACTCTTCTCAGGGTCGCCAAATTTCAAAAAAAAAAAAAATTTATTTTTTCTTATGAAAAAAAGGGGTTTTTTTTTTCTAAACTTATGGATAAACAAAAAAAATTTCCATCATACTTACGGAGTATGGATGCATGAATTTGCAGAAAATGACCCGCGTATGGAAACGCGGCGACTGCCGCTCCCCCGGTAAACTTAGTTTACTTGTATTTAAAGGGGTTTGTTTTTTTTTTTCACTATTTTATTTTTTCACATAACTTTGGGGTGTGAGCCCAAAAGAAAGGGTGCAATGTACATATATACACTCTTGTATACAACACAATAAGCACACAAACATTTTATAAATTTAATTGTTTACAAAATTGTTTACAAAAAAAACAATACAAAACTTTTATATTATGTTTAAAAATATATATACCAATTTCAGTCTGAAAAATTTTCCCTTTATTTTCTGCAGCTTGTGGAACTCTGAAACATGGTGTCTCCCAAAATGGTTTTTTTATTTTTTCCCTCTTCTATCTTTTCAATTGTCCTCTTTTTTATTGTCATTTTCCGTCTCACAGGTACAATAAATAAATATACATAGTATAATTACCTGGAAACCCAAAAGGAAATCCAGACAAGTGCTATACTCTGCTTGAAGATGTGAGTAAAGTGATGAACAGTCTTGGGGCCCCTTTGAGACGAGAGCTAGACGGATAGAAGATAGACGGGAGCTTGACAGACAGCAAATAGACAGACAGAAATGTTGGTCCCAGTACCAGTGTATGTGTTCCCCCTCTCCCCCTTTTCTTCTCTTCCTCCTTTTCCCCCTACTTTTCCCTATACCTTCCTTTTCCCTTCCTCTCTCTTCCTTACCTTCCTTTTCCCTCTCCTCCTTTTCCCCCCTTCCCCCCTCTTTTTTCCCTTTCCCCTATCTTCCTCTCCCCCTTTCTTCCTCTTCCCCTTTTCCCCCCCTAATCTTCCTTGTTATTCCTTCCCCCCCTCTTCTTTTATTCCCTTCCCCTACTTTTCCCTTTTCCCTTCTCCTCCTCTTCCCCCTCTTCCTCCTCCCCTCTTCTTCCTCTTCCCCCTCTCCTTCTCCTCCTTTTCCCCTGGTAAATTACAAGGAGTCCGCAGCTGTAAAAGTGACATATTGGCCTTTCTTTTTCCCCCTCGGTGTCAAAACAAGGGGGGTGGATGTGCTTCCCCTCCTCCTTCTTTTAATTATCTTTCCCTCATTCTTCTGTGTCTATCTCTGTCTAAGGGACACTAAATACAAGAATACATGGGATAAATTACCCAGGATAACCCCCAAAAAACCCAAAAAGTGCATACCTGCTTGAAATTTAAAAAAGGTGACGCAGTCTTGTGGCTCTCTGGAAGAGAAGTAGATGGTAGAAGGGGCTTGACAGACAGGGAAATAAACAACGAAATGTTAGTATACCCCGCAAAAACAAAGGGGGGGCGTGTTCATCTCATCTTTTGGGATACTTACCCCCCATTTACCCCCCTTTAAACGTCGCACTTACAGATTTATCTCCCCTTATCTTGTTACTGTCAGGTTGAAATTTTTATTTCATTTATTATTCCTATTATTATTTTATGTTTTTTTATTATTATTATTATTTTTTTTTTATTATTATTTTTATTATTATTATATTATTTTTTTATTATTATTATGTTTATTTTTATCATTACGTATTCTTCTTTTCCTCCCCCTCCTTTCCCCTCTCCTCTTTTCCTCCTCCTCCTCCTCCTCTCTTTTTCTTTTCCTCCTCCTCCCCCTCCTCTTTTCCCCCCCCCCCTCTTGCCCCCTCCTCCTCTTGCCTCCCCCTCCCGCCTCCTCCTCCTCTTGCCTCCTCCTCCTCTTGCCTCCTCCTCCCTTGCCTCCTCCCCCTTTTCCCCTCCTCCCTCCTCCTTTCCCTGCCTCTCCTCCTCCTCCATTTTGGAACAAATTAGGCTTGTAGTTCATAAACCTTTCCTTCTCACCCAAAGCTACATTGAGTTGGGATTTTTGGGAAAAGGGAGTTTCCTCTTTTATTCTGGGACAACGAACTGAACAAGAAGGCCCCTACCAAGGTGGAAGGGTGGGTTGTCGGGTTTTCCTAAATTTTACCCATTTATGGTCATTAGTTTTAGTCAAAACCCCCCAGAACCCTTTAAATATCTTCACTGTCACTTCCTCTGTATTAGAAATGTCATGGGGGAACAAAGTGTCCCCCTTGCCCAGGAGTGAGGAACTTCTTTCCACAGGGCACGGTGGAAATTGTGTATATAGGCATTTCCCAATGCCACTGGGGGCCCAGATTTTTTTCTTTTGCGCACACCCCCCACACAGACCCCTTCTCTCATTAGGGGTTTTCAGCCTTTTCCTGTGAGATTTGAGGCGTGAATTTATGGTACATCGACAAAAAACCCCCAGGTAAGACTATATACGACGAAAAACCCCCCAAAGGGTTTTAAAAGGAAAAATGGGGAAGCGCCCAAAAGCCCACCCTTCCCCTTTTCTGCTCCTATCTCAACGACCCACCCAGGCCCGCGGGGTGAAGGCATTTGAAAACATTTGTCAGCAGCAAGTGAATAACAGTCGGATTCACACAACGGTTGGTAGTGAATCTATGGTACATGTTATGGTAAACTGGTTATGGAAAATGGTACACTACTGGAAATCGGGGACGCTAAAAGTATGTTTTTCCCGACATACAGCTATACAAACTAGAGACGGCAGGGGTACGGCTTGGGCTGATTCTTACAATGTCAAAGTACACAACAATTGAACATTAAACATCATAAGTAGAATTTGGAATGGGAAGCTTGCGTAATTGACATAATGAAACTTACGAATGAAACTGTAATGCATTATAAGGGATAATTAGACAACTCATCGAATGAGATCAAAATTGGGGTTACAAGTTGAAGTGATAAAAAAAATTTGATCGATCGTCTGTATTCATGTGATCTACGGTTTTTCGGGAGGAAGAAATATATAAAAAAAAAGAAGTGCTTAACAGAAAGGAGATTCGGTGCACCAAACTAGACGTTACTCTAGAATTCGGAGAGAACGTAAACAAAAAAAAAAAATTTTGAATAGAAAGTTGTACTGTAATTATTCATCTATACAGGTTTTTTTAATTTTTAACCCCAACTCTGCTGGGTGAATTGACATATGCGAATGGGTTCTTCTGGTGGATCAAACCTGTTGCCTGGCTAATCATCGTTTTGGGGCAATCTGAATTGGTATTCAAATGAAACTTGAGGATTTCTCATTACCTGTCGTGTAGTGGGGAAAAACAACATTTAGGTTGACGTCGACTGAGTATCAGAGGTAGAGAACAGGATCAGGGGGTTGTCAGAGTCTGTCACTTTTGTTGGGGCTGGAACACATTTATAAACTCAAAAACTTCATAGATCTAAAGCGATTTTTATACGACCATACTAATTCTCAACCCTTATCTTATTGCCAGTGAGGTTCAAAAACTCGATAAGAACCAACAACTTTTGATCAAGCTTTGGATTGCAGACGTTTTTTTAAAATTAGTCAAATACTCGAACCTATTTTGTTTTTGGACGGCTTTTCCGGTGTTAGCGACTTTGTAAATTCTGCTGTTAAATTTATAAAGTGTTTCACGGTTTCTTCTAAAAACACTTTGAGCAAAGCTGGTCGAGTTGCTATGAAATCATAAGTTGAAATTTTGGGGGTTTGGTTAAAATATAGAAACTAAAAGCAAATTTTTTTTTAAAACACGTACAATGCATTGGGGAGTTCCCCCATAGAAACTTTGAAAGCAAATTGTAGCACATGCACATCGGTTAATTTTTTCCCCCAAGTTTACTGTTGGGATTGAAAGGGGCTCTCAGACATAAAAAGTATTTTCGTATTGGTTTTTTTTCGCTAACCATTGTGGCAGGATGTGAGGAACAATGGGGGATTTAGAGATCTTGTACAAGGTACCCCAAATTTTCAAGAATCTCATTAAGAATTCCCTCCATTATCGTATAAGGACTTAGGGGTAGTATGCCTGCAGATAATGCCTTCTTTAAAAAACTTTAGCTACGGTTTGGCAGTCTTACTGCAAATAGGGAAATAACTAAATATTGGTTTTTAAAAAGTCACCATAACCTAGATGTTTGTTGCCCGGAGGGGGAAAATTGGAAAAAATTTGTTAACAGATTTAGCGCAACTCTTTCCCCCCCCGGGTTTGCTAGTAGTTGGTACACTTGGGTTTGGATTAGGACCATTAGCAATTCCCCTTTTTGTTGCATGCAGACACAATTTTTTAACTTTCAGATTTTTCATTGCCATACATGCCAAAGTATTTCCCTTTGGGTTTTTTTACTGAAGTCCTTTTAGGGTGGCAAACCTGGTACCTGAACGCTGAAGGCACTTCACAGTGATGTGGAAAATTTCTAACGGTTACTCTTTGTAGGAGTACCCCAACTCGGGGGTGTTTGAACAGTAATTCTTTGGGTTTAGCAAAGTCACAAAAGGGGTGGTGGTTCACAGCAGAATAAAATCTTCCTGGGAGGAATCAAAACACCAGACCACAGGGGTCTGCTTGTTGAGCTTCTTTTCTCTTCGGCAGAAATGGGGGTCGCGGTTCTATACTAAAAGTCGCAATAAGGCATCTGCGAACATTTGACTTGCCGGTAAGGTTCAAAAGGGGGATTGAACTCTTGGATAGCAAAGGGCCATTGGCTAAACCTTCCAGTAGGTTTTTTCTGGAATAAAAGATCAGTGGGGGATGGTCTGTCAAGACTGAACAGGTATTTTAAATAAATTTTAAGTGCTTTTAAAGCCATATATTGCTAAAACTTCTTGGCCCTTACTTTAATTAGTTCAGCCCCTTTGTAAGGACTCGGCTGCAAAGCAGTGCATTGTATTGCCCCTTTTTCTGAGCTAGTACGCACCTATGCCAATTAATATCAGTTGTCCCCATAGAAGGGGTTAGAAAAAACTGGAAATTTCAAAAATTTGGGGCAATGTTAGCTTTTTTTTAGAGTTTGGAATGCCTTTCTTGATGAATGTCCAAAAGAAAAGGGGCATTTCTTAAGCAAAATCGTTAGAGGAGCAGCTTGGAAAAAAAATTTGGCAAAGAAAGATCTTAAAAAACTGTAAGCCCCAAAGGATCTTACGGATAGCAGTTTTGGGAGTTGGGAAAATTTTTGTCTGCAGTTACTTTACTTTGGTCGGTCATAACCCCCCCGGGGTGACTACGTGACCCAGAACTTAATTTCTGATCTGAAAAATTGACATTTAGACAGTTTGATCTTTAAATTGGCTTCTTCAAGTTTACCAGGTACTACATCAAGTCTTTTCAAGTGTGTATCCACATCTTTAGACTTGACGATTACGTCATCTAAGTACACCATAAGTGCATTACCTATGAGACCTCTAAAGATATTAGTCATGAGCCTTGAGAAAGTGATAGGGGAGGATCGTAATCCAAATGCCATACGGAGGAAGTGATAATGACCTGTAGGAGTGAAGAATGCAGTTAGCTCTTGGCTCTCCTCGTGAAGAGGGACTTGCCAAAACCCTTGTAACAAGTCCAGGGTTGAAAAGACTTTATCTCGATGTTACGTTAAAAGATCACCCAGTACAGGAAGTGGGAAGCGATCTGGAATAGTTTTCGCATTTAACTTCCTAAAGTCAATCACTGGGCGCCAAGTACCATCCTTCTTAGGCACTAGGATCAAGGGCGATTCCAAGGGAATTGCTAGTGCAATAACTCCATCATCAAGCATTTGATTGATCAATTCTTCTGTGACAGCAACTTGTGAATGAGGCATTCTGTACGCAGGTATATAGATAGGTCTAAGTACCAGGTTCAAGTGGAATACGATGGGACAATAAGTTCGTTATACCCATTTTCTCGCCTGGTAAGGCAATGGCTTTTACGACGTTTTGTTCAACAGAGTTAACAAACGCTTGCCCTTTTGTCTGGGAAGTCAGTGGGAGCTAAGTCTTTCTCCTCAACTGGTGGAACAGATTGATCCAGCGAAGTGGATGAGGTCCCCCTGGTAGAAATAGCACCGCCCCAAACTGGTCAGGTGACAACTCATCCTTTTCCCTGAACAGGGTAAGGATAGTGAACAAGGTCAACAAGATTGGTATTTGCTGAGACGAACACTGTGACCAGAAGTGTTAGCTAGGAAGAAAGGGGATCTTACTATCTCTTACAAATGTAAGGATGGTTCAACAAATAGACCTTTTACTTTGCAAAAAATCACTGTCAACTAGCGTTATCACTATCTGGAACATAGGAGCAAAAAACAGACACCTCTAGTGAGGGCACTAACTGCAACAGAAACGCCCTTTCTGCAGACGGCATGTGACATCAACAAGAGATGGATTACTAGTTGCAAGTAATCTTTTCCGCAAGGCGCCCCCTGTGAAGAAACTACTACTTGAACTAGCAGAAAATTTGCAGAGATAGGCTCAGCACTCAAGGTAGTCAGGCATCCTCAGACACTTGAGGTAACTGGACACTTTTCATGCAAGCCTGAATTTTGGCAGGAACACAGACAGCAGGGGACAGGATCACCAGTGCCTGACTGCTTGGGTACGCTACTGGAAAATGCACTGGCCTGTAAGGACTTAATCCGAATGTCATACTCTGCGGCAGTATGGCAGATCTCGGATCCAAGCTGGTAACCCCAAAATGGTACAATCAAGTCATCAATTTGGGCATGCCGTCGATAAGGGTCGAGAAACCAATGCGTAAGTCTCCCCATGGAAGCAAATCCCAGTAGAAGGTCACCAGGGAAAGTAATCTGGTCGACAACAAGGAAGGAAGCAGTAAAGTCTCTACCTTGGATAGAAAAGGTGAGGGAAGTCCGACCTTGGACACGCAGGTGAGAACCAGCTACTCCACTAAGGGAGGACACATGAGTCGGTTCTACGAGAAGGACATGTCATAACTGCTTATCCCTAAACAAACTAGGCCTGATAATATTGACTTGCGCACTAGAGTCCATGAACAAATGAATGGGCGCATTATGAACAGATGCTTGCACTATAGGGCCTATGGTTGCATTGGAAGTTATGTGCAAACAAAAAGGTGGATTGTCATCAGAAAAGATTTGTTCCATTCATCCCCAAAATCATCTACATCAGAGACGTGTGAAGCAACGTCATTAGCAGGATTGTCATTCTCGAGACTGCTTAAGGCTTCAAAGGAATTGGGAACGGGGATGGTGTACTCATTATCACCTACTGTCACCATGGGACGGTTTGACTGGGGTGCTCGGATTCCCCCGAATTGGAAGAATGAGCCTGGTTCTGGTTAATCTGAGAACCATGACGTCTGTTTCCTCTCCTGGTTCTGCAGTTGGAACGGCCACGGAAAGATCTAGAGTACTGAAGGTTGTAGAGAGCATTACGCTCAGATGTGTCATGTCCATGTATTCTGTGATAAGTACAGTACGGAAGATCTGACTGGTACTCATCATCAGTACGACGCCTCTTAGGGTGACTATCTGGACAATTAATTGCAATATGGCCACGGAAACCACAGTTGTAACAAGTCCGCTGACTATGGTTACTGAATGTACTATGAATACTACGAGGTTTATAAAGACTCTGTACACTGGTCCTTGGTGGTGATCTCTGCGATGGTTGACGACCACGATTTGTCATTGTGGCACAAACAAGAGGTGGTGCAGACTGAGGCATAGATGTGAAATTACTTTTGATACATGGGAAAGTACCCTGGGGGCACAAGGAACGTACATGATTTAGGGCTGTAAGTGGTTCCATCGTCACAGTTGGAGGATTAGCCTCATAAGCACACACGGAAGCAGGCGGCATTAGTTTTTTGATTGCTCCAAAAGCTGCTATTTTAGCAAACGATGCTGTGGATGGTTTATCCTCATCAGGGACAAAAGCTGAGGACTGGACAGCATTGATAAATGATGATAAAAGTTTGTCTAATCTAACAGCAAATGCACTCAATGATTCATTAGTCATGGGTGTAGCATTCACTAGTTCCCTAAGAATGACATATGGATCAGCTGTTTTTACTGGTACGAGGAAAGAACGAATCAGGTCCTCATTGTGACCACTTAGTAAGATTCCTGAAGTCTCGCATTTCAAGGAGATCAACAACGTGAATGGCAGCAGGGGACCGATGAAGAGCTTCTTTCGCAAGTCTGATAAGACTTTTCCCCTGAAGGAGGACCCTCAACTAGAGCATTAACACGAAAAACGAAATGGCAGTAAAACCCTGCTTCAAGACTATGTACATGGCCATTGAATAAAGGTAATGCATCAAGGGAATCACGAGTAAAACTATAGTTTTTCTCAGTGTCTGGGTCGGTCTGTCAGTCGCTAAGGAACTATGAGGACTGATGACAGGAGCAGCAGTAGCCTGAGAGTTCTGAGTGTCGCCATTCACTAAAGTATCACTTGAAGGTATGTGAGACATAATGACAAAGAAGTTGCACAAGAACAAATAAGGCAAAAATAATGAACAATAAAAATGATACAAAATGCTAAAATTGAAATAAAAGAGATGCAACTAATTCTGCAGAAGTAATAAAAAAAATATCTAAGATACACTGCAAGAGGAAGGACAATTCAACTGGGCAAGATAAAGGAACACATTGAAATTTACAAGCAAAAATATTACTGGAGACTGAATTAAATGCAAAATGAGCTGTCTGTACTCTTGCAAAAAAAAAAAAGAAATTAACTAATAAAACTGTAAATCAGTGTAAAAAGTATAAAATAAAATCACTAAATTGTATGCAAAGAGAGATAACTGGGAAATTTAAATATTTTCTAAGAGTGCATAAACAAAATTAAAATATAATGCAAAGACAACATGAGGAAAAATAATAAAATGAAAAACAGGAGACTCAAACAATAATGAACTGAGAATAATAATGCATAAAAATATCAATAAAAGAAAATAATTCACTGCAGAACAAGTACAACAAAATAAGATGCAGAAATAATCACTGCAGCAATAAAATTACACTGGGAAAATGTAGGTTAACCCTTTCAGGGTCCGTCCCGTAGATCTACGGCTTTACGTTCAGGGTCCAAACCGTAGATCTACGCCATGAGCTCAGCTCACTCTGATAAACTGTAAGTGGTACATTTGGGCCTAGATATGAGAGAATACATCTATGTGGTATGTGTGCACCACATAAAACAGATCCTGCAGCACACTGTGTATAATGAGAGAAAAAAACTTACATCATGATTTTTCGATTAAAACAGCAACTTTGCAGTGTTTTTTCGTATGTTTTTTTATAGTTGTATTTGCGATTTCTTGGTTCTTTGATGGAAGGGAAAGACATATTACAGAAATAGAGATAAATTTTGTTTGGGTTTTTAGCCCCGGGAAAATGGCTTAAAAACTGAGTAAAAAGTAGCGGAAAGGGTTAAATTTTTGCCGATATTCAAAAAGAAAAACAAACGCCTCACACTTTCTAATACAGAAAAGCTGGTGGGTCTAATATAATTCCCAAAAAAAGGGTTTGATGTATTTTTTACAATTATTACATTTATTGCATAACAGAAAATCTTTTTATTTTTTGGGGGTGAATAAAAATTCATTATTTTAAATAAAAAATAAAAAGGGAAATTTTTATTTGAAAAGGCCCCCAAAACATAACTGATAAAACAGAGGAAACTTTTAGTTTAGTGCCAGGAAGCCTACATTGTTTATTCTGGCCCCATTTTAATTGGAATATTTGAAACTTTGTTTTTAAATTGGCCAAAAAATTTAAAAATTTCGACACTTTTTTTTTTGTGTTGAAACGTTTACCTTTGGGGGAAATTTTTTGTGCTCAAAAGATAGAAAAAGAAAATTTAAAATAGTGAAATAGTAAAAAATTTGGTTGATTGGAAAAATGTAATTGGCCTAAAATGGGGGGGTCAAAATCGGCAAAAACGCCCATTCGTAAAAGCGCTGACACATCAAAATTCCGGGGAGCATAATTTCGCAATTTTTCCCCCCAAAAATTTTTACTTTTTTTTTTTTATTACTTTCAAAAAAGATTCTCTATGATTTTGTTAAAAAAAAAAAAAAAAATTTTTTTTTTTGAAAAATTTTTGGGACCCCTGGTGGGGTGACCCCCAGATTTGGGCCTGGAACCCCGAAAGGGTTAAAATAAAAAAATAAAAATTTGAAGGGAAAAAATGTTTGAACACTTTAAAATCTTAAAATTTTAAAAAGACAAAACAATTTAATCGAGTAAAGAAAAAAACTTTACCCTTTAAAAAAATTGAAATTACACCCAAAAGGGAATTTTTTTCAAAAAAAAATAAGGGAAAAAAATGAAAATTTAAAAAAAAACCCAAAAAAAAAAAACTGGAAGGATAACACTTCCCAAATGGTGGGGCACACAACAAGGGTTGTTTCACTTTTTTATCAATTTTTGTTCTTACAAAAATATTTGCTGTTGGGCTGATTCGACCCCAAAAAATTTTTGGCAAAAAAAAATGGACACAAAAACTGGCCAAGAAATCCCAAAGGGGAAAGAGACACTGGGGGCATATGAAAAAAAAAAAGGGGTATAACAAAAGAAATAAATGTTTTAAATTTTGAATTTCTGGGGTTTAATAGGCCCCTGCATGAACTAAATAATAATGACAAATATGGGAATACAATGCTTTAAAGAACACAAGATAAAAAAAGAAACACGAAAGATGAGTGATAACTCTGAAAAATAATGTAAAAAAAAATGGTCAAAGAAACACTGAGTCTACCCCTGAAAAACAAAGGGCTTAGAGTACACAAAAATTCACTGTAAATGCCCCACACACGCAAATGGGCTTTAAATGCAAGGAAAATGTCTTTAAACAGAAAATTATCACTGAAGTCTGGAGTGGTAGACGGTGGTGACGAGTGATGAGGGGAAGACGGTCCTGTGGGCGGGTGGTGATTCCTCACACTGTTGTGAAGAAATGCGCTTTCTAGGTGAACTCGCATAACTGGCTTTATCATTGGTGCTCAGCTACATTCTCTTGACCAATTATGTGAGCCAAAACAGTACTAGGACCCGGTACAAGGGTGGAAAAAGCCACAGGAAGATGAGGTGGGGAGTGGGTGGCGGGTGGGTGGAGCGTCAACTCGCTGGCGCTCACTGCCGCACAGTCTCACCACTCACGAAGGTGGCTTAATTAACCCCTTCAGGGTCCAAGGCCCAAATCTGAAGTGGTGCCCCAGTGTCCAAGAATTTTCAAAAAAAAAAAAATTGTTATTTTTTCTTATGAAATGGTAGAGAATCTTTTTGTGAAGATAATAAAACAAAAAGTACGAAATTTGATGTAAAATTGACGAAATTATGCTCTCGCGAATTTTGATGTGTCAGTGATATTTACAAATCGGCGATTTTGCCGACTTTGACTCCCATTTTAGGCCAATTACATTATTCGAGTCAATTCTTAGCTATTTCACTAGTATTACAGTGGACCCCGCATAGCGACTTTAATCCGTGCAAGAGGGCTCATTGTTATGCGAAATGATCGGTATGCGAATGAATTTTCCCCATAAGAAATAATGGAAATCAAATTAATCTGTGCAAGACACCCAAAAGTATGAAAAAAAAAAATTTTACCACATGAAATGTTAATTTTAATACACACAAACTGAAAAAGGCATGCACAATTACATGACACTTACTTTTATTGAAGATCTGGTGATGATTGATGGATGGGAGGAGGGGAGAGAGAGTGTTAGTGTTTAGAAAATTTTTCCCAAAATTGGGGGAGTTTTTTGGGGTTATTCCCTTTTTTTAATCCCTGGCCCTTGCCCGGCTTTTTTTGAACTTTGAAGGGGGATCTGTTTTTTTTAAAGTTTTTCAAAAATTTAAAATTAAATTGAATACGTGAGGGTATTTTATCCAGGTTGTTAACCCTTTTTGGTTTTTCCCAAAATTTTAAGGAACCCTTTTTTCCCCCCCCCCCTTTTAAATTTTGGGTCGGGCCCTTGTTTAAAGTTTCTAAGAAGGGTTGTTTTCTTTTTTTAAATTTTTCCACTATCCCCTTTTAAACCCCAATGGGAACTTTCCCAACCCCAAAGGTTTCAAGGTTTTCAACCTCGTTAAAATCCTTTTTCTAACTTTTTCCCTTTTTTTCCCAAGCGAGTTCAAGGTTTTTTTCCTCCCTAACCTTACCGGTTTAAAAAATTTTGGGAAAAAAAGGTTAAAAAAAGGGGGGGCGTTAGTTTTCTAGGTCACTAAAAGTTTTAAAACAGAGCTTTTTTTAAATTTTTTTTGGGTTTAAAATTTTCCATGGGTCAAAGGGATTTTTTAAAAAAAAAATTTAATGTTTCATGCGAAAAGTTCTCCCTTGGGGTAAAGGGGGGCTTTTTCCCGGGGATTAAATTTTTTTAGAGGATTTTTCCTTGGGGGGAATGCATTGCCGTTAAAAAAAATTTTCCAAAAAAAAAAAGCCTATTTTCCCTAAAAAAATTTTTAGACTTTTTTTTTAATTTTTGGGTTTTCAGATGTCCTTTGGGGTTTTTTCACCAAAAAAAAAAAGTAAGCCTGTCTTTCATACTTTTTGGGGAAAGGCCCTTTTTTCCCCGTAATGGGGTTCTTGGATTTTTTTTAAAAGGGTTTTTTTAAATTCCTTTTTTTTCCCTATGTTTGAAACCCAACCCAAAAAATTTTTTTCATTTTTTTTGGGCCAACTGGCACCTACCTGTTTTCCAATGAGCCCCGGTTCTTTTCTCAAACCAATTTCGGAAAATTTCACTCCTCCCTTTTTCCTTTTTTTAATTAAACCCATGCTTTTTCCCCTTTTTTTTTTCCTTAAAATACCCCGTCTTTTTTTTCTTTTCCCCCCAAAATGGAAAAATTTTCCCCCTTTCGTTTGTTAAAAAACCCAAAAAACCCCAAAAATTTTTTCCCCTTTCTTTTCCCCAAAAGAGGAGGGAGGGTTTTTGAAAACCCCCCCGGGGGCCCGGAAACCCTTTTAAAATGACCCTTTTTTATTTTTTGATTCCTCCCCTAAAAAAATTTTTTTTAAAAATTTGTGAAAAAGGGTAAAAAAAAAAAAGGATTACCCAAAGAAAATTATGAAATTTACGGTGGAAAAAAAAGGGAAAAAAAATGTGAAAAAAAAAATTTTAATGTAAAAATTAATAAAGAAGGGAAAAAAAAGGTTAGGGTTTAAGGGAATTTCAGGAAGGAGAATTTGTTAGGTATGTATTTAAAAAAATAAATTTAATTTGGGGTTTTTAGGAAATTATGGAAAAGTGGAGAAACTTTGTAGAATTTTGGTTTCAGTTATTATTTTTATTTTTTTGGGGGTATAAAGGTTTTTAGAAAACTTAATTAAAAAAAGATTTTTTTTTAAAAAATTTACAGTATGATTTTTTTTTAGGGTTTTTTGATTATTTTTTGGGAAAGTTGAGTGGACAGAGGAACAAAAAGGGGCCGGTTATTCATTTTGTTGGGGTTTGGAAGAATTTTAGGGGGGGGTTAAATAAAAGGGAATTTTTTTAGTTTAATAGAGAAAATTTAAAATTTTTTGTTTTAAAAAGGGTTTGGGAAAGGGGGAGGGCTGCCAATGTGGGAAATTGTTAAAAAAAAAATTTTTGGTTAAAATTGTGGTTGAAGGGGTTTCGGGGACCCCCTGAAAATTTATGGGGAAAGGGGGAAAATAAGGGGGGAAAATCCCCGGGGGTACGGGAGATGAGGGGAAGTTTTGAATTTTTTTTAAAAATTTTTGATATGTAAAAGAAAAAATTTAAGGTGGAAAAAAAAATTTTTTAAAAAAAAGAAGGTTTTTAAATTTAAAAGGGGGGGGTTTTAGTTTTTTAAAAGAAAAAATTTTTTTAATTTTTTTTGAAATTTTGAGTTAAAAAAATTTTTGGGAATTTTTTTTAAGTTTTGGTGGTGAAGGGCGGGGGGAAAAAAGGGTAGGTAGAAAAGTGGGGGTTTTGGAATTGGGAAAAGGCGTTTTAGGTTTTGTAAGGGGGAAAAAAAGGGGAAAGGAAAATTCCCTGGGAAAAATGTATGGGTTGTGCAAAATTTTAAATTTGAAAAAAGGTTTTTGTTAGGATTTTTTGGGTTTAAAACCCCCTTTAAATGGGGAAAATTTAGGAAAGTCGGGTTAAGTATAAAAAGTTTTAGAAAAAATGAAGCCCCCATGGGTTTTTTTTTTTCCAGCAAAAAATTTTTAGGTTTGACAAATTTTTTAAGGGAACCAAAAGGGGCGGGGTTTGATTTTTTTTTGGGAGTGTGGATAATTTTTTTGAAAATTTTTGAAGTTTTTGGGAGGGGAATTTGGATTTTTTAATTTTCAATTTTTGGTTTTTTAGGAGGGTGACCCTTTTTTTTTGAATTGGGGGGAAGGGGGGAATTTTTAAAAAAAATTTGCAAGTTTGGTGATCACTGGTTTTTTTTAAAAAGGGTGGTAAGGAAAAAATTTTGTTGTTTTAATTTTAAAAAAAAAAACCCATGGGTTAGCCCAAAAAAAGGTGTTCGGGGGGGGGGTTTTGGGGGGGGTTTTGAGTTGGGGGAAAAGAATTTTTTAATGGGAAAGAAAGTTTGGTTTTTTTTTTGGGGGGTTTTGGGGTTTAAAATTTTGTAAAAAATTTTTTTTATTTTTTGTCCAAATTTTTTAAAAAATTTTTAGTCTTTTTTAAAAAAAAGGGTTGGTAATTTTTTAAAAAAATTTTTTTTTCCCCCCAAGGGGGGTTTTTTGGAAATTTTTTTGGGTCTTTTTGACCCTTTGTATTTTTTCAAGGGGTTTTTTTGGGTTTTTTTGGATTTAGTGCGGGGTTTTTGGGGGGTTTTGTCCCCAAGATTTTTTTGGGGAGGTTTTAAAGGGGGTTTTGGGTTTTTTTTTAAAATTTTAAAAAAATTTCCAAACTGAAGTTTTGCTCAGGGGATAATTTTAAAGGGGGTAAAAAAATTAAAAAGGCGCCCAGGAACTGAATGATTTAGGGGTTTTTTGGGGAACCCCAAGGGGTTTTTTGAGAAAAGAGGTATTGGGGGTATTTTTTTTGGAAAAGGGGTAGGGTTTTGGCCAAGGGTAGAGGGAAAAATTTTGAAATTTTTTAAATTTTTTTGTTACGTTGGTAGAAAAAAACCCCCTTTTGGTTTTAATTTCTAACGGTGTTGGTTGCAAAATTTTTTTTAAAATCAGAAAAAAGGGATTTTGGTTAGGGGGACATTTTCTACTCCGGGGTTTTGAAAAATTGCTTTTTTAAACTGTGGTGAAAAATTTTTTCAAGGAAGTTTTTGAGGAGGGGGAAAATTTTTTCTTTTTTCCCCTTTAACCCTTTAAAATAAAATTCTTTTCTGGTAATGGGGGGCCCCCCCCGGGGTTGGCCGGGCCCAAAATTTTTGTTGGGTAAGGGATGGCAAAAACCCCCGATATATTTTAACCAGGTTTAGGTTAATAGGAAATTGGCATTGGAATTTTAAATTTATAGTATGTTTGCTTTTAAAATTTTGATTAAAATATTTATTTTGTTGGTTTGGCCAAATGTTTTTTTTTTTATTAGAAAAAGAATTTTTAAAATTTTTTTTGGAAGGGGTTGGTAATTTTTAATAAAAGATTTTAGGTTAATTAAAATTAAAAAAAAAAAATTTTAAAAAAATAGCACCCGAATTATTTAACAAAAGTAAAATAAGACTAAGGTATTTTGGAATATAATGGGAAAGTTGTGAACTTATTCTACTTTAGCACCTGAGAATAGCACCTTTATTTATTTTTTTAAAAATTGTGAATGTAAAACTGGGTAGTTAATAAAAGCTAAATAAAGGGGAAAGTATATGAGGGGCAAAAATAAGTAATGGTAAAAAAAGTTAAAAGGGCAGGTGGTCACTATAAATTAAAGGTTTGGAGTAAGATCTATTTGAATATTAAATAAATTAATTTTTTTTTGCACAAAAAAAGTAAAAAAAATGAGGTAGTTGGTACTACTAGCAAAAAAAATAGTTTTTTTGGGACTTGCAAAAAAAATAATTGGGAAAAAACAAAGAAGAGCGGGGAGCGGTTTTTGAGCGTATGGAGGGCAAAATTTTTTTCGATAAAAGCGAGATTATGCGGATTGTACTTTTGTGATGGGGACGGTATGCGGGGTCCACTTTACTTTATTCATCGTTTAGCACAAGAAATCGCCAATCAAATGTTTAACTACAAATTAAATGATCGGAAAATTTTTTAATTTGGGCCCTTTAACACAAAGTTCAAAAAATTTTCCCAATTTCAAAAAAAAGGGGCCAGAATAAACAATGTAGGTATTTCCCGGAAATAAACTAACATTTCCTCTGTTCATTAGTTACATTTTGGGCTTTACAAAAAAATTCCATTTGATTTTTTATTCCATAATGAATTTTTTTTTCACACCAAAAAATAGAAATTTACGTTTTTCAATACTGTAATAATTTATAAATATCATCACCATATTTGTGAATGCATATTAACCCCCCACTGGGGTGTATTAGACAGTGAGGTCGTTTTTTTAAACCCGAATATGGCAAAAATTTTAACATTTTCCACTTTTAGCTCATTTTTAAGCCATTTTCCCGGCAAAACCAAACAAAATCATCTTATTTCTGTAATATGCTTCCTTCTATCAAATGAAAACCAAGAAACGCAAATACAAAATAAAAACATAGGAAAAAACACTGCAAAGTTGCTGTTTTAATCGAAAAAACATGATTCATTTTTTTTTTTCCTATTATCACCGGCTCAAGAACTGTTTTATTTGGGGCACACAAAACACATAGATGTATTCTCCCCATACTAGGGCCCCAAATGTACCCCACAGTTTTTTCAAGTGACTGAGCTCGTGACGTAGATCTACATTTGGGGCCCTGAACGTAAAGCTGTAGATCTCGGGATGGGCCCCCAAAGGGTTAACAAGCCACAAATGCCACAGGGAGGGAAGACCCTCTTTTTCCAGCATCCAAGCACAAGCATATTGAGACAATACTTCAGAACTTGCGTGGCTTACTTCTCTCTCAGCTGGGTTTTGGAAGCTGGGTTGGGGACTGGCTTAACCCCCGAGAATAGCTACTGGAAGACGTGTAATATGCCACAGCTGAAGGAGCAGGTGATGACAGGAACAGGGGTGATGGGGGCTGAGGGGGCTGACTAGCGTTTACTTCCCCAGTCTGGCTTACTGACTGGGTTTAAATTCAAAATCCGGTAACCCCTCGGAGATTTAAGCAATTTGCACAAAAAACAAACCAGGAAACTTTAAAACGGCTGCAACGGCTTGCAGGCTCGAGTACACAGGGTGGAGGGGAGTGAGGGTAACTGCTACTGGGGGTGCAACGGTTTCCCCCCCTGCCTGCCGGCACCCCACAAACAACTTCTAACATCTGAAATACCCCATCCATGCCCCCACCGCGTCACCAATTTGTCATGTGGGTTCGATAAAATGGTGGGTAAAAACACTAGAGGCGGTTTGTACGTATAATTAAAAACCCGGGAAAATATGGAAGCGCCAACAGCCGACCGCCTGCCTGCTCCCATCTCAACTGACCCACCGTGCCCAGCGGTAAAAAGCATTGAAAACAGCTAGGTCAGCAGAAGTGAATAACACCAGTGATTCTCACAGACGGTTGGGTGAGTCATCTACTGGTACACTGGTTTTCTAGGGAAATGTACACTACTGAGAATGACTTGAGTTTGGAGCACATTCGTACAGCATTATGATGTCAACAAAATAAAGTCAGTTGATCAAATGAAAATGCTGACTCACAGATGGCTCCAACTTCATCCTGTTCCCTACTTGTATGTTTTATTTATTATCACACCGGCCGATTCCCACCAAGGCAGGGTGGCCCGAAAAAGAAAAACTTTCACCTCATTTACTCCCTCACTGTCTTGCCAGAAGGGTGCTTTACACTACAGTTTTTAAACTGCAACATTAACACCCCTCCTTCAGAGTGCAGGCACTGTACTTCCCATCTCCAGGACTCAAGTCCGGCCTGCCGGTTTCCCTGAATCCCTTCATAAATGTTACTTTTCTCACACTCCAACAGCCGTCAAATATTAAAACCATTTGTCTCCATTCACTCCTACAAACACTCACGCATGCCTGCTGGAAGTCCAAGCCCCTCGCACACAAAAACCCCCTTTTCCCCCCCCCCTCCCAACCCTTCCCAGGCCCACCCCTACCCCGCCTTTCCTTCCACCAACGAACACTCTTGAAGTCATTCTTTTCGCTCCATTCTCTCTAAAATTCCGAACCACCTCAACAACCCTTCCCCAGCCCCTGGACAACATTTTTGGTAACCCCACCTCCCCTAACTTCCAAAATACGAATTCTCTGCATTATATTCACCCCCAACATTGCCCCAGACATGACATCTCCCCCTCCAAACCTTTCCTCCTGGCAACATTCAACACCCACCTTTACACCCAATAAAAGCGTTTGGGAAAACTATACCTCATACATTCCCCCCTTTTCCTCCAAGGGCAAAGTCTTTTTCTCCACAGACTCCTAAGGGGACCACTCACTCTTTTTTTCCCCACAATTTTAGATTCACCCCATCTTTTAAGACCCACCGCTGAAAAACCCCTCCCAAAAACGAATCTTCACCTCCTCCATACTCTTCCCCCAATCTGATATTCAATCTTTCATCACCTAATCTTTTGTTATCCTCAAAACCTTACTCTTTCTGTATTCACCTTTAATTTTCTTTTTTTGCACACCCTACCAAATTCACCACCAATCTCTGAACTTCTTTCAGAATCTCCCAAGACACAGGTCATCAGCAAAGAGCAGCTGTCAACCCCACTTTTTGTGTGATTTTTTTTATCTTTTTAAACCCCCCCTCTTGCCAAGACCCTCGCTTTTTCTTCTCTTACAACCCCATCTATAAAATTTTTAAACAACCACGGGGACTCACACATCCCTTTTCAAGGCCACTTTTTTCTGGAAAAAATTCCCCTCTTTCCTACAACCCTAACTTTACCTCACTATCCCCGTAAAAACTCTTTACTCTTTCCAGTAACCTACCTCCTAACCAACACTTGCAAAATCTGCCAAAATTGCCCCCCATCCACCCGTCAACCCTTTTTCCAAAACCATAAAAAGCCACAAAGACCCCTTTAGCCTTATCTAAAACTGTTTACTTATAGTTTCACTGAAACACCTGGTCCACACACCCCCCACCTTCCTAAAGCCTCCTTGTTCATTTGCATCCTATTTTTCCGCTTTCTCTTAATCTTTTTAATTATAAATCTACCCTACACTTACCAGGGACACTCAACAGACTTATCCCCTATAATTTTTTTCACTCTCTTTTATCCCCCTTTTCCTTTTTACAAAGGAACTATGCAAGCTCTCTGCCAAAACCCCCAGGTACCTTTCCCCTTCCATACTTATTAAAAAATTGCACCAACCACTCCAAAACAATCCCCACCTGCTTTTAACATTTCTATCTTTATCCCATCAATCCCGGGCCTTACCCCCTTTCATTTTTCCCACTCCTCACGAAATTCCCCCACACTCACAAATGACTCTTCCTCATCCTACAGATGTTATTCCTCCTTTCCCTATACACGAAATCACACTTCCCCATCTTCATCAACATTTAACAATTCCCCAAAAATTTTTTCCCTTCCTCTTCCCCCCTACCCTAACTCTCCATTTAAAACTCTCCTCTCCTATTTAACTGACAAAAACCTTTTTCTCTAGGCTTTTTAACTTTTAATCTATCCAAAACTTTTTCTTATTTTTAACAAAATTTGTTGATAACCTCACCCACTCTCTATTTGCCTCTTTTTACATTTCTTTACCACCCTTAACTTTTCTCTTTTTCTCCATTACTCTTCCTCCTTCATCACTTCTACTTTGTAAAAACTTCTCATATGCTAACTTTTTTTCCCTTACTACCCTTACTCATCATTTCCCCCAAAAAAAACGTCCCCTTTCCCCCCTGCACCCCTTTCCCGTACCACAAACTTCTGCTGAACACTCTAACCTACATTTTTAAACCTACCCATACCTCTTCACCCCCTTGCCTATGCTCTCATTAGCCCTCAACCCCAAAGCTGTTTAATCTTACCCTAAAGCCTCCTCTTTTTTGTTTTATTAAAACCCTTTTCCTCTCTCTTTTCCCCGATGCTTTTTATTCTCCTTGTATCCCATCTACCTTTTTCTCTCAGGGTACAACTAAAAGTAAACTGATTATCTGGGGCCCCCTCTATAAACATGTAATCCTGAATCTACTCAACAGCTTTTATCTACCAATACAAAATCCAACAAACCCTGTCTTTCCCCCAAAAACTACTTTAAAACTTATTTACCCCTTTTTTTCTTAAAATATGTATTACCTAAAACAAACCCCCTTTCAAACAAAGTTCAATCAAAGGGCCCCCATTATTTTTTTACACCGGCACCCCAAACTTACCTACCACACCCCTCTAAAAGTTTCTCCTACTTTAGCATTCAAGTCCCCTCCCCAAAAATACTCTCTCACTTGGTTAAAAGGGCCCCTATACATTCCTTAACACCCCCCCAAAATCCTTCTCTCTCCTTGCTTTCCCCTCTCTTCTCCAGGTCATACACGTTTTATGACCCATTTTCCGCATCCAACCTTTATTTTAATCCACAAATTTTTAAATTTTAAATTTTCATTTTCCCTTTTTTCTCCTTCCAAAAAATGATATTTAACATTATGCTACCCCTTCCTTTTGCTCAAACTCTTCAGATACCCCAGTTTTAACCCATTTATTTCCCCCCCACTGAAACTCTCCACCCCCTTCAGCTTTGTTTCCCCTTTTAGGCCGGGACTCCAACTTTTTTATTCTAACACAGCAATCATCTGTTTCTTGTCATGCACAACCCAGCACTTTTAAGAAACCCCCTTTTTAAAGTTTTCTTTTTCTCTTTTTTTAGTTATTGTATACAGGAGAAGGGGGGTTACTACCCTTTGCCCCCCGGCTTTAGTCCCCCAATACAAGCAGGGGCTTACGGAGGAAAATTCTTTTCACTTCCCCAGGACAATAGAAAAAAAAAAAGAACAAAGCTTTTTAGAAAAAGGAGAAAAACCTAGATGTATGTATATATTATATAGCATGTCGTTCTAGAAGTGTGACCAAAGTGTAAGTAGGAGTGAAAGATATCCCTGTTATCTTGCTTTTTTTAGAGACAGAAAAAAAAACCCAGAAAACCCACCATCATGCAAACAGTTAAAGGGGTTTTTGGTTTCACAGTCATCTGGCGGAGGGTAGATTTCCCCTGGGGGTTGCTTCTACCCCCATACTCTTGTATGCTCATAACAATAAAAAGCTTTAAAATGACTGATGTAGGTAACAACCTTACTTTCAAAAAATTGGAAATTTTTAACCTGTAAATAGCTTGTAAATAAAGCTAGGGATTTAAAACCGTTAAACCCTTGAAAAAAAAAAGAGTAGTTGATTTAGTCTGCCACCGGCCAGCTGAACTCATTTTACATGCACAAAAATATTTCCTTTACTTAGGGCATTTAAGGATATTCTGGAGGATAACACACCAGGGGTATCAAAAATTGAAAGGATTTACAAAATTTTTTCCTGCACATGGGTTAATAAATTCTAAGTTCTTGATATTCCTCGACTACATGTGGCCAATCCATCTCAAGCCACAAAACCCGGAGTCAGCTCATTTTCCCTCCAAAAAGGGAAGTGTTAATATGAAGGCTTTTTGGAACCTGGGGGTTGCCACCCCTTTTTGCACAAGGGGCCAAAAGCTGA
>NC_069415.1:52267566-52360378 GCF_026875155.1 Cherax quadricarinatus
CTCTGTCAAGCAGTCCGCAGATGAGAGGGGGGCAGGCAAACCAAGAAAGTGGAGCATACTCAAGGTGTGAGCGTACTTGTGCCTCGTACAGGATCTTGCAACCCCTACTGTCAAGCAGATGCGAGATACGGCGAAGTGCTGTAAGCTTCCTGGCTGCCTTGTTTGCAAGATTACAACATGGTTCTTCATGGTTAGTTTGGAGTCAAATTTCACCCCAAGGATATCAACTTCTTCTCCAGGTGCCAACACCCTCCCATTCATCCTTACTACCGCACCAGCATTACCATCATGGTGCCTAGAGACGATCATCATTTGCGTTTTCTCTGGTGCAGATGTTACTTGCCATCTATTTCCCCAAGCTGATATAGCTCTCAGCTGGTGATTGATGTAGCTTAGAGCAGCTGGCATTTCTTCTCTTGGATAAGTGAATGTCAGTGTACAGTCATCTGCATATGCATGTGATTCTGGGATGAGATGAAGAAGGTCGTTGAAGTAGACATTCCATAACAATGGACCCAGCACGCTTCCTTGTGGAACACTTGCCCCAATAGGATGTCTTGCTGATTCCATTGCATTGAGAACTACACTTAGAGATCTACCATGAAGGTAATCACTGAGGAGACATAGCGTAGAGCCTGCAATTCCCAGTGCTTGAAGTTTTGCTAAGAGGCCCTGGTGCCACACCCCGTCAAAAGCGCCAGCAATGTCCAGTGCTACCACACAGCTGACTTTGGATTCATCCAGTGACTGGTGCCACTTAGTGGAGAGGTTTAACAACAGATCAGCAGCAGAGTAACCTTTCCTGAAGCCATATTGACGATACAAAGTAGTGAGTGGTAGTCAAAAAACTCTGTCATTTGTCTTGAGATTATTGTCTCAAGGATCTTAACCATGATTGACAGATTGACACTGGTCTGTAGTTGCTGATTTCTGCTCTGCTCTTCTTTTTGTGAACAGGGACTACATTTGCCTCTTTCCATAGAAAGGGCCATTTACACTGTACTAGGCAGTGCTGAAAGATGCGAGTTAGAGGTGCTGCTAGCTGGTCTGCACATCTTCTCAACAATCTTGGGCTCAACTTGTCTGGGCCCACAGCCTTTTCTTAGTCAAGCGATTTAAGAAGGAAATGCACCTCCTCCTGCCTTATTGTCACCACTGACAGTTTTGACACAGTTCTTGCAGCTAGCCAAGGAGGGTCCCTTGGTGGATCAGGAACTTGCATTTTGGTAGCAAAGTGTTCAGCAAAGAGGGCCACCTTCTCTTGACTACTAGTAGAGGTGGTCCCATCCTGTCGATTTAGAGGTGGAATGAGTTCATCAGGCAGATAACCTTGTCTGTCCTTGACCAGGGAAGACCAGGTTTTGGAGCCTACCCTACCTGATGCTAGCTTTCTTTTAGTGTCCACCTCCCATTTAGCAATGGCCCACTTTTGAACGTCACCCATATGCCTACAGGCTTGCGTGTGCAAGTTCCTGTTATAGGTGGTAGGATGTCTCTTATACCTTCGCCATGCTTTGTACTTAGCAGTAGCAGCCTCTCTACAACGAAAGCCAAACCAAGGCTGATCTGTAGGCTTCGTCACATATTGCCGGTGAGGAATGTGTTCTTGTTGTAGATTAAGGATGTGTCCAGTGAAGGCTTTCACTTGATTGTCAACATCCCCTTGGAGAAGAGCATTCCAATCGGTGGTGGCGAGCTCAGAGCAAAGGGCTAGTCAATTACCTCTTTCCCATAGCCAGGTTGTGCGTGTGGACTCCTCACCTCGTTCTGTTGGGATCTTAAGTGTCGTAAAAACTGCCTTGTGGTCAGACGATCCAACGTAGCCGAGGAGTTGACAAGTGACTATGCCTTCTGCCAGATCACTCACTACTGGGTCAAGGGAGGAGCCAGAGATGTGAGTAGGGAAATCAACAAAGTTTCTCATGTCAAACACTGCAAGAAGGTCATCAAAGTCCCTCTGTGTAAGGTGCTGGTTGAGGTCACCAACAATTATAATATGTTGACAGTTGTGTTGTAGCAGAAGGGAGTCAATATTTTCCATTAGGAAGTTGATGGGGTCTGCATGTTGCCACTGAGGTCTGTACATTGCACATGCTAGTACAGGGGTACTAGTGTTTATACAGAGCTTGAAGAACATCATTTCAAGATGTGTAGGGGTGGCAACATCAATGTGCTGGGCATGAACACTTTTAGAGAAGCACACAGCAACACCTCCTCCTTGTCCTTACCTGTCTCTTCTCATCCATGAGGTGTAGCCAGCAATTCTTGCAAAATTTTCTGGAGTCCTGTCATCCAAAAATGTTTCGACAACAGCTATCATGTCGGGACATCAATGTTCACAAAACTATGTGTGAGCTCTCCAACATTAGTAATGAAATCTTTAATGTTGGCCGACAGGATGCTGTTAGACTGGCTCCTCATGATGAAGTGGTCAGCTTGAGGTGGTGGGTGTGTAGGGAATGTAAGGTGCCTGCCCTTGAGAGAGGTAGGGTACTGAGGCAACTGCAGGGATGTAGGTCTGTGGTCTTGTATAAGGCACAATACCACCTGCTGGGCTGGGATAGGAGTAGTTAAGTGGGTGACGTGTGAGTGTGTTCACGAATTCAGAGATCCTGCTGGTTTGTTCTGAGAACAGGTCTCTAAACAGGTGGCCCTGTTTGTCAAGTTCCTTTTTCTTCCGACACTGGTCCTCCTGATGTCCTTTCTTGTAGCAGTAATTACACCTGGTATCTCGCAGGTAGTTGTTGGCAGTGTGCCCCTTCCGGTGACTGCGAGAGCACAGCCTAGGTGCCTGGGAGGGTGGACTAGGATTTGTTGCACCTCCCGTGTTTTGCAGATTTGTCCTCAGATTCTGCCGCTGGAACTGTGTTAGTGGAGGGTGAGACGGCTGTAGATGTCTTCCTCCTCCAAGTCCTCTTCCACGTCCTCTGCCCCGTCCTCTACCAGTTTGTACTTTGGCGCAGTAGGTGATCAGGTGCAGTGATAGTTCCCTGATCATTAACTGCACCGTTCTCTGGTGGAGAAACTCCTGGCTCAGAACTTGCTGACGAAGCACTGCTACCAGATTCTCTCTCTCTCTGCCCCCCCCCCCTCTCTCTCTCTCTCTCTCTCTCTCTCTCTCTTTTTACACAGGGTTTGACATGGTTAAGGATCCCTAGCTTTATTGACAGCTATATTACAGGTTAAGGATTCCCAACTTTATTGGCAAGCTAAGAGCTGTTACCTACATCAGCTCATTTGAAAGCATTTATATTGTTATGAGACATACAAGTACGGAACAGGATGAAGTTGGAGCCATCTGTGTGCCAGCATTTTCATTTGATCAACTGACTTTATCTTGTTGACATCATTATGCTGTACGAATGTGTTCCATACTCGAGTCATCCTGGGTATGTATGATCTCAGATGGAGTGATGTTCTGGAGAAGGGTACAGCCAGAGTGAAGTTGCTGCTTTCTGCCCGTCTTGTGGCATAAAAGCTTGTTTCACACGGTCCTCGAAGTGGATCCAAGTGTGGTATTTTGACAATATTGGCCTTGTATATAACAGTAAGGCCACCCACATCCCTCCTATGTTGAAGGCTCTGCTGAAATGATAGATCTATCCAGGATGGGTCCAGGCGAGAGATGAGACGTCTTGCTCTTTCTCTACTCTGTCAAAGCAGTCGCAGATGAGAGGGGGGCAGGCAAACCAAGAAATGGAGCATACTCAAGTGGAGTGACTTGTCCCTGTACAGGATCTTGCAACCCTACTGTCAAGCAGATGCGAGATACGGCGAATGCTGTAAGCTTCCTGGCTGCCTTGTTTGCAAGATTTACAACATGGTTCTTCATGGTTAGTTGGAGTCAAATTTCACCCCAAGGATATCAACTTCTTCTCCAGGTGCCAACATCCTCCCATTCATCCTGCCTCTCTCTCTCTCTCTCTCGTCTACCTCTCTCGTCTCTCTCTCATCTCTCTCTCTCATCTCTCTCATTCTCCTCTCTCTCCTCCTCTCTCTCTCCTCTCTCTCTCTCTCTCTCTCTGCCTCTCTCTCTCTTCTCTCCTCTCTCTGCCTCTCTCTCTCTCTCTCTGCCTCTCTCTCTCTCTCTCTCTCTGCCTCTCTCTCTCTCTCTCTGCCTCTCTCTCTCTCTCTCTCTCTCTCTCTCTCTCTCTCTCTCTCTCTCTCTCTCCTCTCTCTCTCTCTCTCTCTCTCTCTCTCCTCTCTCTCTCCTCTCTCTCTCTCTCTCTCTTCTCTCTTTCTCTTTCTCTCTCTGCCTCTCTGCCTCTCTCTCTTTCTCTCTCTCTCTCTCTCTCTCTCTCTCTCTCTCTCTCTCTCTCTCTCTGAGAGAGAGCCACTGTGAACCATTCTTAGACATATATACAAGCACAGTATAACACTTTGTCTGGATTTTTTGGGTTATCCTAGGTACAGTAGGGCCCCACTTATATGGCAGGTTAGGTTCCAGGCTATCGCCGTAAAGTGGAACACCATTTTTTTCCACTTATAAATGCATACAAATACTAGATAACAAGTTTACACTAAAATATATTAAGTTAGCAATAGAACTAGGCATCAAAAAACAATAAAAAAATACAATACATACATAGTGCACTCATTACTTACCTTAAAATATTTAGTCTTAATCTAGGGTGAGATAAGTACGTAGTATTTATTGTAAGAAATCAAGTGTGGTATGTATGGTAGTCAGCCAGGCTACCATACCAGGCCACATAATATTCTATTACATTTGAGCATCCCAGAGCGCTAAAATGCGTATACAGTTTACTCGTTACTTACCTTAAAATATTTGTAGTCTTAATCTAGGGTGAGATGAGTAGTATTTATTGTAAAAAATCAAGTGTGGTATGTATGGTAGCCAGCCGGGCTACCATACCAGGCCACCCCACCCACACATACTATTCTATGATATTTAAGCATCCCAGAGCAATAAAATGTATATACAGTTCCCTCATTCCTTACCTTACAATATTTGTAGTCTTAATGTATGGTCTGGAGTAAGTAAATGAGATAAAACGAATAAATGAGAGAGAGAGAGAGAGAATGAGTGCATGAGAGAGGACAGGCGCAGAGTTTTGTAAACAAACCAGACGAAGGCAAATTTTGTAAACAAACAAAGTGTACACGTCTGCCTTGTGTACAAGTTACATTGTGTACAAGTTGTCTCTACATTGATACGGTAGAATAAATAAAGAAGAACACTCTTTCTCATGTAACATCATTTTGAGAAGATATGACGCTCTGAGTGAAGGCAATGGAAATAAGTCTGTCTGACTTTTTTGGGTTATCCTAGGTTCTCTACACGTATGCTGTTATGTATGATAATCTATGTAACTGTATTTGTGTATACCTGACATACATACATACGAAAGGAATAATTTTCTACAGTTACCCCCAGTAACACATTTTCTCTTACGTTAGATTAGAGAAAATGTTATTTTTGCCATCACTTGTACAAGCTATCTGGCTACCACATCTCATATTTATGTTTATTTATTCTATTGTGGGGTGTATTTATCATCTTTATATGTTATGTATCATGTTTATTATATAATTTTGAAATAAATATCATGGATTAATGAAAATGTGTATATTAACGTAATATACGACATTTAAATGAGACTCGGTGATTATTATTATTATCATTACTAATATGATGTCTGGAGACCTAATTTTAATGTGTACCTGCATGCCAGCACAGTGTGTAAGTTTATTTAGGTACAGGTATACATAAGTATAATTATCAGAGCATATATAAAATATGAAATAACTTTTAAAAACACTTGAAATTTTGAAGTTTCCAGACAAAATGGAGAGACTTAGGGCTTATGGATCTCCCAGAGAATGTAAACAAACCGGGTGGGGCGCGGTGACCATATTAGAAAGTCAGGTGGGTGGAGCCGTATAGCGAGTTTTGGTCATAATTTGAAATGACCATATTAGCAGAACGCCGTAAAGCGGGGCCCTACTGTAATTTATACTATGTATAATTGTATTTGTTTACCTGTGAGACAGAGATAGAAAGAGATACAGACAGAAAGAGAGAGATAAAGACAGACAGAGATAGACACCTTCAGAATTGTTTCTCTTTACTTAGGGCATAGGATATAAGACATTCTGAAAGGGTGTTGCACAAATGTTGCACATGGATTATTATTGAGGTTTATGATATTTCCTCGACCACTTGTGGCCACATCCACCTCAAAGCCACTAAACTTGGGGGCAACATCACTTTCCTCTTAAAAGTGGAGTGTTAGTATAACATAACATCGGTGAATCTTTGGTGTTTGCCTCGCTGTTTTCTCTAGCTGGTGCTCGATTTAACTGGTACTCCCACTAGGTACTAAGTGGTCCCAGATTTTTTTAATACAGTGCGCACCGAGTGTTAAGACACCTTCTATGCTGACCAGGCATCTCAGGCCAATATGCCAAATTTGGAGGTAGGAAAAATAAAATGTAAATATAAGTTTGGGGCACTAGCGGTAAGAACATACATATATGTTTGGACCCAATACTACTACGGTTTATTTATAGAGTAATATATTGATAAATGAAATAATGGGATAATTATAGACCAGGAACATGATTCTCAAGATGATTGACAGATGGCATTTTTAAAGACTTCTTCAAATGTCATCTGTCTTATTAACATAGGTTTCTGTCTAAGCAATCTCTCTTTAACTGAGTAAATTGCCATAATCTCTTGCTCACTGGTAAATGCACATTGTTCAAGGCCAGCAATTAACTGATCACACATTTTCACCATGTTGTCAATGGGAACTTTTTCACCTGTGTTCACAATGTCATAATCATCATCATCATCATCACCACTACTATTCTCATGCTTATTCGTATTTAACACCATTCCAGCAATTTCACCATCACTCAAGGAATGCATAACAGGTGCATCATTGTCAATGTTCAGCATTTCTTCAATGTCAGCTTCCTGTTACTTATTTACACTTTCGTCTTATAAACTTTTAGCTTAAGTTATGAGGTTTGATATCATCTCATCAGTGACACAAAAGTCTTCATTGGTATTGCATAACCTGGAGTAGGTTCACTTACATCAGACATTGTTTTAGGCCAGAGTCTGTGCCAAGCATTTGTTAATGTTGATTTATCAACATCCTTCCAAGCATTAACAACTGCATAAATGGCATCCTTAACACTGAACTCTCTCAGGAAGTCTTGGATTCTTACTCCTCTGTTGACTGCAGCAAGCATACAGTTTAAAAAATGGTCTTTAGTGTTCATGGAGCATAAAATTTCTTGGTCAAAAGGCTGTAATACAGATGTCACATTAGGGGGGCAAGTAAATGCCGAGAACATTACTTTTCACAAGAAGTTTGGCAGGGGGATGTGCAGAGCAATTATCCTGGAACAATAAAATTTTACAGTTTTCTTCTAGTCCAGCTTGCCAGCAATGATCTCATGCAGCTGGTATGAAGTGGTTATTGAACCAGTCAGAAAACATATCTTGGGTTACCAATGCTTTCTTGTTGGCATAATAATGCTCAGGTACATTGCATACACCTTTCAAACATCTCGGATGTTTGCTTTTTCCAATCACCGCCAACTTCACCTTGTGTGTGCCTGCAGCATTGGCACACCCAAGAATATTTAACCTGTCCTTAGCATCCTTAACCCTTTCAGGGTTGGTGCTGTACTAGTACGGCTTGCACGCCAGGGTTGGTGCTGTACTAGTATGCATAAATTCTAGCACCTTCAGATCTAGTGAGAGAAAGCTAGTAGGCCTGCATATGAAAGAATGGGTCTATGTGGTCAGTGTGCGCAGTATAAAAAAAATCCTGCAGCACACAGTGCATAATGAGAAAAAAAAACTGACTATTTTTGGTTTAAAACAGTGACTTTGCAGTGTATTTTTGTATGCTATTTATGGTTGTATTCTAGTTTTCCTGGTCTCATTTTATAGAATGGAACACATATTATGGAAACTGAGATGATTTTGATTGGTTTCACAATGAAAAGTACCTTGAAATTGAGCTCAAAGTAGCAGAAATGTTCGATTTTTGCCAAAGTTCAAAGATAAACAAATCATGCCATGCGTCCAATACTGGTGAGTGTAATATTCTTTCACAAGTGCCCTGATATTATTTATACCATTTCTACGCCATTTCTACATGAATGCAGTAGTCTGCATAACATAAATCTTCTATTTTTTGTGAGAATAAAAATTCAAAGTGGAAAGCCAAAGAAATTAACAGAGGCTTGGGGACATGAGTAATGAGCAGAGGAAATGTTGTTTTAGTGCCAGAAATGTCTGTCTTGTTTATTCTGGACCCTATTTGGAAATTGGCATCTTTTGAAATTTGTGTGAAATTGGCAAAATTGCCAATTTCTGACCACGTTATTGGATAATGGAAATCGGTAAATGGGTGGTTTCTTGTAGTCATTCGATAGAAAAAATGGAGTTCTGGCAAAATAGGTACGATTTTTGTCGACTGGTACATTGGAATTGGCTGAAAATAGGACTCAGAGTGGGCGAAATCGCTGATACGTAAACATCGTCGAGACCGCTAACTTCGCGAGAGCATAACTTCGTAAGTTTTCCATCAAATTTCATACTTTTGGTGTCATTATGATCAGGAAAAGATTCTCTATCATTTCATAAGAAAAAATAATTTTTTCTTTTTCCGAAAAATTTCTGACCCTGAGAACATACGTCTTCTCCCACCCAAGCCCAGTCACGCTAGAAAATACTGTAAATACAGAATTACAGAAAATATCTACCTGGATGAGGACTAACAAACTTACACTAAACATTGACAAAACCTACTTCATTCAGTTTGGTAACAGAGCTACAGATGTCCCTCTTAACATAATGATAAACGGATCACCTATCACAAAGCTAACAGAGGGAAAATTCTTAGGAATCCACCTTGATAATAGACTCAAATTTCATACACATATACAACAAATTTCTAAGAAAATTTCCAAGACTGTAGGCATACTATCGAAGATACGGTACTATGCTCCACAGTCAGCCCTCCTGGCCCTATATCACTCTCTTATTTACCCCTATCTCACCTATGGAATTTGTGCATGGGGCTCAACAAGTAACCATCTCAGACCACTAATTACCCAACAAAAGGCTGCAGTTAGAATGATAACAAATTCTCACTATAGGCAGCACACTCCACCAATATTCAATACACTAAACCTATTCACCATACAAAACATTCATACTTATTACTGCACCTATTACATACATAGAACACTTAACTCTGATATTAACCCTCCCCTCAAACATCTCCTTGCCAACCTCAACAGAACACATGACCATAACACAAGGCACAGATCACTCTTTGATGTTCCTCGTGTCCATCTCACACTATGCAAAAACTCAATGCACATAAAAGGCCCTAAAATCTGGAACTCATTACCTGTAAATATAAAAGAAACACTACCTGTTTATAAATTCAAGTCTCTTCTCAAAGATCACTTACTCACCCAAAACCAAATAAATACTGAATAACTGAACCTTATAAATTGTATATCTTAAATGTTTCTCACAATTATATCACATAAATGTTAAACCTAAAACCCAATCTAACTTTATTATTTTTTAAATACACTACCTAACAGAATACTCCATTCTACTGAATGTACAACAATGCATACAACCATATGACCTGTCTTTGTAATACTCACTTGTGCTTTATAGTAATCTGTTTACATTAAAGTTTTATCACCGATGTCATCATTGCTTAGTTCATCTTAAGTTAATTTTAAGCCAGCCCGTAATGCTATGCATAGTATAAGTGGCTTTGGCATACTGCTCTTTTCTGTATTTTTTGTACCTCTGTATGTGTGCACAAATTTTTAAATAAATAAATAAATAAATAAATAAATAAATAAAGAAGAGACCCTGCTGACCCTGAAGAGAAAGTACCTGTTGGTACTTTCTCTTCAGCCATTGTTAATATTTTTCTAGGAGCATAGTGCCAGTAGAGAGCTGTTTCTTCAGCACTGTAAATTTGTTCAGGACTAAGGTTTTCATCAGATATTGTCTTGGCAAATTTGTCAATGTAGTTTTCAGCTGCTTCATGGTCAGCGGAAGCTTTTTCACCACAGATTTTCAGATATTTTACACCATTACACTTCTTAAATTTCTGCAGCCAACCATCTGAATATGACACTCGCCTTCAGTGTTCAATTCTTCATGGTATATTCTAGCTTGTTTTGTGACCAACAAACCAGTCAGTGGCATACGTTCACTTCTTTGCTGTCAAATCCACTCCATTAGCACAGTCATGACCTTCGTTTTTTGCCCTATGCAGTGTTTTCCTATTTTTCATTAGTTTTTGGTCATCACTGTCACAGTAACTTGTCTTTCTGTTTCTTTAACCTGTTAACTGTCCAAACGTAGATCTACATTCTTAACGCTACCTCTCCAAACATAGATTTACGTTTTATTTTCCTGCCTCCAATTTGGCACAATTGGCCTGAGATGCTTGGTCAGCATAGAATGGGTCTTAACACTCGATGTGCGCAGTATTAAAAGAATCTGGGACCACTTAGCACCTTGTGGGAACACCAGATCAATTGAGTGCCAGCTAGAACAAACAGTGCAGCAAACACCAAGGATTCACTGATGTCATGTCATATTAACACTCCCCCTTTTAAGAGGAAAGTGATGTTGACTCCGAGTTTAGTGGCTTTGAGGTGGATGTGGCCACAAGTAGTCGCAGAAATATCAAAAACCTCGATAATAACCCAAGTGCAACATTTGTGTAACACCCTTTCAATTTTGGTACCACTGGTAGTGTCATCCTGCCAGAATGTCCTATAATCTATGGCCTAAGTAAAAAGAAATAATTCTGGAACATGTAATATGTGTTTGGCAGGCAAGCTGGCCTGCTGGCTGGCTGATTGGCTGTCTCTATCTCCATCTGTCTGTCTGTCTCTATCTCACAAGTACACATACGTAAATACAATTATACATAGTGTAAATTACCTAGAATAACCCATAAAATCCAGACAAAGTGCTATACTGTGTTTGTAGATATAATGCATAATAAGCATAACTGGCAAGTAATACGCATTTTCACTTGTCCAGGAATCGGACGTGATCGTATGTAATGCCATTTGGTTCATGAGACATGAGAGACAAGCAGACAGAAAGACAGACACATACACACACAGGCAGACAGAAAGACAAACACACAGGCAGATGGAAAGACAAAGACAGACAGACAGACACACACACACACACACACACACACACACACACACACACACACACACACACAGGCAGACAGAAAGACAGACAGACAGACACACAGGCAGGCAGACAGAAAGACAGACACACAGGGAGGCAGACAGACAGACACACACACAGGCAGACAGAAAGACAGACACACACACAGGCAGACAGAAAGACAGACACACACACAGGCAGACAGAAAAACAGACAGACACACAGGCAGACAGACACACAGGCAGACAGACACACAGGCAGACAGACACACACAGGCAGACAGAAAGACACACTCAGGCAGACAGAAAGACACACTCAGGCAGACAGAAAGACAGACACAGACACACACACACACACAGGCAGAAAGACAGACACACACAGGCAGACAGAAAGGCAGACACATACAGGCAGACAGAAAGGCAGACACACACAGGCAGACAGAAAGACAGAAAGACAGACACACACAGGCAGACAGAAAGACAGACACACAAAGGAAGGCAGAAAGACAGACACACACAGACAGACAGAAAGACAGACATACACAGGTAGACAGAAAGACACATACACAAAGGAAGGCAGAAAGATGCACACACAGGCAGACAGAAAGACAGACACACAGGCAACAGAAAGACAGATTCAGACATAGCTAGACAGACAGACATGTTTATGTGTAACAGTGAACACAGAAAAAGTCAGGGTTCCATGCAGCAGCACACAATCATCAAGTGTCACTCCGCTACTTACCCTGTCAGTAGTTTATTAACACTCGTCTTAACACTATACTTCAGATAGTTTCATGTATACTCCAGTGTATATAAAACATTGCTGGGACCTATAAATACTTTGTATATATTCCTAGCCAATAGTAAATGACCAAGGCAGGTGTAAATGTTGAACTGTCAGTGTGTTTGTGACAATTTGAGTACAATTTCAGTACCTAATATTAGTATCAGAACAAAGACTGGCGAACGTAGATCTACGTTTGGACAGTTAATGGGTTAAATTATAAATAGTGGTAGTTTCAACACCATATTCTTCAGTAAGACTCCACACTGACATACCACGATCAAGCTTCTGCAGTAACTCTACTTTTTGTGTTTGTTTCCCAGCGCGGGTAGAAACATTGGATGTGTTTCTTTACATTGGTTGTCTATGTTCACCCATCAGTAAAATGGGTACCTGGGAGTTGACTGATGTGGGTCGCATCCTGGGACAAGGACCTAATTTGCCCAAAATGCTCAGCATAACAAGCTGCTCCCTATGTCATTAATGTCCGCTAGGCCTGTATACCATGTTACATGTACTTGTAGTAAATAAAGTTATTATTATTATTATTATTAGATGCTTCCTTTTCTTTTTCTCACTGTTACCCATAGGGGTATCTGCAGCTCTTTTTCACATTTTCTCAGTGAAATTAAGCACAGTCACAAAATAAAAAGCAAAAACGAAATATCAACAAACAGCAGACGCATGTGTGAACACTACAAGTGCTGAGACACAACTGACGCCTGCCACTCTGGCTGTCAGTGCTGGGTCATGTTGCCACGTGACGATGTTGGAGTTATGTAGAGATGACTGGCACTCCACACTTCACGAGAGAACTTTGGTTTTCGGAACTTTTTAAATTTCAGAATTTTGGTTAAAGCAACATGGACCTGTATATACGTATTTTTAGCTTTGAATCTTGGATATTAGCAAGTCTCAGGATTAGCATAGTTACTATATTGGTTTCAAGTCCTGTTTTCCATGGCAATTTAGTACTCTTCATTAACCCATTATAAATGCTTTTTTTGAGTGAAATATTTGATTACATTGTTTGATTAAATTTTCATTAAAGCTACAGAACTCTTTATAAAATCCATGACCTTTGACATTTTAATATTTTTTGTTCTTCTGAAATACTGTCTTTGATTATCATATTTTATATCTTTTTACAGGGTTTGGTTGCTTTATGGCAGAACACATAGCTGATCCCATGAGCTATGGCATCTACATAATTGATCGACGCTACATTGGTCTAGAGGAATCTGTAAGACAGTTAGCCCAAAACTTATTTGAATTTGTACAGCTAAATCGTCGGCAACGAATTATCCAGAGAAATCGTACTGAACGTTTATCGGAGTTACTAGACTGGAGGATACTAGGCTCGGTAATTACTATTGAAATTGGACTTGGCTTGGTGTGCAAGTTACCTTGGATAATTGGAAAATTGTGGTAAACATATGTAGTAGCAATGATATTAATCTTTTCACTGATGGTCCAGTAATATTACGGGTTTCAAGCCAGTGTTGGTCCCATAATACCTGCTTTCAGTTTTCTAGGAGAAAGCTGGTAGGCCTACATATGAGAGAATGAATCTGATTGGTCAATGTGCGTAGTATAAAAAAAATCTTGCAGCACGCAGTGCATAATGAGAAACAAACTCCAACCATGTTTTTGGTTTAAAACAGCAACTTTGTGATGTATTTTCATATGGTTGTATTCTCGTTTTCTTGGTCTCATTTGATAGAATGGAAGATATATTACACAACTAGAGACGATTTTGAATAGTTTACAGACTAAAAGTACCTTGAAATTGAGCTCAAAGTACTGAAATGTTCGATTTTTGCTCATGTTTAAGAGTGGGCAAATTATGTGTGTCCAGTACAGTCAACTGGTGGGACTAATATGCTTTCACAAATGCACTGATATTATTTTAATCATTTTTACAATAATGCAGTAGTTTGCATAACAAATCTATTTTTTTGTGTGAATAAAAATTCAAAATGGAAAGCAAGCATTATATAAGTGGAGTATGGAGATGTGACTAGTGAACAGAGAAAATGTTATTTTAGTGCTAGGAGTGTTTGCATTTTAATTCTGGATCCTATTTTGAAATTGGTCTTTGCATTGTGTATGAAATTGGCCAAATTACCAATTTCTGATCACTATTGGGTAGCTGAAATTGGTAAATGGGTGATTTCTTGTACTCAATAGAACAAAAAGGAGTTCTAACAAAAATAGTTATGAGTTTGGTCGACTGGAACAACAGAATTGGCTGAAAATAGAGCTCAAAGTGGGTGAAATCACCAGTACGTAAATATCGCTGAGACCGCTAACTTCATGAGAGCATAATTCCGTAAGTTTTCCATCAAATTTCACACTTATGGTTTCATTACCATCAGAAAAAGATTCTCTCATTTCATAAGAATTTTTTTTTTTTTTTTTAAATTCTTCTACACTGAGAGCAAGTTTGTAAGCAGGGGTCTCGACAGTGAAGGGGTTAACAGAACCCATTAACCCTTTCACTGTCCAGACCTGGAAATAAAAGTGCTCACAATGTCCACATTTAACCCTTTCGGGTGTGGTTTGGGTAGGGAGTTCCTGTTGTACTATGACTTCGAAGCCTGGATCAGTACCATAGTACTATACATGAGCTCAGCTCACTCAGATAAGCTGTGAGCGGTAAATTTGGGCCAAGATATCAGAGAATGGGTCTGTGTGGTAATTGTACCCCATATAAAAAAAAATCATGCAGCAAGCAATACATAATAAGAAAAAGAAACCGGATCTGTGTTTCTGGTTTAAAACAGCGACTTTGCGATGTATTTTTGTATGGTATTTATGGTTGTATTCTCAGTGGTCTCATTTGATAGAATGGAAAATATACTACAGAAATAGAGATGATTTTGATTAGTTTCAGGACTGAAAGTAACTTGAAAATGAGCTCGAAGTAGCAGAAACATTTGATTTTTGCTGATATTCCAGAATACAGAAATTATATCACTCATCCAATACATGTCCACATGTGTGCTGACATTATTTATACGATTATTACAATAATGCAGTAGTCTGCATAACAGTAAACCTATTTGTGTGAATAAAAATTCAAAATGGAAAGCAAGCATAATATAGGAGAGGCCTGGGGACATAACTAATGAACAGAAATTTGTTTTTAATGCTAGGAATGTCTCCATTCTTTATTCTGGATCCTATTTTTAAATTGGAAATTTTTTAATTTTGTGTGAAATTGACCAAATTACCAATTTCTGATCACTATTTCATACTTTTGGTTTCATTACCTTTGGAAAAAGATTATAATTTCATGAGAAAAAATAATTTTTTATTTAAATTCTTCAACACTAAGAGCAATTCTCAGATCAGGTTCTGACCCTGAAAGGGTTTCAAAGAATATTTTCCTGAAGGTTATGGCAAGAAAAATAAAAAATTTGTTGGAAAACTTACGACTTTTTACAGGCACAAACTTAATGTTCTGACTGCAGTTTACACATTGAGTCCTATTTTAATACATTTTGACCAAATTCTTACCTATTTCACTAGTTCTGTCAATTGAGCACAGAAACTAGCCATTCAGCTTTCAAAACTACCCTATAAAATGCACAGAAGTTGGTAATTTGGCCAATTTGAAGCAAAATTAAAATTTGAAAAGATTTACAATAAACATTGGATGTTCCAAGCACTAAAACATTTCCTCTGTTCATTAACCCTTTGAGGGTCCAAGCCATAGATCTACACCTTGTCCACAGGGTCCAAACCGTAGTTCTACGTCACTAGCTCAGCTCACTCAGATAAGCTGTGAGCAGTAAATTTGGGCCTTGATATGAGAGAATGGATCTGTGTGGTAAGTGTGCACCATATAAAACAAATCCTACAGCGCGAAGTGCATAATGAGAAAGAAACTCCTACCGTGTTTTTGGATTAAAACACTGACTTTGTGGTGTATTTTCATATGGGCTTTACAGTTGTATTCATGGTTTCTTGGTCTCAATTAATAGAATGGAAGATATATTATAGAAGTAGAGATGATTTTGATTGGTTTTAGTGCTGAAAATAGCTTGAAATTGAGCTCAAAGTAGAGGAAATGCTCGATTTTTGCCAATGTTCAGGAGTAAACAAATGATGTCACGTGTCCAATACACGTCAACTGGTGGGTCTAATATACGTTCATGAATGTGCAATATTATTTATACAATTATTACAATATTGCATAACAGTAAATCTTCTATATTTTTTTTGGTGTGAATAAAATTCTTTATTTATTTTTATTTTATTAACACAGCCTTCTCCCACCAAGGTAGGGTGGCCCAAGAAAGAAAAACTTTCACCATCATTCACTCCGTCACTGTCTTGCTAGAGGCATGCTTACACTATAATTATAAAACTGCAACATTAACACCCCTCCTTCAGAGAGCAGACACTGTACTTCCCATCTCCAGGACTCAAGTCCAGCCTGCCGGTTTCCCTGAATCCCTTCATAAATGTTACCTTGCTCACACTCCAACAGCATGCCAAGTCCTAAAAACCATTTGTCTCCATTTGCTCCTATCTAACATGCTCACGCATGCTTGCTGGAAGTCCAAGCCCTTCACACACAAAACTTCCTTTACCCCCTCCCTCCAACCATTTCTAGGCCGACCCTTACCCCACTTTCCCTCCACTACAGATTTATACACTCTTGTAGTCATTCTGTTGTGTTCCAGCCTCTCTACATGTCCGAACCACTTCAACAACCCCTCCTCAGCCCTCTGGATAATAGTTTTGGTAATCCCACACCTCCTCCTAATTTCCAAACTGTGTGTTGTTTGTCCGTCGATTCGACGAGGACCATCTAGTCATCCTGGGGTTGAAGTTGGTGGGTACGCAGATGACTTGTCAGGCCAATCCGTGCACGAAACGTTCTCTGGCAGTGTGGACAGGGAAGGGTGGCGGCATCGAGGAGTCTGATGGCTCTGGTCTTCCTCACCTGCCTGCGCTGCTCAGCTAGTGAGATTCTGCTTGCCTCACAGGATGCTGCCCCTTTCTGGACAAATGCTCACCACTCATTCCTGTCCTGAGCTATCAGCTCCCACATGGTGTGGTTGATGTTGAAAGCTTTCAGAGCAGTCTTAAGGGTGTCCTTATAGCGCTTCTTTTGGCCTCCTTGAGAGCGCTTTCCATGCTGCAGTTCGCCAAACAAGAGTTTCTTTGGCAGCCGGTGGTCTGGCATGCGAGCAACGTGACCTGCCCAGCGAAGCTGTGTCTGCATTAGGATGGTGTAGATGCTAGGCAGGCCAGCTGTAGTCAGCACTTCTGTGTCTGGGATCTTATCTTGCCATTTGATGCCAAGAATTTTTCTGAGCCGTGTGGTGTGAAAGTGGTTCAACTTTCTGGCGTGATGTTTGTAGACAGTCCAGGTTTCGCAGCCATAGAGAAGTGTGGTGAGGACTATGGCTCTGTACACCTTGATCTTGGTGCTTGTGGTGATGCCTCTTCGGTTCCATACATTCTTGTGGGGCCTGCTGAAGGTGGCACTGGCTTTGGCAAGTCTGGCATTCACCTCATCATCGATGACAATGTTTCTGGAAAGGGTACTGCTAAGGTAGGTGAATTTGTCTACGGCGTTCAGTCGCTGCCTATTGATGGTGATGTTTGGCTCAACATACGCCTTTCCCGGAGCAGGCTGGTGCATCACTTCAGACTTTGTTGTACTGATTGTCAGCCCAAAGTTGTTGCAGGCGTCGGAGAACTTGTCAGCACTGTGCTGCATGGCGGCTTCTGAAGCAGCGTTGAGGGCTCAGTCATCAGCAAATAGCAGGTCATTGATGGTGTCAGTTGCAGCCTTGGTTTTTGCTTGAAGCCTCCGTAGGTTGAAGACAGACCCATCTGTACGGTACCTGATGCCGATTCCTGTGTCTGTGTCCCTGAATGCGTCTGTAAGCATGGCCAAGAACATCAGGCTGAATAGGGTGGGAGCAAGCACGCAGCCTTGTTTCACTCCATTTGAGACTGTGAATGGTTTAGACGTCTCTCCGTTGTCTTGGACTCTGGCCAGCATTCCATCGTGAAGTTGGCGTACGATGGCGGTAAACGTCTTTGGGCAGCCATACTTCACCATGATTCTCCAAAGGCCCTCTCTACTAACGGTGTCGAAGGCCTTGGTCAAATCGACGTAGGTGGAGTACAAGTCGGCATTCTGTTCCTGACATTTCTCCTGTAGCTGTCTAGCAGCAAACACCATGTCGATAGTCCCGCCATCTTTCCGGAAGCCGCACTGGCTTTCAGGTAGGAGTCCTTGCTCTAGATGTTCCTTGAGCCGATTGAGTAGAACTCTAGCCAGGGTTTTGCCTGCGATGGAGAGCAGGGAGATACCACGGTGGTTGTCGCATGCCTGGCGGTTTCCTTTTTGTTTGTAGAGATGCACGATGGAAGCATCTTTAAAGTCCTGAGGAACTGTCTCGTACTGCCATACAAGCTGGAAGAGTTGGTGAAGTTTCTCTACCAGTGCCATTCCACCTTCTTTGTAGACTTCAGCTGGGATGGCATCAGACCCAGGAGCTTTGCCACTGGACAATTGATGTATTGCTTGCTGAGTCTCCTCCAAAGTGGGGATGGCATTCAGCGTCTCGTTGGTCGGAATCTGAGGTAGACGTTCGATGGCTTCATCGTTGATGGTGGATGGACAGTTCAGCACGCTGTCAAAATGTTCTGCCCATCTCTCTAGAATTTTCTCCTTGTCTGTGAGCAGCGTTGACCCATCTGCGCTGAGGAGTGGCGATGTGCCAGAGGTGGTAGGGCCGTAGATTTCTTTCAGGCCATCATAGAAGTTCTTCATATCGTTTCTGTCTGCAAAGCCCTGAATCTCATTGGCTTTGTTGCTTAGCCAAGAGTCTTGCATTTCATGCATTTTTCGCTGGGTATTGCTGCGTATGTTTCTCAGTGCATCTTGCTTCGCTGTGGACTTTGGGTCGTTGATGTGGGCCATGTAGGCCTTTCGTTTCTCCTCCAGTAGCATTTCTCTTCCAGCAGCTGCTGGATTTCTGTGCAGTGTTCGCCGAACCAGTCCTTGTGCTTCCTGGTGACGGGTCCTAGACACTCCATGGCTGTGCTGTACACTGTATCACAGAGTGTGATCCATGCTGCTTCGACATTTTGAACGTCTAGCACAATGGACTCCAAGCGGGTTTCCAGGATTTCTGCAAAGGACTGCTTGACGTTGTGGGCCTTCAGCTTGCAGACATTCAGGCATTTTGGTGGTTTCGTGCCCTGAGGGTGTCTCCTGGGCTGGACACGGAGCTTGAGTTTCGAGACGATGAGGCAATGGTCTGTTCAGCATTCCGCGCCACACATGGCCTTCGTGACTCGTACATCCTGCCTGTCCCTTTTCCTGATGATGACATAATCAATGAGATGCCAGTGTTTGGAACGCGGGTGCATCCATGATGTCCTGTTGCGGATAGGGAGGCTGAAGACGGTGTTGGTGATCAGAAGGTCGTGTTCAGCGCAGGTCTGAAGGAGCAGCAGGCCGTTGCTATTGCAGCTGCCCACCCCATGCTTTCCGATCACGCCTTCCCAGGTGGTGCTGTCACAACCGACTCTCGCATTAAAGTCACCAAGGATGATGAGCTTATCTGCACTGGGGACAGTGGTGATGACGGCGTTCAGGTCTTCATAAAACTTGTCCTTAACCTCGTCTGGGTTGGTCATGGTGGGGGCATAGGCGCTGACAATAGTGGCAAACTTCTGTCTGCAGGACAAGGGGATTCTCATTGTCATAAGGCGATCGTTCACTCCTTTTGGTGGGCCAGCCAGCTTGCCAATGAGGGATGACTTCACTACAAAGCCAACTCCTGCCTCCCGTCTCTCCTTGGCTCCTCGTCCGGACCAAAAGAAGGTATAGCCTTCTCCTCTTTCGCAGAGTTCACCCTCGCCAGCAAGTCTAGTCTCACTTATGGCAGTGATGTCAATGCTGTATCTGACGAGTTCGTTTGCAATGAGTGCTGTACGTCTCTGAGGTCTGTCTGAGTCGTCCCTGTCGAGAAGCGTACAGACGTTCCAAGTGGCAAGGTTGAGAGGTGTGATCTTGGTTTTCTTCTTTGATGTCTTGTAGTTTCGACCGCATGTAGAAGGGTGCCCGCCAACCGCGGTAAGCTGGCTAGGGTTTCGTGGAGCAGGCAGTGTTTGGGACACCTTTTCTAGTCCATTCCTCATGCCATGGAGGTGAGCAGTGCATTCCTGAAGAGGCCTGCTCAGTCACTCAGATGGCTGCCAGACTCCACCGCTGCTCCGGTCGGTAAAGAACGACCCTATGGCCTGAGCCACCTGTGTGCAGGTCCGCGGCTACGACTTCCAGTGTACCCACACCTGTCGCTTTGTTGCTCGCCCGTCACCACAAGTCTTGGGTGATGAGATGGGATAAAGGATGACTGATGACATGCGCTGTGACTTTGTTTAAAGTAAGGAAGAGTTGCGCAGCGTCGACTTCACTCTCTCGTCCGGAGCCATCTGAGGCCAGTGGCAAGACAAAGTCGAGACGACTGGAGATGGGATCGGATGCAGTGGATAACCAGGATGTCCTTAGTGCCTCATCGTGCCCTTAGCACTCCACAACGCCTTGCTGGAACTGCCTTTCTGCCCGTTGAACCAATCTAGTGGTTTCATCCAGAGCCAGTCTTCCCATGCTTAGGTAGGCAAGCCCTAGTTGACTTTACCGGGGGTCAATGACCTGACGGCTACCCTCACTTGGTTTAGCCGGCCTGTCGAAGCCATTGCCCGGGGTGTGGCTGCTGTCGCATGCTAACAGCTACTTGGAGCCACAAGTGAGAGCTGGGTGTCAGGTGGGGACCAAAAGCTGGCGAGCTGCCCCGAGAAGGGCACGAAAAGCTCCCCCATGCCAGAGGTACTACCCATCCCTGAACACCCCAAACACCCCTTAATTTCCAAACTACGAATTCTCTGCACTACATTCACCAAATGCTCTTATATGAATGTGAAATACACCTACCATCCGACTTATGACAGAGTTCGGTTCCAAGAAACCGGTCGTAAGTCGAAATGGTCGTAAGTCGAACTTTACTACTGAATATCAACGTAACATATTTGTAATGACTTTATTTTATTGTTTTATTTTGGTATTTCATGTTTTACTTTACTTTTTATGCTGTTAGTACTGTATTTTATACTGTAAGGTTTAGGATAAACACTGTGTACAACACAAACACTTGTTTATTTCCCAGAAATTTGGCATAAAAAACACGGTCGTAAGTTGAGTCATCGTAAGTCGAGCAGGTCGTAAGTCAGATGGTAGGTGTATATGTGATGAATGTTGGAACAAGGAGAAGGCTGGAGGCAGTGGAGATGTCATGTCTGATAACAATGTGTGGTGTGAATATAAAAACTCTTTATGTAAATAAAAAATTAAAGTGGAATTCATCTGTGAAGCCTGGAGATGTAACTAATAAACAGAAGAAATGTTATTTTAGTGCCAGGAATGCCTGCATTGTTTGTTCTGGACACTACTTTGAAATTGGAATATTTTGAACTGTGTGTGAAATTGGCTAATTTACCAATTTCTGATCACTTTATTGGGTAGTTGAAATAGTTGGTTGGGCAGTTTCTTGTGGTCAATCGATAAAATAGAATTAATTCTAGTGAAACAGCTAAAAATTTGGTTGACTGGAATAATGTAATTGGCCTAAAATATGAGTCAGTGGGCTAAACCGCCAATGTGTAAATATCGCTGACACTGTAAAATTTGCGATAGTGTAATTTCATCAGTTTTCCATCAAATTTCATTGTTTTATTACCTCGAAAATTCTTGGCTCCTCAGGGTTAGCCCCCAAACCCTTCAAAATCCCCCTCTTGACACAATGTGGCCACAATTTTCTCCAAGCAGAGTTCAAAGTCCTGGAAGTCACTCCCTCTCAAGCCTTACCTATAAGGTTTATGCAATGGAGGATATTAAAGTGATCTTTCCAGAACTCTCTTAGGGTCAGTTCAGTGTCTGAGGTCACTTGGAAGCACTTTTGCAACACTGCATTGGTGTACAGTTTTTTGAAGTTTGAAATGACCTGCTGGTCCATGGGCTGGAGGAGAGGAGTGGTATTAAGGGGCAAGAATTTCACTGTGATGAAACGAAACTCCTGCACCATTTCCTCTTCCAAGTCTGGAAGATGAGCAGGAGCATTGTCCATTACCAAGAGGCATTTGAGTTCCAATTTATTTTCCAGGAGGTATTTCTTCACGCTGGGGCCAAACACTTCATTGAACCAATCAAGGAAAATTCCCCTCGTGACCCATGCCTTACTGTCAGCCTTCCACATCACAAACAGATTAGCCTTGGCAACACTGTTTTTCTTGAACACTCTGGGTTTTTCAGAGTGATACACCAGTAAAGGCTTCACTTCAAAATCCCCACTAGCATTACTACAAAACATGATAGTTAGCCTGTCTTTCATAGGCTTGTGTCCTGGCAGTGCCGTTTCCTCCTGCGTGATGTAGGTCCTCTTTGGTATTTTCTTCCAAAGCAGGCCTGTTTCATCACAATTGAATATTTGTTGGGGTTTGAATTGTTCAGTCTCTCTGTACCCCTTGAACTCCTGAACATATTTTTCAGCCGCTTTTTTTGTCAGCACTCGCACCCTCGCCATGCCTTGCCACACTGTGTATGCCACTACACTTCTTAAATCTCTCAAACCAGCCTTTGCTGGCCTAAAATCACAAACATCAGGACTCGTTGCAGGCATTTTCTTTACGAGATCGTCATGCAACTGCCTTGCCTTTTCACAAATTATCGACTGCATAATACTAACTCCTGGTAACTGTTTTTGGGTAATCCACACCAACAATAACCTCTCCAGTTCTTCGAGGATTTGTGATCACTTTTTTGTCAGCATATCTACCCCATTTGCAACAACAGCTTCCTTGATTTCCTTTTCCTTCACCACGATCGAAGTGATGGTTGAATGGGGGTTGCCATACATCCTGGCAAGCTCTGGAACATACACTCCACTATCATATTTTTCAATGATTTCTTTCATTAATTCTTTTAATTCTCACTTCGTTTACCAAAGGGCTGGCACTAGCTTTCTTTGGGCCCATGGTGACTTATTTGGCAGTTGGAAGCACAAAAAAGAATGGAATATTATGAAATGTATCGTATCAATGCGTGCGATGATGGTCACTCACTGATGAACAATGGCACATTGAGTGTGAATTGTGCAGGAGACTGGCTTTGTGTGCGTGCTGACGCTGAATGCATACCAGACAATTGCTGAATCACGAGGCCAATCACAAACCACGAGGCTATATTTTGCAAAAAAAAAGTTGCCAAAAGTCAGATTTCATGAAGGTCGTGGCCACCGAAACGGGGGTTCACCGTACTTCAATATGACACTAATGTCAACTCTATGGCTTATTTATCTATTGCAGTTCATCTAATAACTAATATCAACTCTATGGCTTATTTATCTATTGCAGTTCATGTAATATGACATAATAAACAATTAATATAGAAACATGATAAATACTATAGAATGAATAAAATAGTCCATAATATAGCAAGTGATGGCAGCATCCATTCTCTCGCCCGCTGACTATATCTTCCCATGGTTTCATTATAAGAGAAAACTGAGTGTTTGTGAGGCTAACTGCACTAGTTTCCTAAATAAGTTTCATAAATAAGAAATATTGTATAAAAACAGAATAGAGAATGTAATGAAATAGTGGTTTTATAAAGTGTACATATGCTGGTGGAGGTGGAGGGTGGAAGACAGGCTTCTTGCTACTAGCTCCTACTGCCACTGCACACCTTGCTTGTTTATCTATGGTTTCATGCTGTAATTCCGTGGACATCATCCTCTTTTTCTTCTGAGCACTGTCTTTTGCACTTAATTTCTTAGGGCCCATGGTTAGAAAAAAGAAATTTGGCAATAATAACTTGAGAAATGCTTCCACGGTGACATAAACACATTGCACAGCTCACCTGATGTTGTGGCGTTGGCTGTGCCACCTAGTGGCAATGTTCTGAAACTCGCTCATCATTATTTTTATTATACAGTGGACCCCCGCATAACGATCACCTCCGAATGCGACCAATTATGTAAGTGTATTTATTTAAGTGCGTTTGTACGTGTATGTTTGGGGGTCTGAAATGGACTAATCTACTTCACAATATTCCTTATGGGAACAAATTCGGTCAGTACTGGCACCTGAACATACTTCTGGAGAGAAAAAATATCGTTAACCGGGGGTCCACTGTATTATTATTATTATTTATTTATTATTTATTTTTATTATGTATTATTATTATTATTGTTAATAATTTAGGGAATTGGAGCACAGATCCAATTCCCTAGATCAAGAGCCCCTCATCATCAGTGTCAAGGAACCTCCCTTGAGGGGGAAGCTTGCAACCTGAATTTTGGCTCTTATCCAGGAGCAAAAAATCAACTGAGTGACGACTTGTATCCTGAAAAACTCGCATGGTGGGGCACTCGTAAGCAGAGGTTCCACTGTATTTCCACTACTTTGAGGGCAGTTTGAAGCTACTTCCTGTCCTGGAACCAACTAAAGTATTCTCCGTTTCTGTAGTATGTTTTACTTTTTATTGAATTATAACAACTATAAAAACGATCCTAGAAATCCTTCCAAAATCATTTAAAGTGAGCACAAGGTCAAAGTTTTACTTTTCCCATCATGCATTGCATGAGGTGGGATTTTTTTCTGTACACACTTGCTACACAAACCAATTCTTTCATATCTAGGCCAAGTTTACCATTCATACCACATCTGAGTGAGCTGAACTCATAACTTAGATTTGTAATGGACCCCTGCCATCAGTAATGTAGTTCTACATGATGGACAGTGTAAGGGTTTAATGCTTTGTGTAAAATCTAAAACCACATAACTGATCACAGTCTTCTATTACCTTACCACCTCAGACTTTATGCTCTTGGTGTTTGTATTAAGACTTGGTTGCTTTTCTTACAGTTTTTAAATTATCAATACATTTTAATCTAAATTCATCTGTTAAAAAGCTTTGCAAATTTTCTTCATTGATAATTATATCTAAACTTATTGTCAACTTGATATAAAAATTCATTTCTTTACTCAAAATAGTGTTTTAATGGACAACAAAAGCTGAAGTATAAATTTATATTCATTATAAAAATCTTTCCAGTATTATCGGCAAGCACGGCAACATGCTTTGCATGTTGTTTACCCAGAATTAGCACTTGAAGCTGATTCTGGTGCTGGTCGACTCAACTACCCGCGGCCACTCTCGGAGCCTCCATCACCCTCCTCCTCTAGAGCTACTACACCTGCACCTTCAGAACAAGGCTCTGATGAAGAGGAGGAGGAGGAAGACAGTGTTGATAGTGAAGCTGAGGTAAGTCTCAGGAAGTTGTATAATAAAGATGTCATTTGTAAATCTAATAATATTTGAAAAATTTATTACTCTTTATAGGCAAAGAAAAGAAGTTTTGAACAACAACAAAGTGTCCAGTAGTACAGAATTCTTGTTAGATCTGTAAATACTGTCATTAATATAAGTAATAGGGATATGGAGAAGTTAGAAGACATTGATTTGTTTGTGCTTTACCAAGGAAACAAGAAACTAGACCTGGAATAATGCATTCCTCTTATTGAAACAGTCTTGGAAGTGGTGCTTCAAGATGTAGGAACAAAAGCCGGCAAGCTAATAGATAAGAAATATGTAGAAATTTACAATGAGGATACAAAAATTAAAACATGGAACACACTGGGGGAAAGGAATAAGTAAGGAAAGTGATATTGTAACTGGAGAGGGAGGTGGTTTTGGAAGTGTAGATAAAGAGATATGAGGAGACTAAGCTGAAACTTTTAGAGTAGTTTTTAATAACCAGAAAACTAGTGACCTTACTATCAAGAAAAGAAGTACCACAATATGTAATGAGTTTTGGTCAAGGGGCAAAACTAGATGTGGTTGCTAAGTTGTTTTTGGGGGTCGAGAGTTAGCACCTGGCACTGTCTTCTGGATCACTTGATGGCATCACTGACTTCTGACCTCTTGGGTTTTAATATATTTAATCTTGAAGCTGTGTATTAAGTTTGCCTCCACCACTGCATCATCCAAGTCATTCCACTTTTCAACCACCTTGTGACTAAAGAAATGCTTCATTTAATTCCTGTGGCTCATTGGCTTTTTCATTTTCATCCTATGCCCCCTTGATCCTAGTCCTCTTAACTCAGTCTGTCCCAAGATGCCCTGTCAATTCTTCTTAAGATTTTGTACATAGTGATCATGTCCCCCTCACTTTATTCTTGATGAGTTCATCAGATCTCTTTTCCTACTTCTTTTCGTCGTGCTTGGAATGAATCTTACCTATGCCTCTTGGCACTTTGTCTCTTGCCCTCTTTATTTTTTGCACAGTTCTGCCTTTTAGTTCCCTTTCCTATTCCACTTTGTTCAGAAAAATTTTCATGCCATTATTGTTCCTTCTTCTATAGTCCCATTTTTTTTTTGTTAATTTCTTTGTCCCATTCTGTCCACTCTTTCTTTCTCCATTCCCCTTTCTACCAGATACTTAAAGCTTAGTACCACATGATTGCTGTCTCCTAGTGGTTACCCAAAATTAGTTTCCACTATGACAAAAATCGGTGAAGATCTTTCTCTTCTTTCAACGCACTGGCCATAGCCCACCAAAACAGGGTGATCCAAAAAGAAAAATGAAAGTTTCTCTCTATAAATTTAGTAATACAGTCTCTCCTCGCTTAACGATAGAGTGCCATTCCTAAGAACTCGTCGGTAAATGAATTCGTATTGAAGTAAGGAGCATACTGTAATGGTAGAGGGTTTGTATCGACCATCTTTGGTATCGTTTTAATCCTTTGACTGTCGCAAGCCCATTTCTGAAAGTGTCATTCTGTGTCGAAAAATATTCGAAAAATAAAAAAAATTATTTTTTCTTACCAAAATGTTAGGATTATTTTGCTGAGTGTTTTAAGCCTAAAAAAATTTTTTGTGGTCATTACTTACCGAGATATAGAGCCGTAAAGTTGGCAGAAAATGAGTTGCGTATGGCAACATCGGTGAATGCCGCTCACCCGGTAAACTTTTTTTTCCTCCCATTTGAAGGTATCTTGCTTTTTCTTCTACTTTATTTTTTCAGATAACTTATGTAGCCTGTAAGACCAAAGTAAGGTGCAATGTACATATACAGTGGACCCCCGCATACCGATTTTAATCCGTGCAAGAGGGGTCATTGGTATGCGAAATAATCGGTATGCGAATGAATTTTCCCCATAAGAAATAATGGAAATCAAATTAATCCGTGCAAGACACCCAAAAGTATGAAAAAAAAAAAAAATTTACCACATGAAATGTTAATTTTAATACACACAAACTGAAAAAGGCATGCACACTTACATGACACTTACTTTTATTGAAGATCTGGTGATGATTGATGGGATGGGAGGAGGGGAGAGTGTTAGTGTTTAGAAGGGGAATCCCCTTCCATTAAGACTTGAGGTGTCGAGTCCTTTTCTGGGGTTACTTCCCTTCTTCTTTTAATGCCACTAGGACCAGCTTCAGAGTCACTGGACTTCTTTCGCACAACATATCTGTCCATAGTGGCCTGTACCTCTCGTTCCTGTATGACTTCCCTAAAGTGTTTCACAACATTGTCAGTGTACAGGTTGCCAACACGGCTTGCAATAGCTGTGTGAGGGTGATTTTCATCAAAAAAGGTTTGCACTTCAAGCCACTTTGCACACATTTCCTTAATCTTTGTAGTAGGCAACTTCTTCAATTTCTCTCTCCCCTCCTCTGAACCAGTTTCCTCAGGTCTGGCCTCTTGCTGTTGAAGTTGATCTATCAGCTCATCAGTGGTTAGTTCTTCATTGTCCTCCTCCACCAACTCTTCCACATCCTCCCCACTAACCTCCAACCCCAAGGACTTTCCCAATGCCACAATGGATTCCTCAACTGGCATAATCCTCTCAGGGTTAGCCTCAAACCCTTCAAAATCCCTTTTGTCTACACATTCTGGCCACAGTTTCTTCCAAGCAGAGTTCAAGGTCTTCTTAGTCACTCCCTCCCAAGCCTTACCTATAAGGTTTACACAATTGAGGATTTTAAAGTGCTCTCTCCAAAACTCTCTTAGAGTCAGTTGAGTTTCTGAGGTCACTACAAAGCACCTTTCAAACAGAGCTTTTGTGTACAGTTTTTTGAAGTTTGCAATAACCTGCTGGTCCATGGGCTGCAGGAGAGGAGTGGTATTAGGAGGCAAAAACTTGATGTTAATGAATTTCATGTCCCCATAAAGTCGCTCTGCCACGTTTGTAGGATGACCAGGGGCATTGTCTAACACCAGGAGGCACTTAAGTTCTAATTTCTTTTCAGGTAGGTAATCTTTCACATTGGGTGCAAATGCATGGTGTAACCAGTCATAGAAAAAGTCCCTAGTGACCCATGCCTTACTGTTTGCCCTCCACAGCACACACAAATTCTCCTTGAGGACATTCTTTTGCCTGAACGCTCTGGGAGTTTCAGAGTGATACACTAATAAAGGCTTAACTTTGCAATCACCAGTAGCATTGGAACACATCAACAAAGTAAGCCTGTCTTTCATAGGCTTATGTCCTGGGAGTGCCTTTTCCTCCTGAGTAATGTAGGTCCTGCTTGGCATTTTCTTCCAAAACAGGCCTGTTTCATCACAATTAAACACTTGTTCAGGTTTCAGTCCTTCAGTCTCTATGTACTCCTTGAATTCATGCACATATTTTTCAGCCGCTTTGTGGTCCGAACTGGCAGCCTCACCATGCCTTATCACACTATGTATGCCACTACGCTTCTTAAATCTCTCAAACCAACCTTTGCTGGCCTTAAATTCACTCACATCAGCACTAGTTGCAGGCATTTTTTTAATTAAATCCTCATGCAACTTCCTAGCCTTTTCGCTTATGATCGCTTGAGAGACGCTATCTCCTGCTAGCTGTTTTTCATTTATCCACACCAATAAGAGTCTCTCAACGTCTTCCATCACTTGCGATCTTTGTTTCGAAAACACAGTTAAACCTTTGGCAAGAACAGCTTCCTTGATTGCCTTTCTGGTGCCCACAATAGTAGCGATGGTTGATTGGGGTTTCTTGTACAACCTGACCAGGTCGGCGATATGCACTCCACTTTCATACTTATCAATAATCTCTTTCTTCATCTCTATTGGAATTCTCACCCTTATTGCTGTAGGGTTGGCACTAGAAGCTTTCTTGGGGCCCATGGTCACTTATTTTCCAGAAAAAGCACCGAAAACACTGTAATAATACGAAATATTCCCATTGTATGCTTGGATGTTACCGCGGAGGCTGGCTGGTAAACAATGCCACCGGCGGCACATGTGAGGCTGGCTGAAGGCGCACATTGGACACGTCTCGGCCGAAAATCGGTGAGCGGGTTTTTAAGCGGTATGCGAGGCAAAATTTTTGCGATTAAAGCAAGCGGTATGCGAGGCAAAATTTTTGCGATTAAAGCAAGCGGTATGCGGATTAATCGTTATGTGATGCCATCGGTATGCGGGGGTCCACTGTATACACTCATTGTATACAACACAAGCACACAAACATAATTATCAATATATTGTGTACAAAACTTGTTTACACAAACAATACAAAAAATTGTTTATTACTATTGTTCTATGGTAGGGGACCTGAATGCTAAAGTAGGAGAAACTTTTAGAGAGGGTGTGGTAGGTAAGTTTCAGGTGCCAGGTGTAAATGATAATGGGAGCCCTTTGATTGAACTTTGTATAGAAAGGGGTTTAGTTATAGGTAATACATATTTTAAGAAAAAGAGGATAAATAAGTATACAAGATATGATGTAGGGCGAAATGACAGTAGTTTGTTGGATTATGTATTGCTAGATAAAAGACTGTTGAGTAGACTTCAGGATGTACATGTTTATAGAGGGGCCACAGATATATCAGATCACTTTCTAGTTGTAGCTACACTGAGAGTAAAAGGTAGATGGGATACAAGGAGAATAGAAGCATCAGGGAAGAGAGAGGTGAAGGTTTATAAACTAAAAGAGGAGGCAGTTAGGGTAAGATATAAACAGCTATTGGAGGATAGATGGGCAAATGAGAGCATAGGCAATGGGGTCGAAGAGGTATGGGGTAGGTTTAAAAATGTAGTGTTAGAGTGTTCAGCAGAAGTTTGTGGTTACAGGAAAGTGGGTGCGGGAGGGAAGAGGAGCGATTGGTGGAATGATAATGTAAAGAGAGTAGTAAGGGAGAAAAAGTTAGCTTATGTGAAGTTTTTACAAAGTAGAAGTGATGCAAGGAGGGAAGAGTATATGGAGAAAAAGAAAGAAGTTAAGAGAGTGGTGAAGCAATGTAAAAAGAGAGCAAATGAGAGAGTGGGTGAGATGTTATCAACAAATTTTGTTGAAATAAAAAAAAGTTTTGGAGTGAGATTAACAAGTTAAGGAAGCCTAGAGAACAAATGGATTTGTCAGTTAAAAATAGGAGAGGAGAGTTATTAAATGGAGAGTTAGAGGTATTGGGAAGATGGAGGGGATATTTTGAGGAATTGTTAAATGTTGATGAAGATAGGGAAACTGTGATTTCGTGTATAGGGAAAGGAGGAATAACATCTTGTAGGAGTGAGGAAGAGCCAGTTGTGAGTGTGGGGGAAGTTCGTGAGGCAGTAGGTAAAATGAAAGGGGGTAAGGCAGCCGGGATTGATGGGATAAAGATAGAAATGTTAAAAGCAGGTGGGGATATAGTTTTGGAGTGGTTGGTGCAATTATTTAATAAATGTATGGAAGAGGGTAAGGTACCTTGGGATTGGCAGAAATCATGCATAGTTCCTTTGTATAAAGGCAAAGGGAACAAAAGAGAGTGCAAAAATTATAGGGGGATAAGTCAGGGTGGCCCGAAAAAGAAAAACTTTCACCATCATTCACTCCATCACTGTCTTGCCAGAAGGGGGCTTTACACTACAGTTTTTAAACTGCAACATTAACACCCCTCCTTCAGAGTGCAGGCACTGTACTTCCCATCTCCAGGACTCAAGTCCGGCCTGCCGGTTTCCCTGAATTCCTTCATAAATGTTACTTTGCTCACACTCCAACAGCACGTCAAGTATTAAAAACCATTTGTCTCCATTCACTCCTATCAAACACGCTCACGCATGCCTGCTGGAAGTCCAAGCCCCTAGCAGACAAAACCTCCTTTACCCCCTCTCTCCAACCTTTCCTAGGCCGACCCCTACCCCGCCTTCCTTCCACTACAGACTGATACACTCTTGAAGTCACTCTGTTTCGCTCCATTCTGTCTACATGTCCGAACAACCTCAACAACCCTTCCTCAGCCCTCTGGACAACAGTTTTGGTAATCCCGCACCCCCTCCTAACTTCCAAACTACGAATTCTCTGCATTATATTCACACCACACATTGCCCTCAGACATGACATCTCCACTGCTTCCAGCCTTCTCCTCGCTGCAACATTCATCAAACATGCTTCAAACCCATATAAGAGCGTTGGTAAAACTATACTCTCATACATTCCCCTCTTTGCCTCCAAGGACAAAGTTCTCTGTCTCCACAGACTCCTAAGTGCACCACTCACCCTTTTCCCCTCATCAATTCTATGATTCACCTCATCTTTCATAGACCCATCCGCTGACACGTCCACTCCCAAATATCTGAATACATTCACTTCCTCCATACTCTCTCCCTCCAATCTGATATCCAATCTTTCATCACCTAATCTTTTTGTTATCCTCATAACCTTACTCTTTCCTGTATTCACTCTTAATTTTCTTCTTTTGCACACCCTACCAAATTCATCCACCAATCTCTGCAACTTCATTCAGAATCTCCCAAGAGCACAGTGTCATCAGCAAAGAGCAACTGTGACAACTCCCACTTTATGTGTGATTATCTTTTAACTCCACGCCTTTTGCCAAGACCCTTGCATTTACTTCTCTTACAACCCCATCTATAAATATATTAAACAACCCTGGTGACATCACACATCCTTGTCTAAGGCCTACTTTTACTGGGAAATAATTTCCCTCTTTCCTACATACTCTAACTTGAGCCTCACTATCCTTGTAAAAACTCTTCACTGCTTTCAGTAACCTACCTCCTACACCATACACCTGCAACATCTGCCACATTGCCCCCCTATCCACCCTGTCATACTCCTTTTCCAAATCCATAAATGCCACATAGACCTCTTTAGCCTTATATAAATACTGTTCACTTATATGTTTCACTGTAAACACCAGGTCCACACACCCCCTACCTTTCCTAAAGCCTTCTTGTTCATCTGCTATCCTATTCTTCGTCTTAATCTTAATTCTTTCAATAATAACTCTACCATACACTTTACCAGGTATACTCAACAGACTTATCCCCCTATAATTTTGTGCTCTCTTTTGTCCCCTTTGCCTTTATACAAAGGAACTATGCATGCTCTCTGCCAATCCTTAGGTACCTTACCCTCTTCCATACATTTATTAAATAATTGTACCAACCACTCCAAAACTATATCCCCACCTGCTTTTAACATTTCTATCTTTATCCCATCAATCCCGGCTGCCTTACCCCCTTTCATTTTACCTACTGCCTCACGAACTTCCCCCACACTCACAACTGGCTCTTCCTCACTCCTACAAGATGTTATTCCTCCTTGCCCTATACACGAAATCACAGCTTCCCTATCTTCATCAACATTTAACAATTCCTCAAAATATTCCCTCCATCTTCCCAATACCTCTAACTCTCCATTCAATAACTCTCCTCTTCTATTTTTAACTGACAAATCCATTTGTTCTCTAGGCTTCCTTAACTTGTTAATCTCGCTCCAAAACTTTTTCTTATTTTCAAAAAAATTTGTTGATAACATCTCACCCACTCTCTCATTTGCTCTCTTTTTACATTGCTTCACCACCCTCTTAATCTCTCTCTTTTTCTCCATATACTCTTCCCTCCTTCCATCACTTCTACTTTGTAAAAACTTCTCATATGCTAACTTTTTCTCCCTTACTGCTCTCTTTACATCATCATTCCACCAATCGCTCCTCTTCCCTCCCGCACCCACTTTCCTGTAACCACAAACTTCTGCTGAACACTCTAACACTACATTTTTAAACCTACTCCATACCTCTTTGACCCCATTGCCTATGCTCTCATTAGCCCATCTATCCTCCAATAGCTGTTTATATCTTACCCTAACTGCCTCCTCTTTTAGTTTATAAACCTTCACCTCTCTCTTTCCTGATGTAGGAGGTAGGTTACTGAAAGCAGTGAAGAGTTTTTACGAGGATAGTGAGGCTCAAGTTAGAGTATGTAGGAAAGATGGAAATTATTTCCCAGTAAAAGTAGGCCTTAGACAAGGATGCGTGATGTCACCGTGGTTGTTTAATATATTTATAGATGGGGTTGTAAGAGAAGTAAATGCGAGGGTCTTGGCAAGAGGCGTGGAGTTAAAAGATAAAGAATCACACATAAAGTGGGAGTTGTCACAGTTGCTGTTTGCTGATTCTGAAGAGAAGTTGCAGAGATTGGTGGATGAATTTGGTAGGGTGTGCAAAAGAAGAAAATTAAAAGTGAATACAGGAAAGAGTAAGGTTATGAGGATAACAAAAAGATTAGGTGATGAAAGATTGGATATCAGATTGGAGGGAGAGAGTATGGAGGAGGTGAATGTATTCAGATATTTGGGAGTGGACGTGTCAGCGGATGGGTCTATGAAAGATGAGGTGAATCATAGAATTGATGAGGGGAAAAGGGTGAGTGGTGCACTTAGAGTCTGTGGAGACAAAGAACTTTGTCCTTGGAGGCAAAGAGGGGAATGTATGAGAGTATAGTTTTACCAACGCTCTTATATGGGTGTGAAGCATGGGTGATGAATGTTGCAGCGAGGAGAAGGCTGAGGCAGTGGAGATGTCATTCTGAGGGCAATGTGTGGTGTGAATATAATGCAGAGAATTCGTAGTTTGGAAGTTAGGAGAGGTGCGGGATACCAAAACTGTTGTCCTGAGGCTGAGGAAGGGTTGTTGAGGTGGTTCGGACATGTAGAGAGAATGGAGCGAAACAGAGTGACTTCAAGAGTGTATCCAGTCTGTAGTGGAAGGAAGGCGGGGTAGGGTCAGCCTTGGAAAGGTTGGAGGGAGGGGTAAAGGAGGTTTTGTGTGCGAGGGGCTTGGGCTTCCAGCAGGCATGCGTGAGCGTGTTTGATAGGAGTGAATGGAGACAAATGGTTTTTAATACTTGACGTGCTGTTGGAGTGTGAGCAAAGTAACATTTATGAAGGGGTTCAGGGAAACCGGCAGGCCGGACTTGAGTCCTGGAGATGGGAAGTACAGTGCCTGCACTCTGAAGGAGGGGTGTTAATGTTGCAGTTTAAAAACTGTAGTGTAAAGCACCTTTCTGGCAAGACAGTGATGGAGTGAATGATGGTGAAAGTTTTTCTTTTTCGGGCCACCCTGCCTTGGTGGGAATCGGCCAGTGATGATGATGATAATAATGATAATATTGTTCCATAATATATATACAAATGTACAGTCACTGGACATGTTCCTAGAAGTTCTACAGCTTGTGGAACTCTTTGAAACATGGTTTCAAAGCGTTTGTGCGTTTTTGTGGGCTTTTTTTTGATATGCGCAGACAAAACACCTCATCTGAGCAGTTTTTCTTCATAGTATGTAGTAGCAGACAGTTGTGTTAGGTAGTTATCCTAGGTAAATGTGTCGTCATTTCTTCCTACCTACCTACCTTTCTTTCTTCATTCTTTCTTTCTTCATTCTTTCTTCATTTCCTTCCTTCCTTCTGGTTTCTAGGACCTTGGGTAGCTTTAAGAAGAGACTGGACAAATATATGAGTGGGAGGGGCTGGGTTTGATTGGTGTCAAGGGGTACGGGAGTTATTTCTTGAGTAACTTTAGGTAGATGTCGTTTTGATAAGGACCTGCCTCGTATGGGCCAGTAGGCCTTCTGCAGTGTTCCTACATTCTTATATTCTTATATTCTTATATATACACATATATATTCATTGGATACTTCCATATAACTGCTATTATCTTCAGCAAGCTTGTGTTTGTGTGTGAAAGTGTGGACTTCTAAATGTGCTGAGTCAGGGTCTGGCAGGTGTCAAAATGACATATTGTATCATTACTCACTCCTCCTACCGCCTGTCAAAACAATGGGGTCCGATGCTCGCTTCCCCTCCATCCTCCTACCTAATTACAGTGGACCCTCGCCTAACGCTATTAATCCGTTCCTGAGAGCTCAACGTTAGGCGAAATAATTGTTAGCTGAATTAATTTTCCCCCTAAGAAATACAGTGGACCCCCGGTATTCGATATTAATCCATTCCTGAGAGCTCATTGAATACCGATAATATCGAAAACCGAATCTATTTTCCTCATAAGAAATAATGGAAATCAAATCAATCCGTGCAAGACACCCAAAAGTATGAAAAAAAAAAATTTACTACATGAAATATTAAGTTTAATGCAATAGAATAATTACAATAACAATAAAATAATTGGCACTTACCTTTAATGAAGATCTGGTGATGATTGATGGGATGGGAGGAGGGGAGAGGTGTTAGTGTTTAGAAGGGGAATCCCCTTCCATTAGGACTTGGGGTAGCAAGTTCTTTTCTGGGGTTGCTTCCCTTCTTCTTTTAATGCCACTAGGACCAGCTTCAGAGTCACTGGATTTCTGTCGCACAACATATCTGTCCATAGTGGCCTGTACCTCCCGTTTCTTTGACATTCCTAAAGTATTTCACAACATTGTTAGTGTAATAGTCACCAGCATGACTTGCAATAGCTGTGTTAGGGTGATTGTCATCAAAAAAGGTTTGCACTTTAAGCCACATTGCACACATTTCCTTAATCTTTGAAGTAGGCAACTTCTTCAATTTCTCTATCCCCTCCTCTGAAGCAATTTCCTCAAGTGTGGCTTCTTGCTGTTGAAGATGATCTATCAGCTCATCAGTGGTTAGTTCTTCACTGTCCTCCTCCACCAACTCTTCCACATCCTCCCCACTAACCTCCAACCCCAAGGACTTCCCCAATGCCACAATGGATTCCTCAACTGGCATTGGATTCTCAGGGTTAGCCTCAAATCCTTCAAAATCCCTTTTGTCTACACATTCTGGCCACAGTTTTTTCCAAGCAGAGTTCAAGGTCCTCATAGTCACTTCCTCCCAAGCCGTACCTATAAGGTTTATACAATTGAGGATATTAAAGTGATCCTTCCAGAAGTCTTTTGGAGTCAATTGAGTTTCTGAGGTCACTACAAAGCACCTTTCAAATATAGCTTTTGTGTACAGTTTCTTGAAGTTGGAAATGACCTGCTGGTCCATGGGCTGCAGGAGAGGAGTGGTATTAGGAGGCAAAAACTTGACTTTAATGAAGCTCATTTCCGCAGAAAGTCACTCTGCCACGTCTGAAGGATGACCAGGAGCATTGTCTAATACCAGGAGGAACTTAAGGTCTAATTTCTTTTCAATTAGGTAATTTTTCACAGTGGGGGCAAATGCATGGTGTAACCAGTCATAGAAAAAGTCCCTAGTGACCCATGCCTTACTGTTTGCCCTCCACAGCACACACAAATTAGCCTTGAGGACATTGTTTTTCCTGAACACTCTGGGAGTTTCAGAGTGATACACCAATAAAGGCTTCACTTTGCAATCACCACTAGCATTAGCACACATCAACAGAGTAAGCCTGTCTTTCATAGGCTTATGTCGTGGGAGTGCCTTTTCCTCCTGAGTAATGTAGGTCCTGCTTGGCATTTTCTTCCAAAACAGGCCTGTTTCGTCACAATTAAACACTTGTTCAGGTTTCAGTCCTTCACTGTCTATGTACTTGAATTTCTGCACATATTTTTCAGCCGCTTTGTGGTCCGAACTGGCAGCCTCACCATGCCTTATCACACTATGTATGCCACTACGATTCTTAAATCTCTCAAACCAACCTTTGTTGGCCTTAAATTCACTCACATCACCACTAGTTGCAGGTATTTTTCTAATTAAATCCTCATGCAACTTCCTAGCCTTTTCACATATGATCGCTTGAGAGATGCTATCTGTTTTTCGTTTATCCACACCAATAACAGTCTCTCAACATCTTCTATCACTTGCGATCTCTGTTTCAAAAAAAAAGTTGCACCTTTGGCAAGAACAGCTTCCTTGATTGCCGTTTTCTTGGCCACAATAGTAGCGATGGTTGATTGGGGTTTTGTGTACAACCTGGCCAGCTTGGAGACACGCACTCCATTTTCATACTTAGCAATGATCTCTTTCTTCAAATCCATAGTAATTCTCACCCTTTTTCCTGTAGGATTGACACTAGAAGCTTTCTTGGGGCCCATGGTGACTTATTTGCAGGTGCAATCACTAAAAAGGTTGTGATTATATGAAATGTTCCGATTGTATGCTTGGAAGCGACCGCGGTGGCTGCCTTGTAAACACTGGCACCCACGGAACAAGTGAGGCGGGCTCAGGCTGCAAGTGGATGCGTCTCGAATGAATCGCGTTGAGCGAGTTTTTTAGCGCTAGCCGAGGCAAAAATTTTGCGTTAAAATATATTGCTAGGCGGATTTAACGTTATGCGATGCGTTCGTTAGGCGAGTGTCCACTGTATCTTTCTTTCTCCTTTCTCCTTTCTCCTCCTCTCTTCTTCTTTCTCCTTTTTTCTTTTTTCTCTCTTTCTTTCTCCTTTCTTTTTATCTTTTTCCTTTCTTTTTTTCTTCTTTCTTTTTTGCTTTCTTCCTCTGTCATTCTCTTTCATTCTCCTTCATTCACCTTCATTCACCTTCTTTCTCCTTCTTTCTTTCTTCTGGTATCCTGCTCATTGTTTACGGTCACAAACTCCTCAAAACCATGAAATTGATCTTCACTGACACTTCTTTCTGTGTTAGAGCAATCACTTCAGAAGAGAAGAGTCCCAGATTTGCCAGGGAGTCCAATATTTCTTAGCGCTTGGTATGTTGAACAAGGACTACTGAAATGGCATTCCCACAATGCACCACTGGCTCCCCGATTTTTTTTTATATGGCGTACACTGACCATGGAGACCCATTCTCTCACATGTGGGCCTACCAGCTTTCTCCTGCTTGATTTGAAGCCGCTAGAATTTTGGCATATTAATACGTCGAACACATTGGCTCATAAGATGTATATATATGACCGAAACAGTCAAAGGGTTAATATCACCTTTGCACCATTTATAATATTTCTGGTATATTTTTAAATGTTTATACAGTAGTGTACAGTAAATAACAAGAAAAGGCACAGTACTGTAACTGGAACAATACACAAATATCCCGCACATAGAAGAGAGGAGCTTACGATGACGTTTCAGTCATAACTTGTGATGGTGTGACTTTGTAAATGGTCCAGGTTGGACCGAAACGTCGTCGTAAGCTCCTCCCATCAATGTGCGGGTTATTTGTCTGGTGTACTGTTTATTGTAATAAACAGAATAGAGAAAATCAGCACTAATATACATTTAGGTATGCATACTGGTCAAAGAGTCCATCATAAGTCTGAGTCATCAGTAAACGAGTACATCGCTAAGTGAGGAGAGGCTGTACATGCAGGAGAAGGAGTTACTAGCCCCTACCTCCTAGCATTGTAGTTGCCTCTTACGACATGCTTAGCTTACAGAGGAAGATTTCTGTTCCACTTCCCCATGGAGATAAGTGGAAATAAACGAGAACAAGAACTAGTAAGAAAAATAGAAAACAACCCAGAAGGGTGTGTAGTGTGACCTAAATGTAAGAAGAAGTATCAAGATGTACCTGAAATCTTGCATTTTTCTTTCTTTCAACACACCGGCCGTATGCCACTGAGGCGGGGTGGCCCAAAAGAAAAAAACAACAAAAAATCTTGCATGTTTCTGTGACAGAAAAAAGACACCAGCAAACCTACCATCATGTAAAACAATTACATGCTTTGGTTTTACACTCACTTGGCAGGACAATAGCACCTCCCTGGGTGGTTGCTGTCTGCCAACCTACTACCTAGGATATACAGTGGACCCCCGGTTAACGATATTTTTTCACTCCAGAAGTATGTTCAGGTGCCAGTACTGACCGAATTTGTTCCCATAAGAAATATTGTGAAGTAGATTAGTCTATTTCAGACCCCGAAACATACACGTACAAATGCACTTACATAAATACACTTGCATAATTGGTCACATTTGGAGGTAATCGTTATGCGGGGGTCCACTGTATTTATTTATTAAGCAGTATTATGTCTACTGAACATAACAAGATCATGATTGAGTGAATGTCAGTGAAAGAGTTTTCTGTCTTAGTCGGGTCACCCATCTCAGTGGGAGGTAACCAGTGAGTTGTAAGAATATATTTTATCCACTTGAGTTAGAAATTATATTCACTCTTATATGTATATGTTATACTTAGGTACAACTTTAAGTATATCTCTTGATGGACACATGTTTAGTGAGAAGTGCAGGAGAGGTATATTTTAAAGTACAGTAGAAGTACATTTATTATGAAGTACAGTAGTACATTATGAAGTACAGTAGTACATTATGAAGTACAGTAGTACATTATGAAGTACAGTAGTACATTATGAAGTACAGTAGTACATTTATTATGAAGTACAGTAGTACATTATGAAGTACAGTAGTACATTATGAAGTACAGTAGTAGATTATGAAGTACAGTAGTACATTATGAAGTACAGTAGTACATTTATTATGAAGTACAGTAGTACATTATGAAGTACAGTAGTACATTATGAAGTACAGTAGTACATTTATTATGAAGTACAGTAGTACATTATGAAGTACAGTAGTACATTATGAAGTACAGTAGTACATTTGTTATGAAGTACAGTAGTATATTTATTATGAAGTACAGTAGTACATTATGAAGTACAGTAGTACATTTGTTATGAAGTACAGTAGTATATTTATTATGAAGTACAGTAGTACATTATGAAGTACAGTAGTACATTATGAAGTACAGTAGTACATTTGTTATGAAGTACAGTAGTATATTATGAAGTACAATAGCACATTTATTATGAAGTACAGTAGTACATTATGAAGTACAGTAGTACATTTATTATGAAGTACAGTAGTGCATTATGAAGTACAGTAGTACATTTATTATGAAGTACAGTAGTACATTATGAAGTACAATAGCACATTTATTATGAAGTACAGTAGTACATTATGAAGTACAGTAGTACATTTATTATGAAGTACAGTAGTACATTATGAAGTACAGTAGTACATTATGAAGTACAGTAGTGCATTATGAAGTACAGTAGTACATTTATTATGAAGTACAGTAGTATATTATGAAGTACAGTAGTACATTATGAAGTACAGTAGTGCATTATGAAGTACAGTAGTACATTTATTATGAAGTACAGTAGTATATTATGAAGTACAGTAGTACATTATGAAGTACAGTAGTACATTATGAAGTACAGTAGTACATTTATTATGAAGTACAGTAGTATATTATGAAGTACAGTAGTACATTATGAAGTACAGTAGTACATTATGAAGTACAGTAGTATATTTATTATGAAGTACAGTAGTACATTATGAAGTACAGTAGTACATTTATTATGAAGTACAGTAGTGCATTATGAAGTACAGTAGTACATTTATTATGAAGTACAGTAGTGCATTATGAAGTACAGTAGTACATTTATTATGAAGTACAGTAGTGCATTATGAAGTACAGTAGTACATTTATTATGAAGTACAGTAGTACATTTATTATGAAGTACAGTAGTACATTATGAAGTACAGTAGTATATTTATTATGAAGTACAGTAGTGCATTATGAAGTACAGTAGTACATTTATTATGAAGTACAGTAGTACATTTATGAAATACAATAGCACATTTATTATGAAGTACAGTAGTACATTATGAAGTACAGTAGTACATTATGAAGTACAGTAGTACATTATGAAGTACAGTAGTACATTTATTATGAAGTACAGTAGTACATTATGAAGTACAGTAGTACATTTATTATGAAGTACAGTAGTACATTATGAAGTACAGTAGTACATTATGAAGTACAGTAGTACATTTGTTATGAAGTACAGTAGTATATTTATTATGAAGTACAGTAGTACATTATGAAGTACAGTAGTACATTTGTTATGAAGTACAGTAGTATATTTATTATGAAGTACAGTAGTACATTATGAAGTACAGTAGTACATTATGAAGTACAGTAGTACATTTGTATGAAGTACAGTAGTATATTATGAAGTACAATAGCACATTTATTATGAAGTACAGTAGTACATTATGAAGTACAGTAGTACATTTATTATGAAGTACAGTAGTGCATTATGAAGTACAGTAGTACATTTATTATGAAGTACAGTAGTACATTATGAAGTACAATAGCACATTTATTATGAAGTACAGTAGTACATTATGAAGTACAGTAGTACATTTATTATGAAGTACAGTAGTACATTATGAAGTACAGTAGTACATTATGAAGTACAGTAGTGCATTATGAAGTACAGTAGTACATTTATTATGAAGTACAGTAGTATATTATGAAGTACAGTAGTACATTATGAAGTACAGTAGTGCATTATGAAGTACAGTAGTACATTTATTATGAAGTACAGTAGTATATTATGAAGTACAGTAGTACATTATGAAGTACAGTAGTACATTATGAAGTACAGTAGTACATTATGAAGTACAGTAGTATATTTATTATGAAGTACAGTAGTACATTATGAAGTACAGTAGTACATTTATTATGAAGTACAGTAGTGCATTATGAAGTACAGTAGTACATTTATTATGAAGTACAGTAGTGCATTATGAAGTACAGTAGTACATTTATTATGAAGTACAGTAGTGCATTATGAAGTACAGTAGTACATTTATTATGAAGTACAGTAGTACATTTATTATGAAGTACAGTAGTACATTTATTATGAAGTACAGTAGTACATTATGAAGTACAGTAGTATATTTATTATGAAGTACAGTAGTGCATTATGAAGTACAGTAGTACATTTATTATGAAGTACAGTAGTACATTTATGAAGTACAATAGCACATTTATTATGAAGTACAGTAGTACATTATGAAGTACAGTAGTACATTTATTATGAAGTACAGTAGTGCATTATGAAGTACAGTAGTACATTTATTATGAAGTACAGTAGTATATTTATTATGAAGTACAGTAGTACATTATGAAGTACAGTAGTACATTTATTATGAAGTACAGTAGTACATTATGAAGTACAGTAGTATATTTATTATGAAGTACAGTAGTACATTTATTATGAAGTACAGTAGTGCATTATGAAGTACAGTAGTACATTTATTATGAAGTACAGTAGTACATTTATTATGAAGTACAGTAGTGCATTATGAAGTACAGTAGTACATTTATTATGAAGTAGAGTAGTATATGAAGTACAGTAGTACATTTATGAAGTACAATAGCACATTTATTATGAAGTACAGTAGTACATTATGAAGTACAATAGCACATTTATTATGAAGTACAGTAGTACATTATGAAGTACAGTAGTACATTTATTATGAAGTACCGTAGTGCATTATGAAGTACAGTAGTACATTATGAAGTACAGTAGTACATTTATTATGAAGTACAGTAGTGCATTATGAAGTACAGTAGTACATTTATTATGAAGTACAGTAGTGCATTATGAAGTACAGTAGTACATTTATTATGAAGTACAGTAGTGCATTATGAAGTACAGTAGTACATTTATTATGAAGTACAGTAGTGCATTATGAAGTACAGTAGTACATTTATTATGAAGTACAGTAGTGCATTATGAAGTACAGTAGTACATTTATTATGAAGTACAGTAGTACATTATGAAGTACAGTAGTACATTTATTATGAAGTACAGTAGTATATTTATTATGAAGTACAGTAGTACATTATGAAGTACAGTAGTACATTTATTATGAAGTACAGTAGTACATTATGAAGTACAGTAGTATATTTATTATGAAGTACAGTAGTACATTTATTATGAAGTACAGTAGTGCATTATGAAGTACAGTAGTACATTTATTATGAAGTACAGTAGTGCATTATGAAGTACAGTAGTACATTATTATGAAGTACAGTAGTGCATTATGAAGTACAGTAGTACATTTATTATGAAGTACAGTAGTGCATTATGAAGTACAGTAGTACATTTATTATGAAGTACAGTAGTACATTTATTATGAAGTACAGTAGTACATTTATTATGAAGTACAGTAGTGCATTATGAAGTACAGTAGTACATTTATTATGAAGTACAGTAGTATATTTATTATGAAGTACAGTAGTATATTTATTATGAAGTACAGTAGTACATTATGAAGTACAGTAGTATATTATGAAGTACAGTAGTACATTATGAAGTACAGTAGTATATTTATTATGAAGTACAGTAGTACATTATGAAGTACAGTAGTACATTTATTATGAAGTACAGTAGTACATTTATTATGAAGTACAGTAGTACATTTATTATGAAGTACAGTAGTACATTTATTATGAAGTACAGTAGTGCATTATGAAGTACAGTAGTACATTATGAAGTACAGTAGTATATTTATTATGAAGTACAGTAGTACATTATGAAGTACAGTAGTACATTATGAAGTACAGTAGTACATTATGAAGTACAGTAGTGCATTATGAAGTACAGTAGTGCATTATGAAGTACAGTAGTACATTATGAAGTACAGTAGTGCATTATGAAGTACAGTAGTACATTTATTATGAAGTACAGTAGTGCATTATGAAGTACAGTAGTACATTTATTATGAAGTACAGTAGTGCATTATGAAGTACAGTAGTACATTTATTATGAAGTACAGTAGTGCATTATGAAGTACAGTAGTACATTTATTATGAAGTACAGTAGTGCATTATGAAGTACAGTAGTACATTTATTATGAAGTACAGTAGTGCATTATGAAGTACAGTAGTACATTTATTATGAAGTACAGTAGTGCATTATGAAGTACAGTAGTACATTTATTATGAAGTACAGTAGTACATTTATTATGAAGTACAGTAGTACATTTATTATGAAGTACAGTAGTACATTATGAAGTACAGTAGTATATTATGAAGTACAGTAGTACATTTATTATGAAGTACAGTAGTACATTATGAAGTACAGTAGTACATTATGAAGTACAGTAGTACATTTGTTATGAAGTACAGTAGTACATTATGAAGTACAGTAGTACATTATGAAGTACAGTAGTATATTTATGAAGTACAGTAGTACATTTATTATGAAGTACAGTAGTATATTATGAAGTACAGTAGTACATTATGAAGTACAGTAGTACATTATGAAGTACAGTAGTACATTTGTTATGAAGTACAGTAGTATATTTATTATGAAGTACAGTAGTACATTATGAAGTACAGTAGTATATTTATTATGAAGTACAGTAGTACATTTATTATGAAGTACAGTAGTACATTATGAAGTACAGTAGTACATTATGAAGTACAGTAGTACATTTGTTATGAAGTACAGTAGTACATTATGAAGTACAGTAGTACATTATGAAGTACAGTAGTATATTTATTATGAAGTACAGTAGTACATTTATTATGAAGTACAGTAGTACATTTATTATGAAGTACAGTAGTATATTATGAAGTACAGTAGTACATTATGAAGTACAGTAGTACATTATGAAGTACAGTAGTACATTTGTTATGAAGTACAATAGTATATTTATTATGAAGTACAGTAGTACATTATGAAGTACAGTAGTATATTTATTATGAAGTACAGTAGTACATTATGAAGTACAGTAGTATATTTATTATGAAGTACAGTAGTACATTATGAAGTACAGTAGTACATTTGTTATGAAGTACAGTAGTATATTTATTATGAAGTACAGTAGTACATTATGAAGTACAGTAGTATATTTATTATGAAGTACAGTAGTACATTTATTATGAAGTACAGTAGTACATTTATTATGAAGTACAGTAGTGCATTATGAAGTACAGTAGTACATTTATTATGAAGTACAGTAGTGCATTATGAAGTACAGTAGTACATTTATTATGAAGTACAGTAGTGCATTATGAAGTACAGTAGTACATTTATTATGAAGTACAGTAGTACATTATGAAGTACAGTAGTACATTTATTATGAAGTACAGTAGTGCATTATGAAGTACAGTAGTACATTTATTATGAAGTACAGTAGTATATTTATTATGAAGTACAGTAGTACATTATGAAGTACAGTAGTACATTTATTATGAAGTACAGTAGTATATTATGAAGTACAGTAGTACATTATGAAGTACAGTAGTACATTTATTATGAAGTACAGTAGTATATTTATGAAGTACAGTAGTACATTTATTATGAAGTACAGTAGTACATTATGAAGTACAGTAGTACATTTATTGTGAAGTACAGTAGTATATTATAAAGTACAGTAGTACATTTATTGTGAAGTACAGTAGTACATTATGAAGTACAGTAGTACATTATGAAGTACAGTAGTACATTATGAAGTACAGTAGTACATTTATTGTGAAGTACAGTAGTATATTATGAAGTACAGTAGTACATTTATTGTGAAGTACAGTAGTATATTATGAAGTACAGTAGTACATTTATTGTGAAGTACAGTAGTACATTATGAAGTACAGTAGTACATTATGAAGTACAGTAGTACATTATGAAGTACAGTAGTATATTATGAAGTACAGTAGTACATTTATTATGAAGTACAGTAGTATATTATGAAGTACAGTAGTACATTTATTGTGAAGTACAGTAGTACATTATGAAGTACAGTAGTACATTTATTATGAAGTACAGTAGTATATTATGAAGTACAGTAGTACATTTATTGTGAAGTACAGTAGTATATTATGAAGTACAGTAGTACATTTATTGTGAAGTACAGTAGTACATTATGAAGTACAGTAGTACATTTATTGTGAAGTACAGTAGTATATTATGAAGTACAGTAGTACATTTATTGTGAAGTACAGTAGTATATTATGAAGTACAGTAGTACATTTATTGTGAAGTACAGTAGTACATTTATTATGAAGTACAGTAGTACATTTATTATGAAGTACAGTAGTATATTATGAAGTACAGTAGTACATTTATTGTGAAGTACAGTAGTACATTTATTATGAAGTACAGTAAAGATATATTTATTATGAAGTATAGTGGACCCTCTGTTATCGGCTGTAATCCATTCCAGAAGGTCGGCCTTAAACCAAAATGGCCAAAGACTGAAAAAATGTTTTCCATTAGAATTAATGTAAATACAATTAATCCATTCCAGACACCCAAAAATATTAACAAAAAATACATTTTTTTCAAGATTAACCATAGTTTTACATAGAAAAAATGAGAACTAAAGAAAATGGCTAATGAAATGGATAAATGAATATTTAAATCACTTTTACCTTTATTGAAGAGTCTTGTTGGCGTATGCAAAATGGCGAAGAGTGGAAAGAGAGGCGAGTTTATTGTTTGGAGACGGGGCAAAACGCTTAAATATGATGCTATTATGAACTCTACGGCTTATTTATCTATCACAATTCATCTAATATGACGTAATAAACAATATTAATAACATAGAAACATGACATGTACTCTAGAATGAATAAAAGATGTTATTGCGTTGTGGTGGTGGTGTTGGATTTATAAGGGCCACTGACAGCATAAGCTGTACATATAGTGTCAGTGGTAGAGGCAGCAGAGGCTAACACCATTATTCACACTGAAACAATGTATGTAATTTATTACTAAGAAATGTTTTCACTTTAATTTATAAATACAGTGGAACCTCAAATATCGAACTTAATCCATTCCAGGAGTTAGTTCTGAACTCAAAAAGTCTGAAAAGCGAAGCAATATTTCCCATAAGAAATAATGGAAATGCAATTAATACGTTTCAGAAACCCAAAAATATTCACACACAAAAAAAATACATTTTATAGATTAATTATAGTTTTACATACACACAACAAATATAGTGTTCAATTATGTATTAATAAATTTAAATAAACATAAAATAACATTTTACTTACCTTTACTGAAGATTGGTGATGGCATCTGGAAGATAGGGAGGAGGAGAGAGGGAGTTGGGGTTAGTGTTTGGAAGGAGAATCCCCCTCCATGAGGACTTCAGGTATCAAAGCCCTCTCTGGGGTTACTTCCCTTCTCTGTCTTTTAATGCCACTAGGACCAGCTTGAGAGTCACTGGACCCCTGTCTCACAAAATAACTGTCCACAGTCCTCTGTTTCTGGCACCTCTTAAAGATTTCCCTAAAATGGGACTTGGTTCTGTCACTGAACTTTTTGCGAAGATGGCTTGTTTCAGCTTGCTCAGGGTGGTACTTTTCCAAACACATTTGGACATCATTCCACTTCTGTATTATTTCCTTCTTCACATCTATGGTGTTTCTCACTTTATCACAGGGGTGCCACTAGCAAGTTTCTTTGAGCCCATTGTAGCTTATTTCACAGTCCCACAAGCACTAAACACAATGAAATAATCATAAAATGTTTGAATGAGAGCACAAGTTAGTGTTCATTCAAGCATCAACAAAACCAGACTTGCTCACGGCGCCTGCGTGGAGACGCGGACAGAGCGGGCTGCCGGACAGGTCCGGTACCTGGCGGTTCGAAAATAGGGGCGAGTTCAATAATAGGGACAAAGTTGGTTCGAAAAAAGGGTTCTATTTTCGAAGAGTTCGATAAGCGATACGTTCAGAATTTGAGGTTCCACTGTAAGAAATATTTACACTTGGAGGAGATGCTGGCATTGGTTTAGGGTAGTGGAAGATACACAGGGTGGCATATATTGTCAGTGGTCCTATATACAGTGGACCCCCGACTTACAAAGGCCTCATCTTATGATAAAATCGACTTATGAAGTGTTTTGGTGTAAAAAATTTCCCCCAATGTACGAATAAAAACTCGAATTACATCATTCATCCCAAATGGGTCCACGTGTCCCATCTGGCCTGAGTGCGCCTTAGCTGCCCTGCCTTCAGTTAGTGTGCCAGTGTTTACAAGCCAGTGCGTTCGCATCCACGCATACATTCGGTACATTTTGTATTATTCCAGTGTTTTTAGTGCTTGGATGATGAATGTTGCAGCGAGGAGAAGGCTGGAGGCAGTGGAGATGTCATGTCTGAGGGCAATGTGTGGTGTGAATATAATGCAGAGAATTCATAGTTTGGAAGTTAGGAGGAGGTGCGGGATTACCAAAACTGTTGTCCAGAGGGCTGAGGAAGGGTTGTTGAGGTGGTTCGGACATGTAGAGAGAATGGAGCGAAACAGAATGACTTCAAGAGTGTATCAGTCTGTAGTGGAAGGAAGGCGGGGTAGGGGTCGGCCTAGGAAAGGTTGGAGGGAGGGGGTAAAGGAGGTTTTGTGTGTGAGGGGCTTGGACTTCCAGCAGGCATGCGTGAGCGTGTTTGATAGGAGTGAATGGAGACGAATGGTTTTTAATACTTGACGTGCTGTTGGAGTGTGAGCAAAGTAACATTTATGAAGGGGTTCAGGGAAACCGGCAGGCCGGACTTGAGTCCTGGAGATGGGAAGTACAGTGCCTGCACTCTGAAGGAGGGGTGTTAATGTTGCAGTTTAAAAATGGTAGTGTAAAGCACCCTTCTGGCAAGACAGTGATGGAGTGAATGATGGTGTAAGTTTTTCTTTTTCGGGCCACCCTGCCTTGGTGGGAATCAGCCAGTGTGATAATAAAAAAAAAATAAAAAATAACTGCTAAATAAGCCACCATGGGCCCCAAGAAAACTTCTAGTACTCGAAGTATGTTGAGAGACTGTTACTGGTGTGGATAAACAAAAAACAGATATCAGGAGATAGCATTTCTCAAGCGATCATGTGAATAGGCAAGGCAGTTGCATGACAATTTAATTAAAAAAATGCCTGCAACTAGTGGTGATGTGAGTGAATTTAAGGCCAGCAAAGGTTGGCTTGAGAGATTTAAGAATTGTAGTGGCATACACAGTGTGGTAAGGCATGGTGAGGCTGCCAGTTTGGACAAAAAAGCGACTGAAAAAATATGTGCAGGAATTCCAGGAGTACATAGAGGCTGAAGGATTGCAACCCCAACAAGTGTTTAATTGTGACAAACCAGGCCTGTTTTGGAAGAAAATGCCAAACAGGACCTACAGGAAATGTGTACAGTGTGGTCAAAGGTGCAAACCTTTATGGAGGAAAATCACCCCAACACAGCTATTGCAAGCCGTGCTGGTGACTTTTACAATGACAATGTTGTGAAACACTTTAGGAAAATCTTAAAGGAGCGCAAGGTACAGAGCTCTATGGAGAGATTTTTGGTGCGACAGAGGTCCAGTGACTCTGAAGTTGTTAACAGTGGCATTAAAAGGAGAGGGGAAGTAACCCCGGAAAAGGACTTGCTACCTAAAGTCCTTATGGAAGGGGATTACCCTTCCAAAAATTAATACACGTCCATCTCCCCTCCTCTCATCTCATCACACATCACTACAGCTTCAATAAAGGTAAGTGTCATTTATTCTTCATTTAGTACAGTATATCATGCATGTTATTTTTTTTTTTTTTATTATTATCACACCGGCCGATTCCCACCAAGGCAGGGTGGCCCGAAAAAGAAAAACTTTCACCATCATTCACTCCATCACTGTCTTGCCAGAAGGGTGCTTTACACTACAGTTTTTAAACTGCAACATTAACACCCCTCCTTCAGAGTGCAGGCACTGTACTTCCCATCTCCAGGACTCAAGTCCGGCCTGCCGGTTTCCCTGAATCCCTTCATAAATGTTACTTTGCTCACACTCCAACAGCACGTCAAGTATTAAAAACCATTTGTCTCCATTCACTTATCAAAACACGCTCAAGCATGCCTGCTGGAAGTCCAAGACCCTCGCACACAAAACTCCTTTACCCCCTCCCTTCCAACCCTTCCTAGGCCGGACCCCTACCCCCGCCTTCCTTCACTACAGACCTCGATACAATCTTGCAGTCATTAAGGTTACGCTCATTATTTATACTGTCCGAACCACCTTCAACAACCCTTCCTTCAACCCTTGGACAAACAGTTTTGGTAATCCCGCACCTCCTCTAAACTTCCAAACTACGAATTCTTGCTTATTTTCACACACACATTGCCCTCAGATCATGAATCTCCATGCCTCAGCATTCTCCTCGCTGCAACATTCATTCACAACGCTTAAAACCCATATTAAGCGTGGTGGTTACAATAATATACTCTCATACATTCCCTCTTTGCCTCTAGGACAAAGTTCTTTGGTCTCCACCAGATTCCCTGAGTGCACCACTCACTCTTTCCTCTATCTATTCTATGATATACCTCATCTTTCATAGTTAGGACCCATCGCCTGAAATCGTCCACTCCAAAATATCTGAATACGTTAACCTCCTCCATATCCTCCCTCCATTCTGATATTCAACTCATTTATAACCTAATCTTTTTGTTACATTTTATCTACTCTTTCATCGTATTCACTTTGAATTTTCTTCTTTTTGCACCAACCTAACAAATTTCATTCCACCAATCTCTTGCAACTTCTCTATCAGAAATCTCCCAGAGCACCAGTGCATCTGCAAAGAGCAGCTGTGACAAACTCCCACTTTGTGTTGATTCTTATCTTTTAAACTCACGCCTCTTGCAAGACCCTCGCATTTACTTCTTTACAATACCCATCTACTAAACTTTATTAAACACCACGGTGACATCACTCATCTTGTCTAATGGCCCTACTTTTATGGGGAAAAAATTCTCCCTCTTTCCTACATACTTAAATTGAGCCTCACTATCCCCCTCGTAAAAAATCTTCACTTGCTATTCTCAGATAACCCTACCTCCTACACATACAATTGCAACATCTGCCACATTGCCCCCTATCCACCTGTCATACGCTTTTCCAAATCATATCTGCCACAAAGGAACTCTTTAGCTTATCTAATACTGTTCACTTATTGTTTTCACTGTAAACACATGGTCCTCACACCCCTACCTTTCCTAAAGCCCTCCTTGTTCATCTTGCTATCTATTCTCCGTCTTACTCTTAATTCTCTTCAATTATAATTACCATACTCTTTACCAGCGTACATCAACAGAAGTATCCCCCTTATTAATTTTTGCATTCTCTTTTATCCCCGTTGCCTTTTATACAAGGAAACTATTGCTTGCTATCTGACAAACTCCCCTTAGGTACATCACCCTCTTCCATACTTTTATTTTAACAATTGCACAAACCACCTCCAAAAACTATATCCCCACCTGCTTTTGCGGGCAGGTATTCTTTCGTTTTGTGTCGTGTGGGAAATGTATATATACATGTTGGTTAAAATTTTTGTTTCATACCTTTTGTTGAGGGTGTCTGGAACGGTTTATTGGATTTTCCATTTTTTATTTTTGGGGATCAAAATGTATAATTTGATTTGTGACTATTTCGTCTACTGATGAGCTCCTCTCTGGAACAGATTAATATCATAAGTTGGGGCAATGTTCACTGTACTCCAACAGCATTGGAGGAACGTCAGTTCCGTTGTTGTCTTTTTCTGTCGCTTAAATTGCTTAACTTACTGCTACACTGTTATTGCTAACACCTTTTTGTGGCTGGTGCTGTAGCCTTTATTGATTATGAATGCTTATAAGTACATATAATTCTACTGAATGTACAATAGGACATATCATAGAATCGGTGAAGAATGGCCATTTCCCTCTCTCTCTTTCACTTTACGTACTTTGTGGTTCGTTCTTTCTTCGAAATTCTATTCGTGTTTTCTCTTTCTATACAAGGATGGCACTAGGAACTTTCTTTGGGAGGCCATGGTGGCTTATTTTTGTAATTTGCATTCAATCAAATAACCACAAAAAAACAATGGATTCTATAGAAATGTATGGAAGAATGTGCAGACTCTTCTTCGCTTCAAAGACACAGCAATACATGATCATGAACACGGCAGTAAAAGTGGCGGTGGACACGTCAATATGGCCGATAACGGGGAAGAAATTTTGGCCAAAAATGTGGGCAAAAACAAATTGGAGATATCCGGAACGGTGATAACCGAGGGTCCCACTGTACAGTAAAAGTTCATTATGAAGTACAGTAAAAGTACACATTACCATCTGGACTTACGTCCTGCTCGACTTAAACCCCACTCGATTTACGACTGTGTTTTTTTTAGGCAAATTTTTGGGAAATAAACAACTATTTGTGTTGTACACAGTGTTTATCCTAAACCTTACAGTATAAAATACAGTACTAACAACATAAAAAGTAAAGTAAAACATGAAATACCAAAATAATAAAATTAAAGTCAGTACAAAAATGTTTTGTTGATATTCAGAACCCCCCCCCCACAAGTAAAGTTCGACTTACGGACCATTTCAACTTACGACCAGTTTCTCGGAACCGAACTCGGTCGTAAGTCAGATGGTAGGTGTACATTTATTATGAAGTACAGTAAAGATACATTTATTATAAAGTTCACAAAAACTAAACTCAGCATAAATACATCTACAGTGGTACCCGAGTTCAGTGACCTGAGTATTGGCCCGCTTCGAGGTTCGACCACTTTTTTCGGCTAAATTTTGTCCCGAGTTTAGCCCTGTGCCCTGTGTTTCGGCGGGGTTTACCAGACTGCTCCACCTGACCACGCAGGTTTTTTGGAGCCCAGTCTAGCATTTTTTTTTTTTGTTTATCCTTGAGTGAGAATTACGCTGCACGCTCATCCAAACATTTCACAATAAATTCATTGTGTTTAGTGCTTGTTTATTGATTGTGACTATGAAATAAGACACCATGGGCCCAAAGAAACTTAATAGTGGCAGCCCTTTGGTAAAGAAAGTGTGAAACATGATAGAATTGAAGAAAGAAATTGTAGCAAAGTATCAAAGTGGAGGAGGAAGAGAGAGGGGAGAATGTTCCTTCTTCAGGGATTCAGTGATTCTGCGATATGTACAATGCTAAAGCAGCATGAGTCAATAAAGGCTATTTGCCAGCCAGCAGTAAAGTCTACGTAGCATTAGCAGTGTAGCAAGTAAGTTAAGCAATTAAGCAATAGTAAAATGATGACACAAAACTTAACTCCTCTATTGTTTTTTGAAGTATATAGGATGACTGAAAACACTGCTTCTGCTACTGCTTATGCTTATGCTCTCAGTGGCCCTTATACACCCAACAACAACAACAAAACAAAACCAATCATGACATATGTAATGATGTATTTTATTTGTTCTAGAATAATGTCATGTTTCTATGTTATTAATGTTGTTTATTATGTCATATTAGATGAAGTGTGATAGATAAATAAGCTGTAGAGTTGATACTAGTGTCATATTGAAGGACTGTCTTATCCTGCCTCTGAACGAACTCTCCTGCCTCTCTCATACGCCAACAAGAGTCTTCAATAAAGGTAAAAACTGATTTAAATGTTCATTTATACTATTAAAATTGTGCTTTAAATTTAATTTCTCATTGTTTTTCTTGTATGATAAAAACTATTGTATGTATTCTTTTAAAAAATTTAATTTTTTGTGAATGTTTTTGTGTGGAACAGATTAATTGGATTTACATTATTTCTTATTGGAAATATTGCTTCAGCTTTAGGCCTAGCTCCTGGAACAGATTATGGCCAACACTCGGGGTTCTTACTGTATTAAATTACAGGTACAGTTGTTGAAATCCTTCATGTCACAGCCATCACCATTGAGTTTTCACTCTCTTTTTTGTTGTTTACGAGATGGTGGTGTCTTTAGGACGCCCTGCATAATGACTATCAGATAGAGATATGACAACTCACTAACATCTACAACAGTTAAGGAATTATCTTTGTTATTGTTATATTTAAGTGTGTCTTAAATACAAGGTAATTGTGATGGATTTGTTACTGAGCAGCCTTTTTGATATGCTGTGACTTTTTTTATGTGCTCCTTATAGGGAAGATGGAGTTCTTGCATTCAGTGATGGGTCGTGTGTTTACATGAAAATGGGGACTTTTTCTTCCTTTCCCAGATCAAATCTATGCCCATCCCTCCTCTATGTTTGGTGTATTTTATGGGGAAATTTTCATATTTGTTGAAATTCCAGGCGTGGAACAGAAAGAGAACCACCATCAGTCCCTCTTCAACAATGTACCATTGGTGTTGCTGTTTGGTCGTCACTCACACTAGGAAAACTGGATCATTCTTAAAAACATCTTGGGTATCTCATGGCTTGCAGTTCCAGAAAGGACCTACCTACTGCAAGATGTATCACCTGTCATTGTTTCTGATTTGACACATCATTTGGTCAGGCGAGTTGGTTACTTTGTTCTGCCTAGGGGCCAGGGCTGTCTGTGAGTGGAGATGGCTGGCCATTCATATCACTATAGCTAATAAACAGAGGTTTTACCTGGAGTGTACCTGGAGAGGGTTTCAGGAGTCAATGGCTTGGTCTGAGACCAGGCCTCATGGTGGATCAGGGTCTGATCAACCAGGCTGTTACTGCTGGCTGCACGCAAGCTGACGTACGAACCACAGCCTGGTTGGTCAGGTACTGACTCTAGGCGCCTGTCCAGTGCCTTCTTAAAGACAGCCAGGGGTCTGTTGGTAATCTCCCTTATATATGCTGGGAGGCAGTTGAACAGTCTTGGGCCCTTGACACTTACTTGTTGTCTCTCAGTGTTCATTGGGGAAATGTTGCATCTCCTGCCGAGTCTTTTCTTTCATATGGAGTCAGTGATTTTAGTGTTTTTGGAGTGCAAGTTTGGTACCAGTTCCTCCATGATCTCCCAAGTGTATATTATCCATAATACTAATACATACTAAACTTTGACATTCTTCTTCTTTCTTTTGACAAACCAGCCATATATCACTGAGGCAGTGTGAACCAAAAGGAAAAATGAAAGTTTCTCCTTTCAAATTTAATAATATATACAGGAGAAGGGGCTACTAGCCCCTTGCTCCCAGCATTTTAGTCACCTCTTACGACACACATAGCATACGGAGGAAGAAGAAGAACTACTAAGGAAATGGAAGAAAACCTAGAGAGGCATTTGTATATACAGTGGAACCTCTACTTGTGAGCGCATCCACATGTGAGTTTTTCCAAATATGAGCAGTCGATGGGTCGATTTTTTGCTTCCATAAGCGAGCAGACCTGAAGTCAGGTTCCTTGACGCTGGTGAGAGGCTCTTGCTCTTGATCTAGGGAATTGTATCTCATTTGTTTGTTGGACTATCTTATTGAAACTTGGGCAATATATGATGATAAGATGCTTCTTAATGTACACCAAAAATGAAAGAAATCTAAGCATAAATAATGGAGTTCTCTTCTCAGCAATTAGCTGCCCCTTAGCGGTATTTTTGTATAGTTTTTATGGTTGTATTCTCGTTTTTTTTGTTTCATTTGATAGAATGGAAGATATATTACAGAAATAGTTATGATTTTGATTGCTTTCACGACAAAAAGTACCTTGAAATTGAGCTCAGTTTAGGAGAAATGTTCAGTTGTTTTGGCTGTGTTCAAGAGTAAACAAATGACATTCACCACTGCATACATCTAGTATGCAGTCGTGAATGGGTTGACATTATTTATACAATTATTGCAATAAGGCATAACAGTAAATCTTATATTTTTTGTGTGAATAAAAATTACAAATTATTTATATTGTAATAATATTAATACATAATAATAATAATAATATGTATAATAATATGTATAATAATACGTATAATAATAATAGTATAATAAAATACAATAATAATAATAGTATAATACGTATAATAATAATACATATATAATAATAATGTACTATATAATAATTATAATAATAGACGGCTTCAAAAGGCCATCACTAGATGGCAGTGTTTAACACAACAAAGAGGGAGCGGTTGTGGCCGCCTCCACCTGTTACATAATGACATATTTTATTCATTCTAGAGTATATATCAGGTTTCTCTGTTATTTATATTGTTTGTTATGTCATATTAGATGAACTGTGATAGATAAATAAGCCGTATAGATGATATTAGCGAAATTATTCAAGAGGTATTTTGTCCTGTCTCCAGACAAACTCTTGTCCACCACTGACACCGCCCATACCACTACATGAATTACATATTTTATTCATTTTAGAGTATATATCAGGTTTCTGTGTTATTTATATTGTTTATTATGTCATATTAGATAAAGTGAGGTGGATGGATAAATAAGCCGTAGAGTTGATATTAGCGAAATTATTGAAGTACAGAATTCCACTGGAACGGATTAATTGCATTTCAGTTAATTTAAATGAGGAAAATTGACTCTGCAAACGAGCAAATCCAGTTGCTAGCAAGATCATGGAACAGATTAAACTCTCAAGTAGAGGTTCCACTGTATATGCTTGTTTATGCATGTGCAGTGTGACCCATGTGTAAATAGAAGTAGCAAGACTTACCTGAAATCATGTATGTTCTTTTTTCAACAAACCGAGCCCAAAAAGAAAAACAAAAGTTTCTCTTTTTAACTTCAGTAATGTATACAGGAGAAATGGATACTAGCCCCTTGCTCCCAGCATTTTAGTTGCCTCTTACGACACGCATGGCTTACGGAGAAAGAATTCTGTACCACTTCCCCATGGAGACGAGAGGAAAAAAACAAGAACAAAAACTTGCAAGAAAATAGAAGAAACCCAGAGGGGCGTGTATATATTTGCTTGTACATGCATGTGTAGTGTGACCTAAGTGTAAGTAGAAGTAGCAAGACATACCTGAAATCTTGCATGTTCATGAGACAAAAAAAAAAAAAAAAAAAAAAGACACCAGCAGTCCTATCATCTTGTAAAACAATTACAGGTTTCCCTTTCACACTCACTTATCAGGATGGTAGTACGTCCCTGGGTGGTTGCTGTTTACTAACCTACTACCTAGGTCAGTGAAGATACCTTTTTGAAAAATAAAAGTGCTGAAAGTTTAAAGCTGGTAAGAAAAGGCATTCTTCAGTTTTCACATGGTACCAACAATTCCAAGTTTTGGAAAAAGACACATGTAGTAAAAGTAAACCTTGTATTGTTGGGACCATTCACATACAACTGGCTTTATCAAGCACAGGAAATATGCAGAATATCGACATATACATTCAGTGGCCACTTTATTAGGTACACCTGCTCATAATTCAAATATCTAATCACCCAGTCACATGGCAACACCTTGATGCTTAAAAGAAGGCAGACATGGTCAAGAGGTTCAGTTGTTGTTCAGACTATGCAAACATCAGAATGGGGAAGAAATGTAATGTAAGTAAATTTGACAGTGGATTGATTGATGGTGCCAGACGGGGTAGTTTGAGTATCTTAGAAACTGTTGATCTCTTGGGATTTTCATGCACAACAGTCTCCAGAGTTTGTAGAGAATGGTGTGGAAAAACACAAAACATCCATTGAGCAGCAATTCTGTGGGCAAAAATTTTAAGTATAGGAAACTGAGGCTGCAGAGTACATGGTAGAGAATCTTTTTCTGGAGATAATAAAACAAAAAGTATGAAATTTGATAGAAAATTGACATTGTACTTTCACAAATTTTGCTGCATTAGTGATATTTATGCATCAGCAATTTTGCCCACTTTGACTCCTATGTTAGGCCCATTACATTATTCCAATCGACCAAATTTTTAGCTATTTCACTAGTATACCTTCTGTTTCATCAATTGAGCACAAGAAACTGCCCAGCCAACTACTTCAATTGCAAAATGAAGTGATCAGAAATTGCTAATTTGGCCATTTTCACACAAATTTTAAAATATTCCAATTTCAAAACAGGGTTCAGAATAAACAGTGCAGACATTCCTGGCACTAAAATACCATTTTCTCTGTTTATTAGTCATGTTTCCAGGCTTTACACATGAATTCCATTTTGATTTTTTATTCACACAAAGAATTCTTATTCACACCAAAAAATAGAAGATTTACTGTTATGCAATATTGTAATAATTGTATAAATAATATCAGTGCATTCATGAATACATATTAGACCCACCAGCTGACGTGTATTGGACACGTGATGTGATTTGTTTACTTTTGAACATTAGCAAAAATTGAACATTTACACTACTTTGAGCTCAATTTCATACTATTTCAGTCCTAAAACCAATCAAAATCATCTCTATTTCTGTAATATGTCTTTCATTCTATCAAAACCAAGAAATTGTAAATACAAACAAAAAATAACATGAAAATACACTGCAAGGTCATGGTTTTAAACCAAAACACAGTTGCAGTTTTTTCTCAAGCACTGCATGCTGCAGGATTTGTTTTATATGGTGCACACTTAACACATATACCCATTCTCTCATATCTAGACCCAAATTTACCACTCACAGCTTATCTGAGTGAGCTGAGCTCATCACATAGTACTACAGCACAGACCTTGGCTTTCAACCCTTAGAACAACAGATCTCTTGATTTTATCACAATATCTCATTAAATATTGCTGTAGTCTGGCTTCTGTTGCCTTTTGTAAGGAAATATGAAGAGAGATTTAGGTGTGGGAAATCAAATGAGACTACAGTAAACCCTCGATAAAACAGACCTCTATAAAGCAGATATTGGCTAAAACAGTCAAAAAGCTGGACTAAGGCACTGGTGTATTTAGATCTGTGAACCAATACCTTCTCTCAAAAGATATTTTTATCTGCTGCACCTTTATAGCACTAAAACTGAACTGTAATTAATAATCATATCAGTCATTTTACCCTATTCTTATTACTTAATATTTTACACCTGTCCACTGTGCCATTGAAGGTGGCAGTTTGAGCATGTGTATGTGGCCCTTTACACTTGTAATACTTCTTTCCTTGATCCTCTTATTACATCTCTTCTTAACCTCCATATGCTCTGCAGTTATGTTCATCATATCCAGGACCTCAGGTAAACTTTTCATAAATGTGTCACCTGGTGGTTCTCCAGCCTGTGCTTATAGAGTTTGCTTGAAGGAAGTTGCATTGATTTACTATAGGTACAGTTATCCCACACTGTTTTCTGTTGTGTAAACAAGTTTCATGTCCATATAACATACATGTGTTCTCTACTTGTGTGTTACATATAATGCAACATGGAAGTAAGACGTGGATGCATGTTGCATTACATAGACTGCTAAATAAACTTGTTGGCATGCTGTTGTGACCACTGTTAATGGTACTTCCACTGTATGTTTAATCTGAAAAAATGGACTAAAGTTAGAAGGAAAGTACATGCTGGACCCTGCTCCCATCCTTGCCATTGCTGGCAAAAGAGTAGCAGACCCTGTTGCCAGATATAACAAAGACATTTTACTCGTTAGTGGAAGCCCACAGTAGTCCTGTTTAAAAAATCAGGTACATGTATCTAAATCTAAGATACTTTTCATATAAACCCATCAATCTTACCATAAATTAACCCTTTGAGGGTCGAGAGGCCCTCTCCCAAACTTGTTCTCAGGGTTAAAAAATTTTCAAAAAAAATAAATTATTATTTTCTTGTGAAATGATACAGAATCTTTTTCCGATCATAATGACACCAAAAGTATGAAGTTTGATGGAAAACTTAGGGAATTATGCTCTCGTGAAGTTAGCAGTCTCTAAGTGGGCAAGTTTGCCAACTTTGAGCCCTATTTTCGGCCAACTCCAATGTTGCAGTTGACTAAAGTCATAGCTATTTCCCTAGAACTCCATTTGTTCTATTGACTGAATACAAGAATCTGCCCATTTACTGATTTCAAGTACCCAATAAAGTGGTCAGAAATTGGCAATTTGGCAAGTTTCACACAAATTTCAAAAGATGCCAATTTCGAAATAGGGCTCATAATAAACAAGACAGACATTCATGGCACTAAAATAACATTTGATCTGTTCATTAGTCACTTCTCTATGCCCCTCTTACATTACTTTTGCTTTCCATTTTGAATTTTTATTCTCACAGAAAATAGAAGATTTTCTGTTATGTATACTACAACATCATTGTAAAAACGGTATAAATGATATCAGTGCACTTGTGAACGAATATTAGACTCGCCAGTTGACGTATATTGGATGCTTGGCTTGATCTGTTTGCTCTTGAACATCAGCAAAAATCTATAATTTTCGCTGCTTTGAGCTCAGTTTCAAGCTACTTGTCATCGTGAAACTAATCAAAATCATCTCTATTTCTGTAATATATCTTCCATTCTATCAAATGAGACCAAGGAAACGAGAATAAAACCATAAATACCATACAGAAATACTCTAGAAAGTCGCTGTTTTAAATAAAAAACACAGTCGGGGTTTTCTTTTTCTCATTATGCACAGCATGCTTCAGGATTTTTTTTATACTGAGCACACTGACTACACAGACCCATTCTTTCATATGTAGGTGTGCAAGCTTTCTTCCACCAGATTTGAAGGCAGTAGAGTTTAGGCATACAAGTACCTGCCTAAGCTCTTGGGAGTTAGTGTGGGCTGTTACCAAGTACCATGGCTTGTTGTAGTGTTTTAGAATCTCAGATTCAAGTGTTGAAGAAGGAGATTCTACTCCTTCAGGACGAAAATAGGAGGCTGAAGCTTTGCATAGATGAGTTTGGGAGCGAGTGTGAGAAGGATTTAGCTGGTAAGGAGGAAATGGTCACCAGCAGTGATAGTGGCAGCCGCTTTAAGTGGCAAGTGGTTCACAGTTCAGGAAGAAGGAAGATGAGGAGAGTTAATAGAGAAGATGTGAAGGTAGGAAATCGATTCTCTGTTCTCCAAGACTAGTGTACTTCAGTGGTTAGTGAGGTTGAAGGTACCACTGATTTCCCTGCTAATCAAGGTAAGAATATTTTAATAGTAGGCAATTCTCAGGTAAGATATATGGACCGTGCATTTTGTTACAGAGACAGAAACGTCAGACAGAGTGTGCGCCTTCCTGGAGCTGGTGTTGGTGACATAGTCAGCAGGTTGGATAATATTATGGCAGGTAATGGGAACAAGCCCATTATCTGTCTTAGTGCTGGGGGTAATGACATTGGGGAGGGCAGGAGAGAGGAGCAGCTGGATAAGTACAGGTTAGCCATAGAAGTAGTTAGGTCTAAGGGAAGGATCCCAGTCATATGTAGCATCATGCCTAGAAAGGGAGTGGGCAATGAATGGATGTCTAGGGCAATTGGTATAAATTGCTGGCTAGACAGGTACTGCAAGGAACTTGCAATCCCATTCCTTGATAACTGGGACCTATTCTTTGGCAAACGTGATATGTATGGAAGGGATGGGGTTCATCTCTCTGGGGATGGAGTGGTTGCATTAGCCAATTCAAATGAGAGGGTAATTGATGACTTGTCTAGGAATTTAAACCGATAGATTATAGAGGTATGGGTGTTTGTGGGAAACAATCAGGCTGCAGCATTAGGGTTAAAAAAGCAGTTATTACCAGGTACCTCGGTATTTTTTTAAAAGACAATTTTCAAAATAAAGTTGTAGTTGGCAAATCAATTGATAAACAAAGAGAGATAGTAAAAGGGAAACGATGACTGCCCCCTTAAGGTTTTATAAAAATAGTGGATCAAGAAAAAGTTGAGTGGGGTTACTTGCAATGTGGGGAAATAGGTATTTTTGGTTAACGAGACCTGGTTCAACCTAAAAAGATAGAAAATCCCTTTTCAAATGAAACATACAGGGTTTAAACTTTCCACCTAATGGGTCAACGGGAAGGGTGGTGGGTGGCGATGCATGTCAGAGAAATTTAAATTGTTTTTCTTCGAATGTTAAAATTAGAACATCGGCACAAATTTGTTGGCTACATTTTTCGAGGGACGTGACAAATTAAATTTTGGGTGATTTATGGGCCCCCCCCAAACCCTTGATAGGGAGTGCATTAAGCGTTTGGGAAAAAATTTCAAAAGGGCCCTTAGATACGAAAATTTTGTGATAAGGGGAGATTTTAATTTAGACAAATTGATTGGAACAAAAACGGGAAAATTGATTAGTGATTTTCTTGATATGGTTCAGGATTGCTTTTAGAACGGTTGTGACAAAACCACTAGAGGAAACACTGCTTGACTTGGTTCTTGCCAACAAAGATTCACTAATTAATAATCTTGAAGTTAATAATGAGCTTGGGGGAAAGTGATCACAAATCACTTAGTTTCAATATATCATGGAATTACCCAGATAATTGCAATCAAATCTCTGTCCCAGATTTTCGCTTGGCTGACTTCATGAGACTGAAAAATTACCTGGGTGGGCTAAATTGGGATGTCCTGACTATGGGTCAGGTAGGTGATCTTGGTTGCCAATATGACGTTTTTCAGAGCATAGTTCTAGCTGCCCAGACAACTTTTGTTCCGAGTAGGGAAATTAGATCTAACAAAAATGATCCCAAATAGATGAATAATAGATTAAAACATCTCATTGGTCAAAAGACAGGCATATATAGGCATATCAAAAGAGGGGATGGGCAGTTAAGAAATCAATATATTCAATTAAAGAGAGAAATAAAGAAAGGAATAAGAAAAGCAAAAAGGGATTATGAGGCTAAGGTTGCAAGGGATTCAAAGACTAACCCAAAAGGGTTCTTTCAGGTATACAGAAGTAAGATTAGGGACAAGATAGGCCCACTTAAGAGTAACTCTGGTCAGATCACTGACAGTGATAAGGGTATGTGTGAAATTCTCAATACCTACTTCCTCTCAGTTTTCACCCAGGAAATACTAGCGATATTCCTGAAATAATAGATTATGTAGAACAGGATAATAAACTATGTATGATTGCGGTAACTAGTGACATGGTCCTCAGACAAATAGAGAAACTAAAACTTAACAAATCCCCAGGCCCTGATGAACTGTTTGCAAGGGTGTTAAAGGAATGTAAAGAGGAACTTAGCATACCTTTGGCTAATCTTTTTAACATATCACTACAAACTGGCATAGTGCCTGATAAGTGGAAAATGGCAAATGTAATACCTATTTACAAGGCAGGTGACAGGTCCTTGGCTTCGAACTATAGAGCACTAAGCCTTACCTCCATAGTGGGAAAATTTATAGAATCAATAATTACCGAAGCAATTCGTAGCCATCTTGACAGGCACAGGTGTTTGAGGAGGTAGATCATGTAATGAATATTTTATTGCGTATATGGACTTCAGTAAGGCTTTCGATAGAGTTCCACACCAGAGGCTATTGAAGAAACTTAAGGCACACGGAATAGGAGGAGAAATTTTTTCCTGGGTAGAGGCATGGCTGACAAATAGACAGCAGAGAGTTTGCATAAATAGGGAGAAATCAGAATGGGGGCACGTCACAAGCGGTGTTCCTCAGGGGTCAGTGTTGGGCCCGTTGGTGTTCACAATTTACATGAACGACATAGATGAGGGAATAAATAGCGACATAAGCAAATTTGCTGATGACACCAAAGTAGGCCGTCCAATTCATTCTAATGAGGACACTAGAGCACTCCAGGATGATTTGAATAGACTGATGCAATGGTCGGAGAGTTTACCTGGAGTTTACCTGGAGAGAGTTCCGGGGGTCAACGCCCCCGCGGCCCGGTCTGTGACCAGGCCTCCTGGTGGATCAGAGCCTGATTAACCAGGCTGTTGCTGCTGGCTGCACGCAAACCAACGTACGAGCCACAGCCCGGCTGGTCAGGAACCGACTTTAGGTGCTTGTCCAGTGCCAGTTTGAAGACTGCCAGGGGTCTGTTGGTAATCCCCCTTATGTATGCTGGGAGGCAGTTGAACAGTCTCAGGCCCCTGACACTTATTGTATGGTCTCTTAACGTGCTAGTGACACCCCTGCTTTTCATTGGGGGGATGGTGCATCGTCTGCCAAGTCTTTGCTTTCGTAGTGAGTGATTTTCGTGTGCAAGTTCGGTACTAGTCCCTCTAGGATTTTCCAGGTGTATATAATCATGTATCTCTCCCGCCTGCATTCCAGGGAATACAGGTTTAGGAACCTCAAGCGCTCCCAGTAATTGAGGTGTTTTATCTCCGTTATGCGCGCCGTGAAGGTTCTCTGTACATTTTCTAGGTCAGCAATTTCAATTGCCTTGAAAGGTGCTGTTAGTGTGCAGCAATATTCCAGCCTAGATAGAACAAGTGACCTGAAGAGTGTCATCATGGGCTTGGCCTCCCTAGTTTTGAAGGTTCTCAATATCCATCCTGTCATTTTTCTAGCAGATGCGATTGATACAATGTTATGGTCCTTGAAGGTGAGATCCTCCGACATGATCACTCCCAGGTCTTTGAGAAGTGGCAGATGCAGTTTAATATTGACAAATGCAAAGTTCTAAATGTTGGACAGTTAAATAACCATGCCACACATAAACTAAATAATGTAGATCTTAATACAGGTCCTCCATTACAAATCCGGCATCATTGGGACCTGTAGTGTGCCGGATTACTGAGTTTGCCGAATTACAGAGTGGTTAGGTTAGAATACACATAATAAAATTAACCAACTTGACTTACACAGTTCATTGAACTGTGTAAACCCTTATTTATCGTCCGTCTTTTTTATTTTTGTTATATGTTAAGAAGTATCTTTCCATCATACATTGCCCAAGTTTCAATGAGATAGCCCAACAAACAACCAAGAAAATAAAATATTTACCAAAAATCATATATGGCAAGCCCAAGCCAGGTACTGGAAATAAGTCACTTTGTCTGACTTTTCTGGGTTATCCTAGGTTCTCTATACATACGCTGCTATGTTTGATAATTATGTAACTGTATTTGTGTATACCTGAATAAACTTATTTACTTCTAGTCTGTCAACTGAGTACAAGAAACCACCCATTCACTTATTTCAGCTACCCAATAAAGTGGTCAGAAATTGGCAATTTGGCCGATTTCACACAAATTTCAACAGATGCCAATTTCAAAATAGGATCCAGAATAAACAATGCAGACATTCCTGGCACTAAAATAACATTTTCTCTGTTCATTAGTCACAGCTACAGGTCCCTCTTATATTACTCTTGCTTTCCATTTGGAATTTTTATTCACAAAAAAAAAAAAATAGAAGATTTACTGTTATGCAGACTGCTGCTGCATTGTAATAATTGTATAAATAATGTCAAGCCATTCTTGACTCCATACTGGAATTTGGACTGGCAGGCGGACAGGTATTGGACGGTGACGTCATTTGTTTACACTTGAGCTTCACTAAAGAATAGAATATTTTCACTCCTGTGAGCGCAGTTTCAAGGTACTTTTCTTCATGAAAGCAATCAAAATCATATCTATTTCTGTAATATATCTTTCATTCTATCAAATGAGACCGAAAAAACGAGAATATAACCATAAAAGCATACAAAAATATACCGCTAAGTGGCCGCTAATGGCTGAGAAGTGAACTCCGCTATTTATGGTCTGATTTCTTTCATTTTTGGTGTACGTGAAGAAGTATCTTTCCATCATACATTGCCAAAGTTTGAATAAGATAACCCAACAAACAACTGAGAAAATATAATAATAATAACAATAATAAGGTACCTAGGGATTGGCAGAGAGCATGCATAGTTCCTTTGTATAAAGGCAAAGGGGATAAAAGAGAGTGCAAAAATTATAGGGGGATAAGTCTGTTGAGTGTACCTGGTAAAGTGTATGGTAGAGTTATAATTGAAAGAATTAAGAGTAAGACGGAGAATAGGATAGCAGATGAACAAGGAGGCTTTAGGAAAGGTAGGGGGTGTGTGGACCAGGTGTTTACAGTGAAACATATAAGTGAACAGTATTTAGATAAGGCTAAAGAGGTCTTTGTGGCATTTATGGATTTGGAAAAGGCGTATGACAGGGTGGATAGGGGGGCAATGTGGCAGATGTTGCAAGTGTATGGTGTAGGAGGTAGGTTACTGAAAGCAGTGAAGAGTTTTTACGAGGATAGTGAGGCTCAAGTTAGAGTATGTAGGAAAGAGGGAAATTTTTTCCCAGTAAAAGTAGGCCTTAGACAAGGATGTGTGATGTCACCGTGGTTGTTTAATATATTTATAGATGGGGTTGTAAGAGAAGTAAATGCGAGGGTCTTGGCAAGAGGCGTGGAGTTAAAAGATAAAGAATCACACACAAAGTGGGAGTTGTCAACAGCTGCTCTTTGCTGATGACACTGTGCTCTTGGGAGATTCTGAAGAGAAGTTGCAGAGATGGTGGATGAATTTGGTAGGGTGTGCAAAAGAAGAAAATTAAAGGTGAATACAGGAAAGAGTAAGGTTATGAGGATAACAAAAAGATTAGTGATGAAAGATTGAATATCAGATTGGAGGGAGAGAGTATGGAGGAGGTGAACGTATTCAGATATTTGGGAGTGGACGTGTCAGCGGATGGGTCTAAGAAAGATGAGGTGAATCATAGAATTGATGAGGGAAAAAGAGTGAGTGGTGCACTTAGGAGTCTGTGGAGACAAAGAACTTTGTCCTTGGAGGCAAAGAGGGGAATGTATGAGAGTATAGTTTTACCAACGCTCTTATATGGGTGTGAAGCGTGGGTGATGAATGTTGCAGCGAGGAGAAGGCTGGAGGCAGTGGAGATGTCATGTCTGAGGGCAATGTGTGGTGTGAATATATGCAGAGAATTCGTAGTTTGGAAGTTAGGAGGAGGTGCGGGATTACCAAAACTGTTGTCCAGAGGGCTGAGGAAGGGTTGTTGAGGTGGTTCGGACATGTAGAGAGAATGGAGCGAAACAGAATGACTTCAAGAGTGTATCAGTCTGTAGTGGAAGGAAGGGGGGTAGGGGTCGGCCTAGGAAGGGTTGGAGGGAGGGGGTAAAGGAGGTTTTGTGTGCGAGGGGCTTGGACTTCCAGCAGGCATGCGTGAGCGTGTTTGATAGGAGTGAATGGAGACAAATGGTTTTTAATACTTGACGTGCTGTTGGAGTGTGAGCAAGGTAACATTTATGAAGGGATTCGGGGAAACCGGCAGGCCGGACTTGAGTCCTGGAGATGGGAAGTACAGTGCCTGCACTCTGAAGGAGGGGTGTTAATGTTGCAGTTTAAAAACTGTAGTGTAAAGCACCCTTCTGGCAAGACAGTGATGGAGTGAATGATGGTGAAAGTTTTTCTTTTTCGGGCCACCCTGCCTTGGTGGGAATCGGCCGGTGTGATAATAAAAAAAAAAAAAAAAATAATAATAATAATATCTTTATTTACTACACGTACATGTACAAGGTATACTGTCCTAGCTGACATCAATGACATATTACTGTATAGAAAGCTGCTTGTTATGCAGAGTATTTCAAGAAAATTAGGTCAGTGTCCCAGGATAACACCCACACTAGTCGGCTAACACCCAGGTACCCATTTACTGATGGGTAAACATAGACAATAGGTATAAAGAAACACGCCTAATGTTTCTACCCTGGCTGGGAATTGAATATTTACCAAAAATCATACGTGGCTAACCCAAGCCAGGTACTAAAAATAAGCCACGTTGACTTTTTTGGGGTTATCCTAGGTTCTCTACACATATGCTGCTATGTGTGAAAATCTATAGAGAGAAAATATCTTTTTTGTTTCATGTTTATGGTGCAGTACGAGTGTATATCACAGTTAGCCCTGTGCTACACTCCGTTTTCTCTAATATAAGCCCTCAAGACAAGGATAGGAGAATGGTATTTGTATACCATATCCTCTTCATACCTCCGTCGAACTGCTCGGTATTATGCCAAATATTATTTATTCTGGAGTATTTAACATGTTTTATGTTATTTATATTGTTAATTATGTCATATTAGATCAATTGTGATAGGCAATGAGCTGTAGTGTTGATATTTATTTATTTATTTATTTATTTATTTAAAAATTTGAGCACACATACAGAGGTACAACAAATACAGGTAAGAGCAGTATGCCAAAGCCACTTATACTATGCATAGCATTACGGGCTGGCTTAAAATTAACTTAAGATTAACTAAGCAATGATGAAATCAGTGATAAAACATTAATGTAAACAGGTTACTATAAAGCACAAGTGAGTATTACAAAGACAGGTCATATGGTTGTATGCATTGTTGTACATTCAGTAGAATGGAGTATTCTGTTAGGTAGTGTATTTAAAAAATAATAAAGTTAGATTGGGTTTAGGTTTAACATTTATGTGATATAATTGTGAGAAGCATTTAAGATATACAATTTATAAGGTTCAGTTATTCAGTATTTATTTGGTTTTGGGTGAGTAAGTGATCTTTGAGAAGAGACTTGAATTTATAAACAGGTAGTGTTTTCTTTTATATTTACAGGTAATGAATTCCAGATTTAGGGCCTTTTAGTGCATTGAGTTTTTACATAGTGTGAGATGGACACGAGGAACATCAAAGAGTGATCTGGGGCCTTGTGTTATGGTCATGTGTTCTGTTGGGGTTTGGCAAGGAGATGTTTGAGGGGAGGGTTAATATCAGAGTTAAGTGTTCTATGTATATAATAGGTGCAGTAGTAAGTATGGATGTTTTGTTTGGTGAGGAGGTTTAGTGTATTGAATATTGGTGGAGTGTGCTGCCTATAGTGAGAATTTGTTATCATTCTAACTGCAGCCTTTTGTTGGATAATTAGTGGTCTGAGATGGTTACTTGTTGTTGAGCCCCATGCACAAATTCCATAGGTGAGATAGGGGTAAATAAGAGAGTGATATAGGGCCAGGAGGGCTGACTGTGGAGGATAGTACCGTATCTTCGATAGTTTGCCTACAGTCTTGGAAATTTTGTTAGAAATTTGTTGTATATGTGTATGAAATTTGAGTCTATTATCAAGGTGGATTCCTAAGAATTTTCCCTCTGTTAGCTTTGTGATAGGTGATCCGTTTATCATTATGTTAAGAGGGACATCTGTAGCTCGGTTACCAAACTGAATGAAGTAGGTTTTGTCAATGTTTAGTGTAAGTTTGTTAGTTCTCATCCAGGTAGATATTTTCTGTAATTCGGTATTTACAGTATTGGCTAGCGTGACTGGGCTCGGGTGGGAGAAGACGTATGTAGTGTCATCTGCAAATAGTGTGGGTTTGAGTAATTGCGAAGCATTTGGTAGGTCATTTATGTATAGGAGAAAGAGAAGAGGGCCAAGGACACTTCCCTGTGGGACACCAACTGTAATTGGTTGTGCAGAGGTGTTTGCCCCATTTGCATACACATATTGGCTTCTGTTGCTGAGGTATGACTTGAGGTAGTTGAGGGAGTGCCCTCTTATACCATAGTGTGACAATTTTACGTGGAGCAAGTCATGGTCAACTGTATCAAAAGCTTTACGTAAGTCAATGAAGATCCCCAGTGGGACTTCTTTTTTCTCTATTGCAGTGTATATATGTTCTAGCATGTGTATAATAGCATCATTAGTATTTTTATTAGGCCTGAATCCAAATTGGCAGGGGTTGAGTATGTTTTGGGAGATAAGTAGGAGTAGATTCGTTATGAATTAATTTTTTCGAAGATTTTTGAGAGAGGGTGTAAGTTGGATATTGGCCTATAGTTATTCAACTCTGTTTGGTCTCCTCCTTTGTGGATCGGGGTGACCCTTGCTATTTTGAGTACTGTAGGGAAGGTGGAGGATTCAATGGATTTGTTAAAGAGTGTTGCAATGATTGGTGATAGCACTTGTGACACTTTTTTGTATATAAAGGGTGGTAAGGTATTTAATCTCCTGCCTTGTTTTTTAGTGTGTTGATAATAAGGGAGACTTCGTATGGGTTAGTCGGAGCTAGGAACAGTGTGTTCGGGTAGTTGCCGGTGAGGTAGTCATTTGGTGGGGTATCTGAGCTTGGGATTTTATTGGCAAGGTTTTGTCCTATAGTGGAGAAGAAATCATTGAGTCTGTTTGCTGTTTCTTTTGGGTGGGAGTTGGGGTTCATCTGATTTTGCTAATTTTATTTCGCTATTTCGTGATATTTTTTTTGTTCCTAGAATTTCTGATAGGGTTTTTCCAGGTCTTTTTTATTCACCTCGTAAGTTGGATAATCTGTTCTCATAATACAATTTTTTTGCCCTTCTTATCAGGCTGGTTAGGACTGACGAGTAACGTTTTGTTTGGTCTCTGGTTATGTGACCCATTCTGTACTGTTTTTCATATTGGTGTTTTGTATTTATGGATTTGAGAATGCTGGGTGTTAGCCAGGGACTGTTCAGTCTCTTAGCTGTCATCTGTTTAGTTTTTTTAGGGCAGTGCTTGTTATAGAGGTATTGGGTCTTTTTTAGAAAATTATTAATACATTCGTCAATATCTGTATAGATTTCTAGCTCAGTGTGCCAGTCAATGTTTGCTACTGCTGTTGTGAAGTTATTAATGGCTGCCTCATTGTGAAGTCTGAAGGTGACTTTAGTAGTGTCTTGGGGTAATTTACCAAGAGTTGTTATGAGGAAAGTCGGGTAGTGGTCTGTGGTATTATCTGTAATTATGCCTGATTTTAAAGGGGATATGGTGTTGGTCCAGATGTGGTCAAGTAGGGAAACACTAGTCTCTGTAACTCTTGTAGGTTTTGTTACTGTTGGTAGCAACATACAGTTACTCATTGTGTTTGTGAATTCAGTAACGTGTGGTCCTTGTCTTGCAGGAGATTTATATTGAAGTCACCTGAGAGTAGTAAGTGATCTTTTGTTCAAAGACGTGCATCAGTTATCATACTTCCTAGGTTTTGACTAAATTGGCTAATGTTTGACTGTGGAACTCTGTAGATGTTTTTTCAATGTGAGAGGTTTTTGTAGGTATTTGGATTTGAATTTGCTATTATATATTCCCCATGTTCATCCCTTGTGCAAGTATTAGTGATACATTCTAGTTGGTCTGAGTAGTATATGGCTGTGCCACCCCCTTGTTGGTCTGGCCTACAGTTGTGTATGGCTGTGTAACCAGGAATGGCATAGACATCTGTACTATCAGGCTTTAGCCAGGTTTCAGTTAGTGTAATGATGGACATATTGGCATGTAAGGAATTTAGTAATGCTATGAGGTCATCGTAATGCTTGCTTAAAGATCTGATATTGTAGTTAAAGATAGTTATGTTGTTGTTGGCACTGAGAAGTGCCTTTGATTGTTCTGCAGTGTAGTAATTACAGTAACTGTTTGATTCATTTAAGTCATTAATAAGAGATTGGTATCAGGATCAATGCTTGTAATCATAAGATTTGTAGTGAATCTATAGTTAGATTAAGTATAAAACAAAGTAAATAGTCTTAAGCTAAAAAATAGCACCTGAATTATTTAACAAATGTAAAATAATGAGCTAAGGTTGTTTTTTTTTTTTTTTTTTTTTTTTTTTTTTTTTTTTTTAAGCTAAAATAAAGGAGACAATATAAAAGGGACTAATACAAATATAGTGATGATCAAATAATGGAGCTTGGGAATATGATAGTAGGTAGTACTATAAAGGTAATTCTTTAAAGTTAGAATTATAGTATAAAATAATAATATAAAAGGGACTAATATAAGTTGTGGTGAACAATAAAGTGGTAATCAGATAATGAGCTTTGGAATATAATGGCAAAATTGTGAACTTATTCTACTTTAGCACCTGAGAATAGCACCTTGATTATTTTAACAATTGTGAATATATAAACTAGGGTAGTTATATAAAGCTAAAATAAAGGAGAAAATATATAGGGGACTAAAATTAAGTAATGGTAAACAAAGTTAAATGGACAGGTGGTCACTATGAAATAATATTGGTTTAGGAGTAAGATCTGATTTGTAATATTAAATAAATTGAGCAGTTTATTGCACAATAAAAGTAAAAAAAATGAGGTAGTTGGTACTAGCTAGCAAAAGATAGTTTTGGTACTTGCAAAAAAGTAATTGGAATATACACTAATTGCATACACAATGGAAAGTGACTAAAAAAACAAGTAGTGATAAACAAAATTAAATGGACAGGTAAGAATAATGAATATTATTAATTTGGAGTAAGATTTGACTTGTAGTTTAAAATTATGAGCAATTAATAGCAGTAAGAAAGAAGTATAGAGTATTGGAGGTAGTTGGCATTAGCTAGTGATGAAAAATAATAAAAATAATTATGCACATATTAATAGTAACGTACACTATATGTACCACACGTATATATGTATTAAGGGCACTTATCTAATCTGTTACAGAATGTCAGCTTTTCTAAGGAAGGTAGAGAAATCGTGTTCATTTGAGATGGTATATTGTTGTCCTGTTGATGTTTTCCTTACTAGTATTTTCCCATCTCGCGTGAAACACTGGTGTATTTTGTTTTCCTGTTTAAGTTTTCTCAGCCTGAAACAGAAGGTTTTGACGTTTTTTTTGTTAGACACTCATTTATGTACACTCCATTTTTCATTGTAATTGCTGATTTAATTAGGTCCTTTCTTTTATCGTATGAATGAAGTCTGATCATTATACTGTGTTTACTTCCTGGTTTTCCCAACAAAACTGTTTCTTTGATTTCATTGTTTTGCACGATGACTTGTACGTGGTTCTGTATTATCCTGATAGCAGTTTCTTTGCACTGTGCTTGTGTTATGTCACTAGGAATGTGTGGACTGTTTATTATAACTGCATCAGACAACTTATCTTGTTCAGTTTTGTCGTCTTGGAAATCAAGGTATTCATTTATCGAGTGTGCTTGTTCAGATTCCAGTCCTTGATTGCTTCTTCAACCTTCATATTTATTGTTGTTATTTGCTCATGTGACTGCTATAGCTGCTTTTAGAGTATTTTCTGTGTCAACACTTCCCGATGTAATCTTCTCTTCAAGTTTTGGATCTTATTCTCGAGGTTGATTACTTGGATTCTGTCGCTCGAGTGTTGCTTTGATATCTTTGATTCATTTTCTAGAGAAACGATGTAGTCCTTGATATTGTCAGGAATAATCATACCTGAGTTATCATGGGTGAATCCTTTGAAGGGAGTGGAGTTGGAGGGGAGTCAGCCATGTTTGTTGTTGAGTTGTTGTTCCCCTGGTGGCGGCGGTGAGGGGTTGATGATACACTGGCGTCCTGCTGGTAGACAAGTTGAGTTCTAGGGTCCTTGCTGTTATTCTTTTATTACTGGTGTTGTTTCTTCTGCGATATCCTTTCATAGTATCACTGAAGTAGATACTGTGTAGCAATGGAGGAGAAGGCTTGTTTTCTCGGAGCTTGGGTTAAGTGATTGTCTGGCAGCGGAGGCAGTGTTTGGGTTAGCAGGGCTGTCTTCCTTAGATCTTCTAATTTTGTCAAGATTTGGGTTACATTCTTAGTATTCTTGGGTCATGTTGTGGTCTACGTGGGTTCATGTAGTTGAACTTTCACTTAGGCCATCACAAGTTTTGATGAGTGATGTTTTTTTGAGAAAGAAGAGCTGGTAGGATACCGTTGCTGCCGCTGCCGCTGCTGCTGCCTGCTAGCATAACAATAAAGCATATTCTCCTGCTTCATGCGGCTGAGCTCATGGCAACCAAAAGTGGCTTCAAAGCCACCTTATCTTTAATGGATAATGTACTGTGTAGGTGCTTTACATGAGAAGCATTTCTCTTATTTATTGGAACCATGGCTAGGGCTAAAAGTAAGCAGGTTAAAACAATAAATGGAGAAAAAGAAATTGGAATGACTTATGCAGCAAGTAGCACCACCAAACAGTACCAGCAGGTTGGTGTGGCAACCCTGGAAATTTGAAATTATGCAAGCCAAAATTAGTGCCGAATAACTGAAGGAACCAAATAACTGATTGCCGGATTTGTGATGGCGGACCTGTACTACTGATTGCATAAAGGATTTCGGAGTTCTGGTTAGCAGTAATCTAAAACCAAGACAACAGTGCATTAGTGTTCGCAATAAGGCTAACAGAATTCTTGGCTTCATATCTAGAAGTATAAATAATAGAAGTCCTCAGGTTTGTTCTTCAACTCTATATATCCTTGGTTAGGCCTCATTTAGATTATGCTGCTCAGTTCTGGTCACCGTATTACAGAATGGATATAAATGCTCTTGAAAACGTACAGAGGAGGATGACAAAGATGATCCCATGTATCAGAAATCTTCCCTATGAGGATAGACTGAGGGCCCTGAATCTGCGCTCTCTCAAAAGGCGTAGAATTAGGGGGATATGATCGAGGTGTATAAATGGAAAACAGGAATAAATAAAGGGGATGTAAATAGCGTGCTGAAAGTTTCCAGCCAAGACAGGACTCGCAGCAATGGTTTCAAGTTGGAAAAATTCAGATTCAGGAAGGATATAGGAAAGCACTGGTTTGGTAATTAGTCGTGGATGAGTGGAACAAACTCCCGAGTACAGTTATTCAGGCTAAAAACGTTGTGTAGTTTTAAAAATAGGTTAGATAAATACATGAGTGGGTGTGGGTGGGTGTGAGTTGGACCTGACTAGCTTGTGCTGCTGGATCTGGTGCCGTGCTCCATCCTTGAGTGGAGGTGACCAGACTGGGTGGGTCATTGGGCTAATCTGGGGGGGGCGTCATTGGGCTAATGCGCGGGGGGAGGGGACATGGACCTGCTCTGCATGGGTCATTAATCCTGTTGCAGTGTTCTTCTTTCTTATGTTCTTATGTGACCGACCCTGGCTGCAATGACGTTCTTGTACGTGACCGACCTTCAAAGGGTTAAAGCACTTAGACACTAAATGTCTTTAGTTCTAAGACACCTGAAACTGCCTCTTCCTACATAAATTCAGATTTAGACAAGGCCATTCTACTATTCATTTCTTACCTTGACTCTGTACATACATTCATTTGTACATAAATAATTAACAGAAGTGTTGTTCTTACACTTGACTTTTGACTCAACATTTTAAGGACCCTGAATTGTGTTGCTTGTCTAGTATGAACCATTGAACTGTGGCAACATGTGTACAGTCATCCCTCATTGAATGACCAACATAAGGATCTTAAGAATCATTAGGCAGAAGTTACGTAAAACAAACCTGATTTACCCATAAGACTCAGTGTTATAACTAGAGATGCAGATTAGGACGATAATTTCCTTTATGTGATAATTTTTTACATTAAACAAATCACTTTTTCCTTGAGAGTCTTCTTATGCGTTATTTTCAGAACATAGCTACCAGGTTAATTGACGGTAAAGTATATTCATTTAATCATCAGTCCTGTTTGTTGTGGCCCTTTAGCCTCTGAGTTTGAATACTGGAAATGTCTCATAATTTGCTCCCCCTTCTTTTATGTTCCCTTAAACTGTGTACTTCCCTCCTTCCTAAGGAAGTCCCAGCATTTCTTGTCTGCTGCTCCTCCCTTACATGTCGAAAGGTGAACATATCATCTACATAATCATGCTCACTTTTCTCTGATCACTTTCAGTCTCATTATCGTGCTATGAAAGTGTATGCTATTCCAAATCCTCAGATGATTAAGGTATGCAGCTGTCTTTTAAATCAGGTAATCCAAGGACATTTACTGGAGTCAGAGATCATTTTCACAGCAGATGCTATCATACACCTTGCAGCATGTCTACCTCATTCATGGTTTGTTTCAGGCTTGCTGAGTGCATTACAAGCTACTCAGAAATATAACTTATCACATCCTTTTGTGATCTGTATACAACAATGGTTGTGTTAGATTTGGGCAAGTGCAAGGTTTTTTTTTGCTGACTCCTGAACACATGTACAGACATTCAGGGTAACTAACACACAGATTCCACTACTCAGTTTATTATTCACAATCTACAAATGTCTCTCAAGGAAGTCCCTTGTTTTGGACTATATTCCAGTATAATTCCAAGGACCAACTGTTACCTGTACGTGTATAACTATACCTGTTGGTCTGAGTTAGAGAACACATTTTTTTCCATCAAGCTACAGTTAGTCTCCTGACAATCTGTGTATTGCTGCTGGGCTTGGAAAATACACTTGTAAGTTTACAAATCGACCATTTGACTTGTACACATTTACCATGTAGAGATTGGCATCTTTCACTGAGGACTGCTAGCTGGCTTCATCAGTTAATCATATACAATAGACTGTTCTATCTATCAGAGAGCATGCAGACTTTCCTCTCAGCAGCATCATTGTCCTAACATAGTTACTTTAACTGCCCTCTCACCAAAACCCTCACTTTTGACGCATTCAATTTTCAGTTTTTTAACTGAATCCATCTTACAGAACTAGCTATGATGATAATTTTACTCCTTCACTGGCTCACAACTTGATGAACCACATACAGCTTCAGCTACCTCTGTGTTATATGACCCATACAAGTTTTGTTTTCAAGCAATAATTATCCCTACATGCATATTTTGTTTTTGTTTTCTTGTTCAGGGAAATTATTTTAGTACTTGCTGGTGGTTGTAGTGAGATATCCATCAATATTGCTTTATAATGTAATGCCTTTAACCCTTTGAGGGTTTTGGTCGTACTAGTACGTTTTACGCGTAGGGGTTTTTGACGTACTAGTACTCATAAATTCTAGCGGCCTCAAATCTAGTGGGAGAAAGCTGGTAGGCCTTCATATGAAAGAATGGGTCTATGTGGTCAGTGTGCACAGTCTAAAAAAAATCCTGCAGCACACAGTGCATAATGAGAAAAAAAAAACTTTGACCATTTTTTTTTTAATAAATCAGCGACTTTGCAGTGTATTTTCGTATGGTATTTATTGTTATATTCTAGTTTTCTTGGTCTCATTTTATAGAATGGAAGACATATTACAGAAATTGAGATGATTTTGACTGGTTTTACAATGAAAGGTGCCTTGAAATTGAGCTCAAAGTAGCAGAAATGTTCGATTTTTACCAAACTTCAAAAGTAAACAAATCGTGCCAAGCGTGCAATACACGTCAACTGGTGAGTCTAATATTCTTTTACAAGTGCACCAATAATATTTATACCATTTTTTTTCACTAATGCAGTAGTCTGCATAACAGTAAATCTTATATTTTTTGTGAGAATAAAAATTCAAAGTGGAAAGCAAAAGAATATAAGAGGGGCCTTGAGACGTGACTAATGACTAGAGGAAATGTCATTTTAGTGCCAGGAATGTCTTTCTTGTTTATTCTGGACCCTATTCGGAAATTGGCATCTTTTGAAATTTGTGTGAATTGGCAAAATTGCTAAATTCTGACCACTGTACTGGATAGTTGAATTTATAAAATGGGTGGTTTCTTGCACCCATCGATAGAAAAAATGGAGTTCTAGCGAAATATTTTATGTTTTTTGTCGACTAGTACAGTGAAATTGGGCGAAAATGGGGCTCAAAGTGGGCAAAATCGCCGATGCATAAACATCGCCGAGACCGCTAACTTTGCGAGAGCATAATTCCGTAAGTTTTCTATCAAATTTCAAACTTTTGGTGTCTTTATGATTGGGAAAAGATTCTCTATCTTTTCATAAGAGAAAATAATTTTTTTTTTTTTTAAATTTGGCCGACCCTGAGAACGAGTTTCGGAGAGGGCCTGTCAACCCTCAAAGGGTTAACAGCCCTTGTGATGGACATAACTTTGCAACTTCATGCTTTAAAAAAAAAATACATGCCAAGGAATACCACTGACTGAACAAAAAATAAAACCTGCTATATTTTCTATGACTGATAGTTTATGCGTTTTGAAATGTTATGTACTGCTTACTTTAAAGCTTTACATGACATTATCATACAAGGTTTTTTTATCTTTAATGAGTTTTTCTTTGTTTGTCCATGGTGTATACAAGAAAAGTACGGGCCCGGGCCCATCACTAATCTGGCAATCAGTTATCCGATTCCATCAGTAATCTGGCACAATTTTGGCTAGCATAATTTCAAGTTTCATTGTTTATACTGATCAAATTTTGTCATTATACTAACTCAGAAATTGTGCAGATGGTTGAAAAATCCACAGCAGCAAGTCAGTGGGGGAGAAAACAGTGATGAAATTGAGGAAGATGTAGCTGAAAGAATCTGATAGATAGGTTAATTCAGTTGACAGGTGAATTTGCTGAAAAGTCTAGAGAAATGCAGTTTTATAAGTGAACAAGAAATAATTAACATTTACATGCTGCAGGATAAACTAATCAAAGAAAGGCCAAAATATAAGTGTATTCTAACCTAACCCCTCTTCAAGGGGGCTCCTTGGCATGGTGAAGAGGCTCTTGGTCTGAGGAATTAGACCTGTTGGTCTCCTTCCTCAGACCGAACCTAATTACCCCCCAGTTCCCCCTCCCTTATCCCATCCTCCCTTTTTCTTTTCCTCCTCCTCCCCCTCTCCACCCCCCCCTATTACCCTTCCTCTTTTTGGCCTTTTTTTTTTTTTCTTTTTTTTTTTTCCTCCCACAGGCACGCTAGTTCCCGGGTAAGGGAAAGGGTACTGGGGTCCATCCATTCCATTGAGGTTCTTGGCGGTGGTGTAGTTGCCGTGGAATCTGGATTGCCTGGGGATGTCCCCAAAAACTTTCCGGTATCCCCGGGGGGTGGCTTTGGGTATCTTTCGAGCGGCGGGTGTATCTCTGGAGGCTGCCTTTCGGGTTCCGGGGTGGGGGACCAAAGGAGGATGCTTTGTGGCGGGTATCCGGCTGCCCTCTTTTTGTCCACCGAGGTAGCTTGGCAGATGTGAGGTTGCTATCCCAGATTGTGGTTTACTGGGCATGATGGGTAGGGTATGGCATGGGTTCCATGCTGCATCTGCACTACTTGTGGTTTCTGAGGGCCTCTTGGGCACAGAGGGAGATTTTTGGCCCTCTCATTCTCCCAGGAACTATCCCTCCCCAGTCCCCCCTTTTTTTATTTTTTTTTATTTTTATTTTCTTCTTTCTTTTTTTCTTAAAAACAAAAAGAAAGAAGTAACCTAACCATGGAAGCCCTAGTCCATGAACCCGCTACCCCAGGCACCTTCTTGATACCGCACCCCGTTCTGACCCCACCTCGTCTTTGGACCGCTCTTCAGACACTCCTAATGCCTCTGTACCTCTTCCCGGTGCTGTTTCCTCACCTGCTTCAGGTACTGAGGTCTCGACTGACTCCTTCGATTTTTTCTGACCTCCCCCTCTCCTTTGACTATGCTTCCGGCCTCGCCCTCTACGGTGGCAATTTTCGAATCGCCGGCCCGTTCATGTCGGCCCAAACCTCTGACCCCACTCCTAAATGCCAACGACAATTACCTGCTGATGATACTCTCACCTTCTCGTTCTTCTCAGAAAAGATCGACACGTCCTGCACTCCCTTTCCACGCTCAGTTTTAGAATGCACAATGGACTAAATTCTTCACTTTACGACCGACTTCCCTTTTTGCCTATCTTTCTGACCATAGTATTGGCAAGGCACTCCTACGCATGTTGGTAAAGATATTTCTTTTCATGCTCTTAAGAGCGGTACGTGCATCATCACTGTACAGAAAGCTACCCAAGCTCATGATCTTAATATTCTTTCCCACATCGATACTGTTCCCCGTCACTATTAAAAACATCATTCCCTCAATTCTTGTAGTGGTTTCCGTCATTCTGCTCCATACCATAGTTAAACAAAATTTCCAGACATGTGGCAATGAATTCTTTAACAGCTGGAACTCCCAAAATCTCCCAATCCTCAAGGTAGACACTTATGTTCTTCCTGCCCACGGGTGGAGACGATACCCTACAATTGGGCTCGTTTAACTTTTTTACAGCCGTGAACTCCCCTCCTCAGCTTATGTAGCGGACATCGGTACAGCTTGAAAGGTGATCCCTACACCGCACCAGTGTAGAAATTGCTGGCCATTTGGCCATCCAGTGAAATATTCCAGATCTATAGCCGAATGCCCAGTCTGTGGTGCCGATGACCATTCTAATACGTCTTGCAATCGACCTCCCTCTTGCCTTAATTGTCATGAGGCTCACCCTTCATACTTCTCACCGTTCCCAAGTCTACTTAAATGAGCGGGAAATCTGTTACCTCAAAGAGGCAGAAGGTCTCCCTTATGCCATGGCAGTTTCTACATCTCCGCCTCCAAGGGAGACTCCCCTCGTGCTTCTTATTCCCACATTTCAAAACGTCTCCCCACTTCTGGGGTCCCATCTTCAGCAGCCTCCTCTGTGGTTACCTCTCCCATAGTCACTCCTGTATCTAATTCTTTAGCTGTCCTGGGGTCAGACGTCCCTACATCAACGCCTCAGTCTGTTCTTGCTTCTTCGTGTTCTCCCTCACAAGCCTTGGTATCGACGAAATCTCGTATGACACCTCCTCCCAATCGTTCCTCTACTTCTCAGAAGTCAAAAAAAGGTCCTTTTAAAACCCCTCCTTCCCTTCTTCCACCTCCTCATTTTACCTTCCCTGTCTCTGTACCTGGTTCTTCCCCTCTCACTGGCTCTGTTACAAGTGTAGAGGTTCACCCCCCTCCTCGTACTGTACCTTCCTCCCCTGTTCCCTCCCAAGTTTCTTCCTCTTCTTCCACCTCCCAGGTTTCTGCCTCTTCTGTCCCTTCCACGCTTCTTCTCCAGTTCCCTCCACCCTTTCGCCCCCCCCCTACATTGGTACAGTCCATTACAGTTCCAATCTTTACTTATCCTCCCCCTACCATCACCAATATTGTCTCCCATACGATGTCTCTGAATTCCGAAACACTTGAAGCAATCTCTGAATATATTGCAGAGACCAAACCGTCAATGGACACTGATCCACTCTCTGTTCCTTCTCTTCTCTCTCCTCCATCTGCGCAACTCCTTTCTTCGCAGCGCACCGTTCCTTCGCTGCTTGAACGTTTTTTGCTGCTTGAACGTTTTTTTGCTGCCTCCGCATATGGACTTTTTAACCCCTCTAGTCCGTAGGAACCCTTACCTGCGGATTTCAGGTATCTTTATCGTTGCCAATCATGGCCTATTTACAGTGGAATATACGCGGCCTCGGGTAATTGGGTGAACTTCAGATGTTACTCTCCTAGTTTTCCTCTGTTGGTGTTTGCTTACAAGAACCAAAATTACACTCTGCTGTTATCTATCCCATCTCAGGCTATAATTTATTGTATTCTTCAGATCCTTTTCCTGATGGGACCTTTAATGAAAGTGCCCTCTTCTACGCACTGATATTTCGTACCATCAGCTATTTGTTCGTACAGTGGAACCTCAAATATCGAACTTTCTTTGGTCCAGAAGGCTGTTTGAGTGCCTTTACCGAATTGATTTATTCCCATCAGGAATAATGTAAATTAGATTAGTCCATTTCAAACCCTCAAAAATGCACTTATAAAAGCACTTACAAAAATAACACTTACATAATTGGTTGTGTTGGGAGCAGTTCGATTTTTGAGGTTCCACTGTACTTCGCTGCATTACACAGCAACCCGTATCCACTTGCATAGGTGTATACGCTCTGTTCTTTATCTCTCTCTCCTTCTAGGGCATTATCTATTCCGGGTATTGCCTTTCTTGTTTCGTCTTACCGCCACCGCTTCTGTTTCTTGGCGATTTTAATGTCCATCATTTCCTCTGGGGGTCTCACTGTGATCCCGTGGCATTCAGTTAAAGGCTTTTCTTGCTACCCACCTCCTCCATGTTTTAAATACAGGTACTCCAACCCATTTTGATCCTCGGGCTCACACTCTCTTGCATCGATCTCTCAGTCTGCTCTTCCTCTGCCGCATTAGACTTCACCTGGTCTGTTCTCCCGGATTTACATGACAGCGATCATTTCCCAATCATTCTTACTTTCCCTTCATATTTACCACCTCTTCGTATCCCACGCTGACAATTTGATCAGGCAAATTGGAACCTTTACTCACAACTAACTGTTTTTAGTGAGGTTCCTTCTTCGTCCTCCATTGATGAGCTTTTACACCTCTTCTCGTCCTCCGTTTTAACTGCAGCTTCTCATTCTATTCCCCAAACTTCGGGCAGGCATTCTCAGAAATGCGTGCCTTGGTGGTCTCCTGCTTGTGCTCGTGCAGTACGTTTGAAACGCACTGCGTGGGGCAGGTACCGGTACAATAGAACCACGGAGAGACTACTTGATTTAAGCAGAAGCGTGCGATCACTCGCCATGTCATCCATGACGCTAAATGCACTTGCTGGCGAGATTGTCTCCACCATCACTCTGCTTCCTCTATGAGTGCAGTCTGGAAAAAAGTACAAAAAACTGAGTGGTAAATATTCTCCAGACCCGGCTCCTGTTCTGCGGGTTGCTGGTGTTGATATAGCAAACCCACTAGATGTTGCCAATGAAATTGGCAATCATCTGGTCTGTATTTCTCAGGGGCTCCATCTGTGCCCCTCGTTTCTTTCCTCAAAGTCTGCCAGAGAGTTAGCACCCTTGGACTTTTCTTCTCTCAGAGAAGAACAGTATAATGTGCCTTTTACACTTCAAGAACTGGAGGCAGCACTCTCAGCTTGCCGATCATCGGCAGCTGGGCCCGACGACATTCATATTCGTATGCTACAACATTTACATCAGTCAGCCCTTGCAGTCCTATTACGCCTTTTCAATCTTATTTGGTCACAAGAAGTTCTTCCACAGCCGTGGAAATCTGCCATTGTTCTCCCTTTCTGCAAATCGGGCACTACGGAACATGAAGCCTCCCACTATCGTCCCATTGCTCTTACCAGTGCAGTTTGCAAAGTGATGGAATGCCTGGTAAATAGACATTTAGTGTGGTATTTAGAGACACACAACAGTCTCTCCACTCGTCAATATGGCTTTCATAAGGACGTTTTACCATAGACCTCTTACTATGCTTGTATACGTATGTTCGTAATGCCTTTGCGAATAACCACTCAGTTATTGCCATATTTTTTGACCTTGAGAAGGCATATGACACAACTTGGGGGTATAATATTTTGGCCCAAGCCCACTCCTTAGGCCTCCGAGGCAATCTACCATCCTTCCTTAAGAACTTTTTAACTGACAGACATTTCCGTGTTCGGGTTAATAATGTGCTCTCCCCAGTCTTTATCCAAGCTGAAGGTGTCTCCCAGGGATGTGTTTTGAGCACAACACATTTTCTCGTTGCTATAAATGATTTGGCCTCTAGTCTTCCATCAAATATTTGGTCATCACTCTATGTTGATGACTTCGCTATTGCCTGTGCAGGTGCTGACTGTCACGTCATTACAGTTTCTCTCCAGCATTCAGTCGACCGTGTTTCCAATTGGGCCACCACGCATGGGTTTAAATTTTCCAGTACCAAAACTCACCAGATTACTTTCACTAGATGCTCTGTCATCTCCGATCATCCTTTGTACCTCTTTGGCTCCCGTATCCCTGAACGTGATACAGTCAGGTTTCTGGGCCTCCTCTTTGACCGTAGGTTATCCTGGAAACCTCACATTACCTCTCTGAAGGGAACTTGTCACAGCCGGCTGAGCCTTCTTAAAACCCTTGCTCATCTTTCATAGACAGCTGATTGTCGAACTCTCCTTCGCCTTCATTCCACCCTCATTTTATCGAAACTTGATTATGGTGACCAGATCTATTCAGGGGCATCTCCTGCTACTCTCTCTCTAGCCTTAACCCCATTCATCACCAAGGATTACGTTTATGCCTTGGCGCTTTTTGCTCTTCCCCTGTTGAGAGCCTCTATACAGAAGCGAAAGTTCCATCCTTATCCGATCGCCGTGATGCCCATTGCCTTCGCTACTATGTATGCTCTCATGATCTCCGCAATCCTTCCTTTTATAGAATGGTCACTGATATTAGTAGACATTCTTTATTTGTTCTCCGCCCCTGTTTACTCCGTCCCTTCTCTCTTCGCCTACATTCGCTCTTGTCTTCTCTTCAGTTACCACCTTTCTATGTTCATGTAGCATCTCACTTTCCCTACCCCCCCGGGAAGATCCAGCTGTTCAAGTCTGTTATTTTCTCTCTCCCCCTTGCTCAAAAGCCCAACTGTCTACGGTCGCTTCCTGCTCTCTTTTTCTTGACCACTTCTACTCTCATTCTCATGCCATTGCAGTGTACACAGATGGCTCTAAGTCTTCTGATGGCATAGGATTCGCAGCAGTGTTTCCGTACAGCGTTGTACGAGGGCATTTACTATCTATGGCTAGTAGTTTTACTGCTGAATTGTATGCCATTCTTGCAGCACTTATCCGTATTGCATCTATGCCTGTGTCATCATTTGTGGTTGTCTCAGACTCCCTTAGTGCTCTACAGACTATACAGAAATTTGATACACCTCACCCCTTAGTCCTCCGTATCCAACTTTGGCTACGCCGCATCTTTACCAAGCATAAAGATATTGTTTTTTGTTGGGTCCCTGGTCATGTTGGTGTTCAGGGCAATGAACAGGCAGACACTGCTGCGCCGTCAGCAGTACATGACCTACCAGTTTCATATAGAGGTATTCCATTTATGGACTATTTTGCTGCAATAGCTACCCACCTTCACACCCGTTAGCAACAACGTTGGTCTACTATGCTTGGTAACAAACTTCAATCTATTAAACTGAGTATAGGTTACTGGCCGTCTTCTTGTCACCAGTGTCGAGGTTGGGAGACTACTCTCTCCCGTCTTCGCATTGGCCATACTCCTCTTACTCATGGATATCTCATGGAGAGGCGCCCTGCTCCTCTCTGTAAGAATTGTCAGGTTCCATTATCAGTCAGCCTCATTCTGTTGGACTGCCCACTTTATCAACGAGCACGCAGAATTTACCTCCATCGTCGTCTTCGCTCCGCTGCTCTCTCTTTACCTTCCCTTCTCGCTGATGGACCCACCTTTCATCCGGACTCTCTCATTGACTTTTTGACAACAACTGACTTACTTCACAAACTCTGATACCTTCAGCCCTTTCTACCTCAATCTCTTGCTACCCTCTACCCCTGCACTATCCCCTGCCCCGCTGTTTTCTGTAACCTACTGATCACCCCTCCCCCCTTCTGTCGCCCAATACCCTCGCTTCCTTCCCTACCCTGCAGCACTGTATAGCCCTTGTGGCTTAGCGCTTCTTTTTGATTATAATAATAATAATCTAACCTAACCACTCTGTAATCCAGCAAACTCACTAATTTGGTTCACTACAGGTTCCAATGATGCCGGATTAGTGATGGCTGACCTGTATATAGTTTACATGTGAAGTCTGATTGTTTTCAAAGCAACTTAATTCTTATTTTCTTTCCTTCTTTCTTTTATCTATAGGATAATTATTGTGATATATATATTGTGCAATTCATGTCTTTTTAGTGTTCTGTTTAATTAAAATGCTTAAATCTTACCAAGAAAATTCTTTGAATATTTTACATATGGTTAGGTGTACTAACTCCTTATTGCGATATTCTTTTTAGACAGTATTTTCCATGTTGTTTCATTTTTTTTAAGAGGTATTAAGTAAGATAATTTGCTTCTGTTTCAGTTGGAGGAACTGGGTGTAGGAGGAAGTGCAAATGGTAGCACAACCAGTAGCAGGTAGATGTACTCACAAGCCCATTTGAGCAAGAAGATGTGGCCTCCCGCACATAGTAACATAGTCACTTGCTTGGCATTACTGAAGTGTGGTTTAGATGGCAAACGTACTAAGTCGTAAATTCTATAGACCTTTCAACATGAGTTTTTTCTTCTTTTTAACAAATCTCTGGTTGTGTGTGTTTGTGAGCCTCCAATGTGTGTTGAACATTGTGTGTCAAATTACATTTTGTACATAGGTGTATACAAAGTTTATAAATTATTAACTTGTTTGCTCACAGATATATTGTATCAAAACCATTAAAGTTACTGGGAGGTATTTTTTTTTTTTTTTTTGCGTTGGATTTACCTTAATGTGAGAACAAATAATGTATTTTATCTCACTCGTTTGTTATCTTGTTCTCTGTCAACTTCCTCCCTCAGGAGGATGACCTCGTGTTGAAAACTTCAGTCTTATTATTTAAGAAATGAAATCTTGCCAAAAATGGGAATTTATTCCTTTGTTAACTACATACTGTAGTTGTTTTACAATGCTTGTATTGCAACAGCTAGTTTTGGCTGATTCATGTTTAATAGTGACATAAAATAACTTTCATATACTGTATATTTTTAAAAATGTAGATTATTTTTTTTAACACCATCCATCTCTCTGTTAAACTGTATTATAAATACATAATTGATTTATTAATGAAATAAATCTTCGGTGTGTGTAAAGGTGCCATGTAAACTGATTACTGAAGGATGTAACTTGAACAATTGGAGTATAAGTACGTAGTTTTCAAATGGGGTATGCAGTAATTTTTTTTTTTTCTTTCAAGATCTTCAGATACTGATGATAATATAAATGGTAAATCACACTTAAGCAAAATTATAATAATGAAATATTGTACAATGAATTAAAGTTGATTAAAATATACATATCTTAAAATGATTTAAATTGCTATATATATTTTTTTTTTACAAATTAAATCAATGAAGGTTGTCACAGAACTTATGCTGTGGATGAATTATAACTCTTCAGATGTAAAGTCTTGTATAGTACAAGTTACAGTAGCTCATCAGTACTGGTAAATTGAACTTGCCAGGAAAAACAAAAAGACAAGTTAATGGGTTGTATTCTGCCTTAATGTTTACTAAGAAAGTTTAACATAAGGATGGCCCTCCATATATAAATTAGATTATCATAGAGGTTGATCAAAATAAGTGATTTTCATATTGGTTAATAATGTATTAATCAGTTCTATAATCTGTTTTTAAAAATCTTTTGTGCTGAAGTTGTTCTGATAAGCTTCAGTGTTTGGTAATAGTGGCACTTGTGCTGAAGCTGCTCTGATAAGCTTCAGTGTTTAGTAATAGTGGCACTTGTGCTGAAGCTGCTCTGATAAGCTTCAGTGTTTGGTAATAGTGGCACTTGTGCTGAAGCTGCTCTGATAAGCTTCAGTGTTCATAATTTGTGCCAACAAATTTGTCATCATAAGTTGAATATGTTACTTATATAAAACACAATGTTGATTATATTATAGTTTGTGTTTTTACTAAAAGAGTTGGAAATTATATACCAAAATTTTATTAAATTTCAATGAAATTAAATGTTTTTCATGATGGTACAAGAATGAGGCTGGGTTTTAAATGTTTTTCTTCAATGAATAACTGTCACTGTATTTATATTTCTAAGATGAGATTCAAGTGTTCCAAGTAAGAAAATAATTAACGAGTGTACTTCTAGTTATGACGTTTGCCAAGAAACCTATAAGCTCACTTAAATCTGTAATAACTGCATTTCTTTCGGCATTTTTTTTCTATGAAGATAGATTCCATGGCTGTTGCATAATATTTGAAAATATTTTTTATGAATTTTCTTTAAGAATTTTTGAATGAAGTTATTATACATAAATTATTTTAAACTTAAAATAAAACTGTTAATAAAAATATGCATGTGCAGTGTGTTCCAGCCTCATGACAGTCTCCATGTACTTCCTGCAGTGTGGCAGGCTAATGACAGTCTCCATTTAAATTCCTGCAGTGTGGCAGGCTAATGACAGTCTCCATGTACTTCCTGCAGTGTGGCAGGCTAATGACAGTCTCCATGTACTTCCTGCAGTGTGGCAGGCTAATGACAGTCTCCATGTACTTCCTGCAGTGTGGCAGGCTAATGACAGTCTCCATTTACTTCCTGCATGTGGCAGGCTAATGACAGTCTCCATGTACTTCCTGCAGTGTGGCAGGCTAATGACAGTCTCCATGTACTTCCTGCAGTGTGGCAGGCTAATGAAAGTCTCCATGTACTTCCTGCAGTGTGGCAGGCTAATGACAGTCTCCATGTACTTCCTGCAGTGTGGCAGTCTCCATTTACTTCCTGCAGTGTGGCAAGCTAATGACAGTCTCCATTTACTTCCTGCAGTGTGGCAGGCTAATGACAGTCTCCATGTACTTCCTGCAGTGTGGCAGGCTAATGACAGTCTCCATGTACTTCCTGCAGTGTGGCAGGGTAATGACAGTCTCCATTTACTTCCTGCAGTGTGGCAGGCTAATGACAGTCTCCATGTACTTCCTGCAGTGTGGCAGGCTAATGACAGTCTCCATGTACTTCCTGCAGTGTGGCAGGCTAATGACAGTCTCCATTTACTTCCTGCAGTGTGGCAGGCTAATGACAGTCTCCATGTACTTCCTGCAGTGTGGCAGGCTAATGACAGTCTCCATGTACTTCCTGCAGTGTGGCAGGCTAATGACAGTCTCCATGTACTTCCTGCAGTGTGGCAGGCTAATGACAGTCTCCATGTACTTCCTGCAGTGTGGCAGGCTAATGACAGTCTCCATGTACTTCCTGCGTGTGCAGGCTAATGACAGTCTCCATGTACTTCCTGCAGTGTGGCAGGCTAATGACAGTCTCCATGTACTTCCTGCAGTGTGGCAGGCTAATGACAGTCTCCATGTACTTCCTGCAGTGTGGCAGGCTAATGACAGTCTCCATGTACTTCCTGCAGTGTGGCAGCCTCATGACAGTCTCCATGTACTTCCTGCAGTGTGGCAGGCTAATGACAGTCTCCATTTACTTCCTGCAGTGTGGCAGGCTAATGACAGTCTCCATGTACTTCCTGCAGTGTGGCAGGCTAATGACAGTCTCCATTTACTTCCTGCAGTGTGGCAGGCCCAATGACAGTCTCCATGTACTTCCTGCAGTGTGGCAGCCTCATGACAGTCTCCATGTACTTCCTGCAGTGTGGCAGGCTAATGACAGTCTCCATGTACTTCCTGCAGTGTGGCAGGCTAATGACAGTCTCCATGTACTTCCTGCAGTGTGGCAGCCTCATGACAGTCTCCATGTACTTCTGCAGTGTGGCAGGCTAATGACAGTCTCCATGTACTTCCTGCAGTGTGGCAGTCTCCATGTACTTCCTGCAGTGTGGGCAAGGCTAATGACAGTCTCCATGTACTTCCTGCAGTGTGGCAGCCTCATGACAGTCTCCATGTACTTCCTGCAGTGTGGCAGGCTAAATGACAGTCTCCATGTACTTCCTGCAGTGTGGCAGTCTCCATGTACTTCCTGCAGTGTGGCAGGCTAATGACAGTCTCCATGTACTTCCTGCAGTGTGGCAGGCTAATACAGTCTCATGTACTTCCTGCAGTGTGGCAGGCTAATGACAGTCTCCATTGTACTTCTGCAGTGTGGCAGTCTCCATTTACTTCCTGCAGTGTGGCAGGCTAATGACAGTCTCCATTACTTCCTGCAGTGTGGCAGCTAATGACAGTCTCCATGTACTTCCTGCAGTGTGGCAGGCTAATGACAGTCTCCATGTTTCTTCCTGCAGTGTGGCAGTCCCATTTACTTCCTGCAGTGTGGCAGGCTAATGACAGTCTCCATTTACTTCATGCAGTGTGGCAGGCTAATGACAGTCTCCATGTACTTCCTGCAGTGTGGCAGGCTAATGACAGTCTCCATGTACTTCCTGCAGTGTGGCAGGCTAATGACAGTCTCCATGTACTTCCTGCAGTGTGGCAGGCTAATGACAGCCCTCCATGTACTTCCTGCAGTGTGGCAGGCTAATTACAGTCTCCATGTACTTCCTGCAGTGTGGCAGGCTAATGACAGTCTCCATGTACTTCCTGCATTGTGGCAGGCTAATGACAGTCTCCATGTACTTCCTGCAGTGTGGCAGGCTAATGACAGTCTCCATGAAACTTCCTGCAGTGTGGCAGGCTAATGACAGTCTCCATGTACTTCCTGCAGTGTGGCAGGCTAATGACAGTCTCCATGTACTTCCTGCAGTGTGGCAGGCTAATGACAGTCTCCATGTACTACCTGCAGTGAGCTGTCTAGTTGCACATGTTTATTGTTATATAATGCAGGGAGAAATAATTAATATTGTCATGTTAACATTTTTTAATGCTTTTTAATATTTTATGTCATAAAAAATTGATTAAACAAAAATTTTAAGTTTATTTTTATGGTTTTATTGTTAGATATAATATCTTTTTGTTATAGTGTTTCACACTGTTGTACTTTCCTTTTTCATGTTGCTGTACAGACTATGGTATTTTTGAATGCCATTATATTATTTAGCCAAGCCAAAACAAGTTGGATTTGTGCACCCTGCTCATAGTGCCAAACTGTGAAGTTGTACTTCAGAGGATATGTAACTTTTAGTATCTGAATATAAGGAAATCTGCATTGATGTGATGTGTACAGTACATTCAGAAATGTCATCAGTTTATATTCAGTTCAGTGAACTACTGAGTTTGTGTTAGCATATGATTACTTGTTTTAGTTTGTGGTTATGTACACTTGCATTACTGTTCCCACCCACAAGTGTGTCTGCTTGCATGAGCATTTTACTCTGGTTTTAAGAGCAGCCATTTCCAAATTTAAATAAAAGTACTGTAAGCATGATAGTGTGTCCTTAACAGGCGAGGCAGCTCTGATACTGAACATGAGGAAAGGAATCAAAATAGCATAAGTGGAAATACTGTACAGGCTTTAGTTAACAATATGTTGTGTTAAAGGGTCAGTGGGATCAAAAAAATGCTGAAGGAATGTAACTGAACAAACCCATTGGTTAAAAAAATACTTTTGTTATAGTACTTGAGGATGATCATTGAAGTGCTCTCATGAGAGAAATGTTACATCTAAATCAAGACTTCACACTGTCATGAATGTAATAATTTGTGTAAGTTAACTCTTCTGGGGAAGAACTCTGGTTAGCCCACGAGTCAATAAGATTTAAAGATTTCTCTCCTCATTTTTGCTGTAGACACACAGACACACACACACACACACAGACACACAGGAACCATACATAGTTTTAAGGCGAGGTATGATAGAGCTCATGGGGCAGGGAGAGAGAGGACCTAGTAGCAATCAGCGAAGAGGCGGGGCCAGGAGCTGTGACTCGACCCCTGCAACCACAAATAGGTGAGTACAAATAGGTGGGTACACACACACACACACACACACACACACACACACCACACACACACACACAAGACACACACACAGACACACACACAGACACACAGACACACACACACACACACACACACACAACACACACACACACACACACACACACACACACACACACACACACACACACACACACACACACACACCACAACACACATCACCCCCCACCCCACACACACAACACACACACACACAGGCCAGAGCTAAGACTCGACCCCTGCAACCACAAATAGGTGATCAACACACACACACACACACACACACACACACACACACACACACACACAACACACACACACAAAACACACACACACACACACACACACAACAACACACAACAGCCACACACACACAGACACACACACACAACACACACATCAACCACACACAACTGCTGCGCATATGGGCGACTGGCAAACCTCAGAACAGCATTCCGACATCTTAATAAAGGGAAACGTTCAGGACCCTGTTACAACCTGTACGTTAGGCCCATATTGGAGTAATGCAGCAAATAGTTTGGAACCCCACACCTAGCCAAGCATGGTAAAAAAACTAGAGAAAGTGCAAAGGTTTGCAAAAAGACTGGTCCCAGATTTAAGAGGATGTCCTATGAGGAGAGGTTAAGGGAAATCAACCTGACGACACTGGAGGACAGGAGAGATAGGGGGGACATGATAACGACTTACAAAATACTGAGAGGAATTGACAAGGTGGACAAAGACAGGATGTTCCAGAGACTGGACACAGCAACACGGGGACACAGTTGGAAGCTGAAGACACAGATGAATCAAAGGGATGTTAGGAAGTATTTCTTCATCCACAGAGTAGTCAGGAAGTGGAATAGTTTGGGAGGCGATGTAGTGGAGGCAGGATCCATACATAGCTTTAAGCAGAGGTACAATAAAGCTCATGGTTCAGGGAGAGTGACCTAGTAGCGACCAGTGAAGAGGCGGGGCCAGAAGCTTGGACTCGACCCCTGCAACCTCAACTAGGTGAGTACACACACACACACACACACACACACACACACACACACACACACACACACACACACACACACACACACCACACACACACACACACACACTAAGACATGCACACTAACACACACACACACACACACACACACACACACACACACACACACACACACACACACACACACACACACACACACACACGCATGCACCTACAACGCCTAATGTCTAATTGACATGCGCCTAGGACCAGATGGTAACTAACAGACATACACTCTCTCTGTCCCTCTGTCTCTCTCTGTCTCTCTATCTCTCTCTCTCTCTCTCTCTCTCTCTCTCTCTGTCTCTGTCTCTCTCTCTCTCTCTCTCTCTCTCTCTCTCTCTCTGTCTCTCTCTCTCTCTCTCTGTCTGTCTGTCGTCTCTCTCTCTTCTCTCTCTCTCTCTCTCTCTCTCTCTCTCTCTCTTCTCTCTCTCTCTTTCTGTCTCTTTCTCTGTCTCTCTCTGCTCTCTGCTTTCTCTGTCTCTCTGTCTCTCTCTCTGTCTCTGTTCTCTCTCTCTCTGTCTCTCTCTCTCTCTGTCTCTGTCTCTCTCTGTCTCTCTCTCTGTCTCTCTCTCTGCTCTCTCTCTTTCTCTCTCTGTGTCTCTCTGTATCTCTCTCCTCTGTCTCTGTCTGTCGTCTGTCTCTCTCTCTCTGTCTGTCTCTCTCTCTCTCTCTTTCTCTCTCTCTCTCTCTCTTCTCTCTCTCTCTCTCTCTCTCTTCTCTTCTCTCTCTCTTTCTGTCTCTCTCTGTCTCTCTCTGTCTCTGTCTCTCTACTCTCTCTCACTCTCTCTCACTCTCTCTCTCTCTTCCTCTCTCTCTCTCTTCACTCTCTCTCTCTCTTCTCTCTCTCTCTCTCTCCTCTCTCTCTCTCTCTCTCTCTCTCTCTGTCTTTCCTCTGTCTCGTCTCTCTGTCTCTCTCTGTCTGTCTCTTTCTGTCTGTCTCTCTCTGTCTCTCTCTGTCTCTCTCTGTCTCTCTCTCTGTCCTCTGTCTCTCTGTCTCTCTCTCTGTCTCTCTAACATTTCTTTGGATGTCTTCTATATAATAGTTTTTCATTTAACTCAGATTTGGCATCCTCAAATCCAATCTTGCACTTCTTTTCTGATGACCAACCCAACAAATTCGCTACCAAACAAAA
>NC_069415.1:52360878-52380878 GCF_026875155.1 Cherax quadricarinatus
TCGATACCTTTCATAGTATCACTGAAGTAGATACTGTGTAGCAATGGAGGAAAGGCTTGTTTTCCTCTCGGAGCTTGGGTTAAGTGATGTCTGGCAGCGGAGGCAGTGTTTGGGTTAGCAGGCTGTCTTCCTTAGATCTTCTAATTTTGTCAAGATTTGGGTTACATTCTTAGTATTCTTGGGTCATGTTGTGGTCTACGTGGGTTCATGTAGTTGAACTTTCACTTAGGCCATCACAAGTTTTGATGAGTGATGTTTTTTTGAGAAAGAAGAGCTGGTAGGATACCGTTGCTGCCGCTGCCGCTGCTGCTGCCTGCTAGCATAACAATAAAGCATATTCTCCTGCTTCATGCGGCTGAGCTCATGGCAACCAAAAGTGGCTTCAAAGCCACCTTATCTTTAATGGATAATGTACTGTGTAGGTGCTTTACATGAGAAGCATTTCTCTTATTTATTGGAACCATGGCTAGGGCTAAAAGTAAGCAGGTTAAAACAATAAATGGAGAAAAAGAAATTGGAATGACTTATGCAGCAAGTAGCACCACCAAACAGTACCAGCAGGTTGGTGTGGCAACCCTGGAAATTTGAAATTATGCTAGCCAAAATTAGTGCCGAATAACTGAAGGAACCAAATAACTGATTGCCGGATTTGTGATGGCGGACCTGTACTACTGATTGCATAAAGGATTTCGGAGTTCTGGTTAGCAGTAATCTAAAACCAAGACAACAGTGCATTAGTGTTCGCAATAAGGCTAACAGAATTCTTGGCTTCATATCTAGAAGTATAAATAATAGAAGTCCTCAGGTTGTTCTTCAACTCTATATATCCTTGGTTAGGCCTCATTTAGATTATGCTGCTCAGTTCTGGTCACCGTATTACAGAATGGATATAAATGCTCTTGAAAACGTACAGAGGAGGATGACAAAGATGATCCCATGTATCAGAAATCTTCCCTATGAGGATAGACTGAGGGCCCTGAATCTGCGCTCTCTCAAAAGGCGTAGAATTAGGGGGGATATGATCGAGGTGTATAAATGGAAAACAGGAATAAATAAAGGGGATGTAAATAGCGTGCTGAAAGTTTCCAGCCAAGACAGGACTCGCAGCAATGGTTTCAAGTTGGAAAAATTCAGATTCAGGAAGGATATAGGAAAGCACTGGTTTGGTAATAGTCGTGGATGAGTGGAACAAACTCCCGAGTACAGTTATTCAGGCTAAAACGTTGTGTAGTTTTAAAAATAGGTTAGATAAATACATGAGTGGGTGTGGGTGGGTGTGAGTTGGACCTGACTAGCTTGTGCTGCTGGATCTGGTGCCGTGCTCCATCCTTGAGTGGAGGTGACCAGACTGGGTGGGTCATTGGGCTAATCTGGGGGGGGCGTCATTGGGCTAATGCGCGGGGGGAGGGGACATGGACCTGCTCTGCATGGGTCATTAATCCTGTTGCAGTGTTCCTTCTTTCTTATGTTCTTATGTGACCGACCCTGGCTGCAATGACGTTCTTGTACGTGACCGACCTTCAAAGGGTTAAAGCACTTAGACACTAAATGTCTTTAGTTCTAAGACACCTGAAACTGCCTCTTCCTACATAAATTCAGATTTAGACAAGGCCATTCTACTATTCATTTCTTACCTTGACTCTGTACATACATTCATTTGTACATAAATAATTAACAGAAGTGTTGTTCTTACACTTGACTTTTGACTCAACATTTTAAGGACCCTGAATTGTGTTGCTTGTCTAGTATGAACCATTGAACTGTGGCAACATGTGTACAGTCATCCCTCATTGAATGACCAACATAAGGATCTTAAGAATCATTAGGCAGAAGTTACGTAAAACAAACCTGATTTACCCATAAGACTCAGTGTTATAACTAGAGATGCAGATTAGGACGATAATTTCCTTTATGTGATAATTTTTTACATTAAACAAATCACTTTTTTCCTTGAGAGTCTTCTTATGCGTTATTTTTCAGAACATAGCTACCAGGTTAATTGACGGTAAAGTATATTCATTTAATCATCAGTCCTGTTTGTTGTGGCCCTTTAGCCTCTGAGTTTGAATACTGGAAATGTCTCATAATTTGCTCCCCCTTCTTTTATGTTCCCTTAAACTGTGTACTTCCCTCCTTCCTAAGGAAGTCCCAGCATTTCTTGTCTGCTGCTCCTCCCTTACATGTCGAAAGGTGAACATATCATCTACATAATCATGCTCACTTTTCTCTGATCACTTTCAGTCTCATTATCGTGCTATGAAAGTGTATGCTATTCCAAATCCTCAGATGATTAAGGTATGCAGCTGTCTTTTAAATCAGGTAATCCAAGGACATTTACTGGAGTCAGAGATCATTTTCACAGCAGATGCTATCATACACCTTGCAGCATGTCTACCTCATTCATGGTTTGTTTCAGGCTTGCTGAGTGCATTACAAGCTACTCAGAAATATAACTTATCACATCCTTTTGTGATCTGTATACAACAATGGTTGTGTTAGATTTGCGGCAAGTGCAAGGTTTCTTTTTGCTGACTCCCTGAACACATGTACAGACATTCAGGGTAACTAACACACAGATTCCACTACTCAGTTTATTATTCACAATCTACAAATGTCTCTCAAGGAAGTCCCTTGTTTTGGACTATATTCCAGTATAATTCCAAGGACCAACTGTTACCTGTACGTGTATAACTATACCTGTTGGTCTGAGTTAGAGAACACATTTTTTTCCATCAAGCTACAGTTAGTCTCCTGACAATCTGTGTATTGCTGCTGGGCTTGGGAAAATACACTTGTAAGTTTACAAATCGACCATTTGACTTGTACACATTTACCATGTAGAGATTTGGCATCTTTCACTGAGGACTGCTAGCTGGCTTCATCAGTTAATCATATACCAATAGACTGTTCTATCTATCAGAGAGCATGCAGACTTTCCTCTCAGCAGCATCATTGTCCTAACATAGTTACTTTAACTGCCCTCTCACCAAAACCCTCACTTTTGACGCATTCAATTTTCAGTTTTTTAACTGAATCCATCTTACAGAACTAGCTATGATGATAATTTTACTCCTTCACTGGCTCACAACTTGATGAACCACATACAGCTTCAGCTACCTCTGTGTTATATGACCCATACAAGTTTTGTTTTCAAGCAATAATTATCCCTACATGCATATTTTGTTTTTGTTTTCTTGTTCAGGGAAATTATTTTAGTACTTGCTGGTGGTTGTAGTGAGATATCCATCAATATTGCTTTATAATGTAATGCCTTTAACCCTTTGAGGGTTTTGGTCGTACTAGTACGTTTTACGCGTAGGGTTTTTGACGTACTAGTACTCATAAATTCTAGCGGCCTCAAATCTAGTGGGAGAAAGCTGGTAGGCCTTCATATGAAAGAATGGGTCTATGTGGTCAGTGTGCACAGTCTAAAAAAAATCCTGCAGCACACAGTGCATAATGAGAAAAAAAAAACTTGACCATTTTTTTTTAATAAATCAGCGACTTTGCAGTGTATTTTCGTATGGTATTTATTGTTATATTCTAGTTTTCTTGGTCTCATTTTATAGAATGGAAGACATATTACAGAAATTGAGATGATTTTGACTGGTTTTACAATGAAAGGTGCCTTGAAATTGAGCTCAAAGTAGCAGAAATGTTCGATTTTTACCAAACTTCAAAAGTAAACAAATCGTGCCAAGCGTGCAATACACGTCAACTGGTGAGTCTAATATCTTTTACAAGTGCACCAATAATATTTATACCATTTTTTACACTAATGCAGTAGTCTGCATAACAGTAAATCTTATATTTTTTGTGAGAATAAAAATTCAAAGTGGAAAGCAAAAGAATATAAGAGGGGCCTTGAGACGTGACTAATGACTAGAGGAAATGTCATTTTAGTGCCAGGAATGTCTTTCTTGTTTATTCTGGACCCTATTCGGAAATTGGCATCTTTTGAAATTTGTGTGAAATTGGCAAAATTGCTAAATTCTGACCACTGTACTGGATAGTTGAATTTATAAATGGGTGGTTTCTTGCACCCATTCGATAGAAAAAATGGAGTTCTAGCGAAATATTTTATGTTTTTTGTCGACTAGTACAGTGAAATTGGGCGAAAATGGGGCTCAAAGTGGGCAAAATCGCCGATGCATAAACATCGCCGAGACCGCTAACTTTGCGAGAGCATAATTCCGTAAGTTTTCTATCAAATTTCAAACTTTTGGTGTCTTTATGATTGGGAAAAGATTCTCTATCTTTTCATAAGAGAAAATAATTTTTTTTTTTTTTTTAAATTTGGCCGACCCTGAGAACGAGTTTCGGAGAGGGCCTGTCAACCCTCAAAGGGTTAACAGCCCTTGTGATGGACATAACTTTGCAACTTCATGCTTTAAAAAAAAAATACATGCCAAGGAATACCACTGACTGAACATAAATAAACCTGCTATATATCTATGACTGATAGTTTATGCGTTTTGAAATGTTATGTAACTGCTTACATTAAAGCTTTACATGACATTATCATACAAGGTTGTTTATCTTTAATGAGTTTTTCTTTGTTTGTCCATGGTGTATACAAGCAAGTACAGGCCGGCCATCACTAATCTGGCAATCAGTTATCCGATTCCATCAGTAATCTGGCACTAATTTTGGCTAGCATAATTTCAAGTTTCATTGTTATACTGACTCAAATTTTGTCATTATACTAACTCAGAAATTGTGCAGATGGTTGTAAATCCACAGCAGCAAGTCAGTGGGGGAGAAAACAGTGATGAAATTGAGGAAGATGTAGCTGAAAGAATCTGTATAGATAGGTTAATTCAGTTGACAGGTGAACTGCTGAAAAGTCTAGAGCAATGCAGTTTTATAAGTGAACAAGAAATAATTAACATTTACATGCTGCAGGATAAACTAATCAAAGAAAGGCCAAAATATAAGTGTATTCTAACCTAACCCCTCTTCAAGGGGGGCTCCTTGGCATGGTGAAGAGGCTCTTGGTCTGAGGAATTAGACCTGTTGGTCTCCTTCCTCAGACCGAACCTAATTACCCCCCAGTTCCCCCTCCCTTATCCCATCCTCCCTTTTTCTTTTCCTCCTCCTCCTCCTCTCCACCCCTCCCTATTACCCTTCCTCTTTTTGGCCTTTTTTTTTCTCTTTTTTTTTTTTCCTCCCACAGGCACGCTAGTTCCTGGGTAAGGGAAAGGGTACTGGGGTCCATCCCATTCCATTGAGGTTCTTGGCGGTGGTGTAGTTTGCCGTGGAATCTGGATTGCCTGGGGATGTCCCAATAACTTTCCGGTATCCCGGGGAGTGGCTTTGGGTATCTTTCGAGCGACGGGTGTATCTCTGGAGGCTGCCTTTCGGATTCCGGGGGTGGTGACCAAAGGAGGTATGCTTTGTGGCGGATATCCGGCTGCCCTCTCTTTTGTCCACCGAGGTAGCTTGGCAGATGTGAGGTTGCTATCCCAGATTGCTGGTTTACTGGCATGATGGGTAGGGTATGGCATGGGTTCCATGCTGCATCTGCACTACTTGTGGTGCTGAGGTCCTCTTGGGCACAGAGGGAGATTTCTGGCCCTCTCATTCCTCCCAGGAACTATCCCTCCCCAGTCCCCCCTTTTTTTATTCTTTTTTTTTATTTTTATTTTCTTCTTTCTTTTTTTCTTAAAAACAAAAAGAAAGAAGTAACCTAACCATGGAAGCCCTAGTCCATGAACCTGCTACCCCCAGGCACCTTCTTGATACCGCACCCCGTTCTGACCCCACCTCGTCTTTGGACCGCTCTTCAGACACTCCTAATGCCTCTGTACCTCTTGCCGGTGCTGTTTCCTCACCTGCTTCAGGTACTGAGGTCTCGACTGACTCCTTCGATTTATCTGACCTCCGCTCTCCTTTGACTATGCTTCCGGCCTCGCCCTCTACGGTGTGGCAATTTTCGAATCGCCGGCCCGTTCCATGTCGGACCAACTCTGATCCCACTCCTAAATGCCAACGACAATTACCTGCTGATGATACTTCTCCACCTTCTCGTTCTTCTCAGAAAAGATCGACACGTCCTGCACTCCCTTTCCACGCTCAGTTTCAGAATGCACAATGGACTAAATTCTTCACTTTACGACCGACTTCCTCTATTGCCTATCTTTCTGACCATAGTATTGGCAAGGCACTCCTACGCCATGTTGGTAAAGATATTTCTTTTCATGCTCTTAAGAGCGGTACGTGCATCATCACTGTACAGAATGCTACCTAAGCTCATGATCTTAATATTCTTTCCCACATCGATACTGTTCCTGTCACTATTGAAAAACATCATTCCCTCAATTCTTGTAGTGGTACCGTCATTCTGCTCCATACCATAGTTAAACAAAATTTCCAGACATGTGGCAATGACATTCTTGAACAGCTGGAACTCCAAGATCTCCCAATCCTCAAGGTAGACACTTATGTTCTTCCTGCCCACGGGTGGAGACGATACCCTAGCAATGTGGCTCGTTTAACTTTTGACAGCCGTGAACTCCCATCCTCAGCTTATGTAGCAGGACATCGGTTACAAGCTTGAAAGGTGATCCCTACACCGCACCAGTGTAGAAATTGCTGGCCATTTGGCCATCCAGTGAAATATTCCAGATCTATAGCCGAATGCCCAGTCTGTGGTGCCGATGACCATTCTAATACGTCTTGCAATCGACCTCCCTCTTGCCTTAATTGTCATGAGGCTCACCCTTCATACTCTCACCGTTGCCAAGTCTACTTAAATGAGCGGGAAATCTGTTACCTCAAAGAGGCAGAAGGTCTCCCTTATGCCATGGCAGTTTCTCATCTCCGCCTCCAAGGGAGACTACCTCGTGCTTCTTATTCCCACATTTCAAAACGTCTCCCCACTTCTGGGGTCCCATCTTCAGCAGCCTCCTCTGTGGTTACCTCTCCCATAGTCACTCCTGTATCTAATTCTTTAGCTGTCCTGGGCTCAGACGTCCCTACATCAACGCCTCAGTCTGTTCTTGCTTCTTCGTGTTCTCCCTCACAAGCCTTGGTATCGACGAAATCTCGTATGACACCTCCTCCCAATCGTTCCTCTACTTCTCAGAAGTCAAAAAAAGGTCCTTTAACCCCTCCTTCCCTTCTTCCACCTCCTCATTTTACCTTCCCTGTCTCTGTACCTGGTTCTTCCCCTCTCACTGGCTCTGTTACAAGTGTAGAGGTTCACCCCCCTCCTCGTACTGTACCTTCCTCCCCTGTTCCCTCCCAAGTTTCTTCCTCTTCTTCCACCTCCCAGGTTTCTGCCTCTTCTGTCCCCTTCCACGCTTCTTCTCCAGTTCCCTCCACCCTTTCGCCCCCCCCCTACATTGGTACAGTCCATTACAGTTCCAATCTTTACTTATCCTCCCCCTACCATCACCAATATTGTCTCCCATACGATGTCTCTGAATTCCGAAACACTTGAAGCAATCTCTGAATATATTGCAGAGACCAAACCGTCAATGGACACTGATCCACTCTCTGTTCCTTCTCTCTCCTCTCCTCCATCTGCGCAACTCCTTTCTTCGCAGCGCACCGTTCCTTCGCTGCTTGAACGTTTTTTGCTGCTTGAACGTTTTTTGCTGCCTCCGCATATGGACTTTTCTAACCCCTCTAGTCCGTAGGAACCCTTACCTGCGGATTTCAGGTATCTTTATCGTTGCCAATCATGGCCTATTTACAGTGGAATATACGCGGCCTCGGGTAATTGGGGTGAACTTCAGATGTTACTCTCCTAGTTTTCCTCTGTTGGTGTTTGCTTACAAGAACCAAAATTACACTCTGCTGTTATCTATCCCATCTCAGGCTATAATTTATTGTATTCTTCAGATCCTTTTCCTGATGGGACCTTTAATGAAAGTGCCCTTCTTCTACGCACTGATATTTCGTACCATCAGCTATTTGTTCGTACAGTGGAACCTCAAATATCGAACTTTCTTTGGTCCAGAAGGCTGTTTGAGTGCCTTTACCGAATTGATTTATTCCCATCAGGAATAATGTAAATTAGATTAGTCCATTTCAAACCCTCAAAAATGCACTTATAAAAGCACTTACAAAAATACACTTACATAATTGGTTGTGTTGGGAGCAGTTCGATTTTTGAGGTTCCACTGTACTTCGCTGCATTACACAGCAACCCGTATCCACTTGCATAGGTGGTATACGCTCTGTTCTTTATCTCTCTCTCCTTCTAGGGCATTATCTATTCCGGGTATTGCCTTTCTTGTTTCGTCATTACCGCCACCGCTTCTGTTTCTTGGCGATTTTAATGTCCATCATTTCCTCTGGGGGTCTCACTGTGATTCCCGTGGCATTCAGTTAAAGGCTTTTCTTGCTACCCACCTCCTCCATGTTTTAAATACAGGTACTCCAACCCATTTTGATCCTCGGGCTCACACTCTCTTGCATCGATCTCTCAGTCTGCTCTTCCTCTGCCGCATTAGACTTCACCTGGTCTGTTCTCCCGGATTTACATGACAGCGATCATTTCCCAATCATTCTTACTTTCCCTTCATATTTACCACCTCTTCGTATCCCACGCTGACAATTTGATCAGGCAAATTGGAACCTTTACTCACAACTAACTGTTTTTAGTGAGGTTCCTTCTTCGTCCTCCATTGATGAGCTTTTACACCTCTTCTCGTCCTCCGTTTTAACTGCAGCTTCTCATTCTATTCCCCAAACTTCGGGCAGGCATTCTCAGAAATGCGTGCCTTGGTGGTCTCCTGCTTGTGCTCGTGCAGTACGTTTGAAACGCACTGCGTGGGGCAGGTACCGGTACAATAGAACCACGGAGAGACTACTTGATTTTAAGCAGAAGCGTGCGATCACTCGCCATGTCATCCATGACGCTAAATGCACTTGCTGGCGAGATTGTCTCCACCATCACCTCTGCTTCCTCTATGAGTGCAGTCTGGAAAAAAGTACAAAAACTGAGTGGTAAATATTCTCCAGACCCGGCTCCTGTTCTGCGGGTTGCTGGTGTTGATATAGCAAACCCACTAGATGTTGCCAATGAAATTGGCAATCATCTGGTCTGTATTTCTCAGGGGCTCCATCTGTGCCCCTCGTTTCTTTCCTCAAAGTCTGCCAGAGAGTTAGCACCCTTGGACTTTTCTTCTCTCAGAGAAGAACAGTATAATGTGCCTTTTACACTTCAAGAACTGGAGGCAGCACTCTCAGCTTGCCGATCATCGGCAGCTGGGCCCGACGACATTCATATTCGTATGCTACAACATTTACATCAGTCAGCCCTTGCAGTCCTATTACGCCTTTTCAATCTTATTTGGTCACAAGAAGTTCTTCCACAGCCGTGGAAATCTGCCATTGTTCTCCCTTTCTGCAAATCGGGCACTACGGAACATGAAGCCTCCCACTATCGTCCCATTGCTCTTACCAGTGCAGTTTGCAAAGTGATGGAATGCCTGGTAAATAGACATTTAGTGTGGTATTTAGAGACACACAACAGTCTCTCCACTCGTCAATATGGCTTTCATAAGGGACGTTTTACCATAGACCTCTTACTATGCTTGTATACGTATGTTCGTAATGCCTTTGCGAATAACCACTCAGTTATTGCCATATTTTTTGACCTTGAGAAGGCATATGACACAACTTGGAGGTATAATATTTTGGCCCAAGCCCACTCCTTAGGCCTCCGAGGCAATCTACCATCCTTCCTTAAGAACTTTTTAACTGACAGACATTTCCGTGTTCGGGTTAATAATGTGCTCTCCCCAGTCTTTATCCAAGCTGAAGGTGTCTCCCAGGGATGTGTTTTGAGCACAACACATTTTCTCGTTGCTATAAATGATTTGGCCTCTAGTCTTCCATCAAATATTTGGTCATCACTCTATGTTGATGACTTCGCTATTGCCTGTGCAGGTGCTGACTGTCACGTCATTACAGTTTCTCTCCAGCATTCAGTCGACCGTGTTTCCAATTGGGCCACCACGCATGGGTTTAAATTTTCCAGTACCAAAACTCACCAGATTACTTTCACTAGATGCTCTGTCATCTCCGATCATCCTTTGTACCTCTTTGGCTCCCGTATCCCTGAACGTGATACAGTCAGGTTTCTGGGCCTCCTCTTTGACCGTAGGTTATCCTGGAAACCTCACATTACCTCTCTGAAGGGAACTTGTCACAGCCGGCTGAGCCTTCTTAAAACCCTTGCTCATCTTTCATAGACAGCTGATTGTCGAACTCTCCTTCGCCTTCATTCCCCACCCTCATTTTATCGAAACTGATTATGGTGACCAGATCTATTCAGGGGCATCTCCTGCTACTCTCTCTCTACCCTTTAACCCCATTCATCACCAAGGATTACGTTTATGCCTTGGCGCTTTTTGCTCTTCCCCTGTTGAGAGCCTCTATACAGAAGCGAAAGTTCCATCCTTATCCGATCGCCGTGATGCCCATTGCCTTCGCTACTATGTATGCTCTCATGATCTCCGCAATCCTTCCTTTTATAGAATGGTCACTGATATTAGTAGACATTCTTTATTTGTTCTCCGCCCCTGTTTACTCGTCCTTTCTCTCTTCGCCTACATTCGCTCTTGTCTTCTCTTCAGTTACCACCTTTCTATGTTCATGTAGCATCTCACTTTCCCTACCCCCCCGGGAAGATCCAGCTGTTCAAGTCTGTTATTTCTCTCTCCCTTGCTCAAAAGCCCAACTGTCTACGGTCGCTTCCTGCTCTCTTTTTCTTGACCACTTCTACTCTCATTCTCATGCCATTGCAGTGTACACAGATGGCTCTAAGTCTTCTGATGGCATAGGATTCGCAGCAGTGTTTCCGTACAGCGTTGTACGAGGGCATTTACTATCTATGGCTAGTAGTTTTACTGCTGAATTGTATGCCATTCTTGCAGCACTTATCCGTATTGCATCTATGCCTGTGTCATCATTTGTGGTTGTCTCAGACTCCCTTAGTGCTCTACAGACTATACAGAAATTTGATACACCCCCACCCCTTAGTCCTCCGTATCCAACTTTGGCTACGCCGCATCTTTACCAAGCATAAAGATATTGTTTTTTGTTGGGTCCCTGGTCATGTTGGTGTTCAGGGCAATGAACAGGCAGACACTGCTGCGCCGTCAGCAGTACATGACCTACCAGTTTCATATAGAGGTATTCCATTTATGGACTATTTTGCTGCAATAGCTACCCACCTTCACACCCGTTAGCAACAACGTTGGTCTACTATGCTTGGTAACAAACTTCAATCTATTAAACTGAGTATAGGTTACTGGCCGTCTTCTTGTCACCAGTGTCGAGGTTGGGAGACTACTCTCTCCCGTCTTCGCATTGGCCATACTCCTCTTACTCATGGATATCTCATGGAGAGGCGCCCTGCTCCTCTCTGTAAGAATTGTCAGGTTCCATTATCAGTCAGCCTCATTCTGTTGGACTGCCACTTTATCAACGAGCACGCAGAATTTACCTCCATCGTCGTCTTCGCTCCGCTGCTCTCTCTTTACCTTCCCTTCTCGCTGATGGACCCACCTTTCATCCGGACTCTCTCATTGACTTTTTGACAACAACTGACTTACTTCACAAACTCTGATACCTTCAGCCCTTTCTACCTCAATCTCTTGCTACCCTCTACCCCTGCACTATCCCCTGCCCCGCTGTTTTCTGTAACCTACTGATCACCCCTCCCCCCTTCTGTCGCCCAATACCCTCGCTTCCTTCCCTACCCTGCAGCACTGTATAGCCCTTGTGGCTTAGCGCTTCTTTTTGATTATAATAATAATAATCTAACCTAACCACTCTGTAATCCAGCAAACTCACTAATTTGGTTCACTACAGGTTCCAATGATGCCGGATTAGTGATGGCTGACCTGTATATAGTTTACATGTGAAGTCTGATTGTTTTCAAAGCAACTTAATTCTTATTTTCTTTCCTTCTTTCTTTTATCTATAGGATAATTATTGTGATATATATATTGTGCAATTCATGTCTTTTTAGTGTTCTGTTTAATTAAAATGCTTAAATCTTACCAAGAAAAATTCTTTGAATATTTTACATATGGTTAGGTGTACTACTCCTTTATTGCGATATTCTTTTTAGACAGTATTTTCCATGTTGTTTCATTTTTTTTAAGAGGTATTAAGTAAGATAATTTGCTTCTGTTTCAGTTGGAGGAACTGGGTGTAGGAGGAAGTGCAAATGGTAGCACAACCAGTAGCAGGTAGATGTACTCACAAGCCCATTTGAGCAAGAAGATGTGGCCTCCCGCACATAGTAACATAGTCACTTGCTTGGCATTACTGAAGTGTGGTTTAGATGGCAAACGTACTAAGTCGTAAATTCTATAGACCTTTCAACATGAGTTTTTCTTCTTTTTAACAAATCTCTGGTTGTGTGTGTTGTGAGCCTCCAATGTGTGTTGAACATTGTGTGTCAAATTACATTTTGTACATAGGTGTATACAAAGTTTATAAATTATTAACTTGTTTGCTCACAGATATATTGTATCAAAACCATTAAAGTTACTGGGAGGTATTTTTTTTTTTTTTTTTTGCGTTGGATTTACCTTAATGTGAGAACAAATAATGTATTTTATCTCACTCGTTTGTTATCTTGTTCTCTGTCAACTTCCTCCCTCAGGAGGATGACCTCGTGTTGAAAACTTCAGTCTTATTATTTAAGAAATGAAATCTTGCCAAAAATGGGAATTTATTCCTTTGTTAACTACATACTGTAGTTGTTTTACAATGCTTGGTATTGCAACAGCTAGTTTTGGCTGATTCATGTTTAATAGTGACATAAAATAACTTTCATATACTGTATATTTTTAAAAATGTAGATTATTTTTTTTAACACCATCCATCTCTCTGTTAAACTGTATTATAAATACATAATTGATTTATTAATGAAATAAATCTTCGGTGTGTGTAAAGGTGCCATGTAAACTGATTACTGAAGGATGTAACTTGAACAATTGGAGTATAAGTACGTAGTTTTCAAATGGGGTATGCAGTAATTTTTTTTTTTTCTTTCAAGATCTTCAGATACTGATGATAATATAAATGGTAAATCACACTTAAGCAAAATTATAATAATGAAATATTGTACAATGAATTAAAGTTGATTAAAATATACATATCTTAAAATGATTTAAATTGCTATATATATTTTTTTTTACAAATTAAATCAATGAAGGTTGTCACAGAACTTATGCTGTGGATGAATTATAACTCTTCAGATGTAAAGTCTTGTATAGTACAAGTTACAGTAGCTCATCAGTACTGGTAAATTGAACTTGCCAGGAAAAACAAAAAGACAAGTTAATGGGTTTGTATTCTGCCTTAATGTTTACTAAGAAAGTTTAACATAAGGATGGCCCTCCATATATAAATTAGATTATCATAGAGGTTGATCAAAATAAGTGATTTTCATATTGGTTAATAATGTATTAATCAGTTCTATAATCTGTTTTTAAAAATCTTTTGTGCTGAAGTTGTTCTGATAAGCTTCAGTGTTTGGTAATAGTGGCACTTGTGCTGAAGCTGCTCTGATAAGCTTCAGTGTTTAGTAATAGTGGCACTTGTGCTGAAGCTGCTCTGATAAGCTTCAGTGTTTGGTAATAGTGGCACTTGTGCTGAAGCTGCTCTGATAAGCTTCAGTGTTCATAATTTGTGCCAACAAATTTGTCATCATAAGTTGAATATGTTACTTATATAAAACACAATGTTGATTATATTATAGTTTGTGTTTTTACTAAAAGAGTTGGAAATTATATACCAAAATTTTATTAAATTTCAATGAAATTAAATGTTTTTCATGATGGTACAAGAATGAGGCTGGGTTTTAAATGTTTTTCTTCAATGAATAACTGTCACTGTATTTATATTTCTAAGATGAGATTCAAGTGTTCCAAGTAAGAAAATAATTAACGAGTGTACTTCTAGTTATGACGTTTGCCAAGAAACCTATAAGCTCACTTAAATCTGTAATAACTGCATTTCTTTCGGCATTTTTTTTCTATGAAGATAGATTCCATGGCTGTTGCATAATATTTGAAAATATTTTTTATGAATTTTCTTTAAGAATTTTGAATGAAGTTATTATACATAAATTATTTTTAAACTTAAAATAAAACTTTTTAATAAAAATATGCATGTGCAGTGTGTTCCAGCCTCATGACAGTCTCCATGTACTTCCTGCAGTGTGGCAGGCTAATGACAGTCTCCATTTACTTCCTGCAGTGTGGCAGGCTAATGACAGTCTCCATGTACTTCCTGCAGTGTGGCAGGCTAATGACAGTCTCCATGTACTTCCTGCAGTGTGGCAGGCTAATGACAGTCTCCATGTACTTCCTGCAGTGTGGCAGGCTAATGACAGTCTCCATTTACTTCCTGCAGTGTGGCAGGCTAATGACAGTCTCCATGTACTTCCTGCAGTGTGGCAGGCTAATGACAGTCTCCATGTACTTCCTGCAGTGTGGCAGGCTAATGAAAGTCTCCATGTACTTCCTGCAGTGTGGCAGGCTAATGACAGTCTCCATGTACTTCCTGCAGTGTGGCAGTCTCCATTTACTTCCTGCAGTGTGGCAAGCTAATGACAGTCTCCATTTACTTCCTGCAGTGTGGCAGGCTAATGACAGTCTCCATGTACTTCCTGCAGTGTGGCAGGCTAATGACAGTCTCCATGTACTTCCTGCAGTGTGGCAGGCTAATGACAGTCTCCATTTACTTCCTGCAGTGTGGCAGGCTAATGACAGCCCTCCATGTACTTCCTGCAGTGGGGGCAGGCTAATGACAGTCTCCATGTACTTCCTGCAGTGTGGCAGGCTAATGACAGTCTCCATTTACTTCCTGCAGTGTGGCAGGCTAATGACAGTCTCCATGTACTTCCTGCAGTGTGGCAGGCTAATGACAGTCTCCATGTACTTCCTGCAGTGTGGCAGGCTAATGACAGTCTCCATGTACTTCCTGCAGTGTGCAGGCTAATGACAGTCTCCATGTACTTCCTGCAGTGTGGCAGGCTAATGACAGTCTCCATGTACTTCCTGCACGTGTGCAGGCTAATGACAGTCTCCATGTACTTCCTGCAGTGTGGCAGGCTAATGACAGTCTCCATGTACTTCCTGCAGTGTGGCAGGCTAATGACAGTCTCCATGTACTTCCTGCAGTGTGGCGGCTAATGACAGTCTCCATGTACTTCCTGCAGTGTGGCAGCCTCATGACAGTCTCCATGTACTTCCTGCAGTGTGGCAGGCTAATGACAGTCTCCATTTACTTCCTGCAGTGTGGCAGGCAATGACAGTCTCCATGTACTTCCTGCAGTGTGGCAGGCTAATGACAGTCCTCCATTTACTTCCTGCAGTGTGGCAGGCTAATGACAGTCTCCATGTACTTCCTGCAGTGTGGCAGCCTCATGACAGTCTCCATGTACTTCCTGCAGTGTGGCAGGCTAATGACAGTCTCCATGTACTTCCTGCAGTGTGGCAGGCTAATGACAGTCTCCATGTACTTCCTGCAGTGTGGCAGCCTCATGACAGTCTCCATGTACTTCCTGCAGTGTGGCAGGCTAATGACAGTCTCCATGTACTTCCTGCAGTGTGGCAGTCTCCATGTACTTCCTGCAGTGTGGCAGGCTAATGACAGTCTCCATGTACTTCCTGCAGTGTGGCAGCCTCATGACAGTCTCCATGTACTTCCTGCAGTGTGGCAGGCTAATGACAGTCTCCATGTACTTCCTGCAGTGTGGCAGTCTCCATGTACTTCCTGCAGTGTGGCAGGCTAATGACAGTCTCCATGTACTTCCTGCAGTGTGGCAGGCTAATGACAGTCTCCATGTACTTCCTGCAGTGTGGCAGGCTAATGACAGTCTCCATGTACTTCTTGCAGTGTGGCAGTCTCCATTTACTTCCTGCAGTGTGGCAGGCTAATGACAGTCTCCATTTACTTCCTGCAGTGTGGCAGGCTAATGACAGTCTCCATGTACTTCCTGCAGTGTGGCAGGCTAATGACAGTCTCCATGTACTTCCTGCAGTGTGGCAGTCTCCATTTACTTCCTGCAGTGTGGCAGGCTAATGACAGTCTCCATTTACTTCATGCAGTGTGGCAGGCTAATGACAGTCTCCATGTACTTCCTGCAGTGTGGCAGGCTAATGACAGTCTCCATGTACTTCCTGCAGTGTGGCAGGCTAATGACAGTCTCCATGTACTTCCTGCAGTGTGGCAGGCTAATGACAGTCTCCATGTACTTCCTGCAGTGTGGCAGGCTAATTACAGTCTCCATGTACTTCCTGCAGTGTGGCAGGCTAATGACAGTCTCCATGTACTTCCTGCATTGTGGCAGGCTAATGACAGTCCTCCATGTACTTCCTGCAGTGTGGCAGGCTAATGACAGTCTCCATGTACTTCCTGCAGTGTGGCAGGCTAATGACAGTCTCCATGTACTTCCTGCAGTGTGGCAGGCTAATGACAGTCTCCATGTACTTCCTGCAGTGTGCAGGCTAATTGACATCTCCATGTACTACCTGCAGTGAGCTGTCTAGTTGCACATGTTTATTGTTATATAATGCAGGGAGAAATAATTAATATTGTCATGTTAACATCTTTAATGCTTTTTAATATTTTATGTCATAAAAAATTGATTAAACAAAAATTTTAAGTTTATTTTTATGGTTTTATTGTTAGATATAATATCTTTTTGTTATAGTGTTTCACACTGTTGTACTTTCCTTTTTCATGTTGCTGTACAGACTATGGTATTTTTGAATGCCATTATATTATTTAGCCAAGCCAAAACAAGTTGGATTTGTGCACCCTGCTCATAGTGCCAAACTGTGAAGTTGTACTTCAGAGGATATGTAACTTTTAGTATCTGAATATAAGGAAATCTGCATTGATGTGATGTGTACAGTACATTCAGAAATGTCATCAGTTTATATTCAGTTCAGTGAACTACTGAGTTTGTGTTAGCATATGATTACTTGTTTTAGTTTGTGGTTATGTACACTTGCATTACTGTTCCCACCCACAAGTGTGTCTGCTTGCATGAGCATTTTACTCTGGTTTTAAGAGCAGCCATTTCCAAATTTAAATAAAAGTACTGTAAGCATGATAGTGTGTCCTTAACAGGCGAGGCAGCTCTGATACTGAACATGAGGAAAGGAATCAAAATAGCATAAGTGGAAATACTGTACAGGCTTTAGTTAACAATATGTGTGTTTAAAGGGTCAGTGGGATCAAAAAAATGCTGAAGGAATGTAACTGAACAAACCCATTGGTTAAAAAAATACTTTTGTTATAGTACTTGAGGATGATCATTGAAGTGCTCTCATGAGAGAAATGTTACATCTAAATCAAGACTTCACACTGTCATGAATGTAATAATTTGTGTAAGTTAACTCTTCTGGGGAAGAACTCTGGTTAGCCCACGAGTCAATAAGATTTAAAGATTTCTCTCCTCATTTTTGCTGTAGACACACAGACACACACACACACACACAGACACACAGGAACCATACATAGTTTAAGGCGAGGTATGATAGAGCTCATGGGCAGGGAGAGAGAGGACCTAGTAGCAATCAGCGAAGAGGCGGGGCCAGGAGCTGTGACTCGACCCCTGCAACCACAAATAGGTGAGTACAAATAGGTGGGTACACACACAAAACACACACACACACACACACCACACACACACACAGACACACACACAGACACACACCACAGACACACACACAGACACACAGACACACACACAAAACACACAACCCCACAAAACACACACACACACAACACACAACACACACACACACACACACACACACACACACACACAACACACAACGGCCAGGAGCTAAGACTCGACCCCTGCAACCACAAATAGGTGAGTACACACACACACACACACACACACACACACACACACACACACACACACACACACACACACACACACACACACCAAAACACACACACAGACACACACACACAGACACACACACACAGACACACACACACACACACACACACACACACACACACACACAACTGCTGCAGCATATGGGCGACTGGCAAACCTCAGAACAGCATTCCGACATCTTAATAAGGAATCGTTCAGGACCCTGTACACCGTGTACGTTAGGCCCATATTGGAGTATGCAGCACTAGTTTGGAACCCACACCTAGCCAAGCATGTAAAAAAACTAGAGAAAGTGCAAAGGTTTGCAACAAGACTGGTCCCAGATTTAAGAGGTATGTCCTATGAGGAGAGGTTAAGGGAAATCAACCTGACGACACTGGAGGACAGGAGAGATAGGGGGGACATGATAACGACTTACAAAATACTGAGAGGAATTGACAAGGTGGACAAAGACAGGATGTTCCAGAGACTGGACACAGCAACACGGGGACACAGTTGGAAGCTGAAGACACAGATGAATCAAAGGGATGTTAGGAAGTATTTCTTCATCCACAGAGTAGTCAGGAAGTGGAATAGTTTGGGAGGCGATGTAGTGGAGGCAGGATCCATACATAGCTTTAAGCAGAGGTACAATAAAGCTCATGGTTCAGGGGGAGTGACCTAGTAGCGACCAGTGAAGAGGCGGGCCAGAAGCTTGGACTCGACCCCTGCAACCTCAACTAGGTGAGTACACAAAACAAAACACACACACACACACACACACACACACACACACACACACACACACACACACACACACACACACACACATACAGACATGCACACTAACACACACACACACACACACACACACACACACAACACACACACACACACCCCACACACACACACACAACACACCACGCATGCACCTACAACAGGCCTAATGTCTAATTGACATGCGCCTAGGACCAGATGGTAACTAACAGACAACACTCTCTCTGTCCCTCTGTCTCTCTCTGTCTCTCTATCTCTCTCTCTCTCTCTCTCTCTCTCTCTCTCTGTCTCTGTCTCTCTCTCTCTCCTCTCTCTCTTTTCTCTCTCTCTCTCTCCTCTCTGTCTCTCTCTCTCTCTCTCTGTCTGTCTGTCTGTCTCTCTCTCTCTCTCTCTCTCTCTCTCTCTCTCATCTCTCTCTCCTCTCTCTCTCCTCTCCTCTCTCTCGCTCTCCTTTTCCTCTCTCTCTCTCTTCTGTTCTGTCTCTTTCTCTGTCTCTCTCGTCTCTCTGTTTCTCTGTCTCTTCCTGTCTCTCTCTCTGTCTCTCTGTTCTTCTCTCTCTCCTTGTCTCTCTATCTCCTCTTCTGTCTCTGTCTCTCTCTCTGTCTCTCTCTCTGTCTCTCTCTCTGTCTCTCTCTCTTTCTCTCCCCTGTGTCTCTCTTATCTCTCCCTCTTCTCTGTCTGTCTGTCTCTCTCTCTCTCTCTCCTGTCTCTCTCGCTCTCTCTCTCTCTTCTCTCCTCTCTTCTCCCCCCCCCCCCCCTCTCTCTCTCTCTCTCCTCCCCCTCTCTCCTCTCTTCTCTCTCTCTCTCTCTCTCTCTCTCTCTCTCTCTCTCTCTGTCTTTCTCTTCTGTCTCTCTGTCTCTCTCTGTCTGTCTCTTTCTCCTGTCTCTCTCTGTCTCTCTCGTCTCTCCTGTCTCTCTCTCTGTCTCTGTCTCTCTGTCTCTCTCTCTGTCTCTCTAACATTTCTTTGGATGTCTTCTATATAATAGTTTTACATTTAACTCAGATTTGAGCATCCTCTAAATCACAATCTTGCACTGTCTTTTCTGCATGACCAACCTCAACAATATCTCTGCATGACCAACCTCAACAATATCTCTGCATGACCAACCTCAACAATATCTCTGCATGACCAACCTCAACAATATCTCTGCATGACCAACCTCAACAATATCTCTGCATGACCAACCTCAACAATATCTCTGCATGACCAACCTCAACAATATCTCTGCATGACCAACCTCAACAATATCTCTACATGACCAACCTCAACAATATCTCTGCCCTTTGAATTAAAAATGTCTTGTCAGGCTCATGAGAATTATATTAAGCTTAATCAGG
>NC_069415.1:52385878-52410878 GCF_026875155.1 Cherax quadricarinatus
TTTATGAGACAGACAAAAGTCAACCAGCAATTCATACTATCACGGAAAACATCTACAGGTTTTCGTTGTACACTCACTTGGCAGGGACGGTTAGTACTCTGGGTGGGTTGCTGTCTAGCCAACCTACTTTATCCCTAGGATTTTATATAAATATATTATATATAATATATATATATATATTATATATATATTTTTTTTTTTTTTTCAACAAGTCGGCCATTCATCCACCGAGGCAGGGTGACCAAAAAAGAAGGAAACAATTTTCGTCTTCTGAGTTCCCCTTTTTAGTAATCTTTACAGGAAAAAGGGGTTTACTTAGCCCATTGTCTCCCGGCCTTTTGTTGACTTTTACAACAGGCATGCGGCTTACGGAGGAAGATTCTTATTCCACTTCCCCATGGATAATATATTATATATATATATATATATATATATGCCAAAATAAAACCCTCTGAAAGAATAGAGAAATTCCAAGCGCTTCTTGACTACTCACTAGTCTCGAAAGCGCTTGGGAATTTCTCTATTCTTTCAGAGTGGTTTATTTTTCATTATTTGAAATCACCTGTTTACTGTGATCTTTATTGCATATTATTTTTTATATATATATATATATATTATATTATATATTATTATATGTCATATTTATATATATATATTATATATATATATATTATATATATATATATATATATATATATATATACAGTGGGACCCCCGGCCTTAACGATCACCTCCAAATGCGACCAATTTATGTAAGTTGTATTATGTAAGTGCGTTGGTACGTGTATGTGTAGGGGGTCTGAAATGGACTAATATACTTCACAATATTCCTTTGGGAAAAATTCGGGTCAAGTACTGGCACCTGAACTTACTACTGGATGGAAAAAAGTTCGTTAAACCGGGGTGTCCACTGTATATATATATATTATATATAAATATATACAGTGGACCCCGGTTAACGAAACCCTTTTTCATTCAGTAGTATGTTCAGGGTTGCCTGTACTGACCGAATTTTTTCCCATAAGGAATATTAAATGGTGAAGTAGATAAGTCCATTTCAGACCCCAAACAAAACAATACAAACGCACTTCATTAATACACTAATAATTGGTCGCATTTGGAGGTGATCGTAAGCGGGGGTCCACTGTATATATATATAGATAGATATATATATATATATATTTATATATTATATATTTATATATATATATATATTTATATTATAATATATATATATATATTATATAAATTTTACTATTCTTTCTTTCCTTTCAACACACAGGCCGTATCCCACCGAGGCGGGGTGGCCCCAAAAAGGAAAAAACGTAAAGTTTCTCTTTTACATTTAGTAATTTACAGTGGACCTCCGCTTAACGTCACCTCCAAATGCAAACCAATTATGTAAGTTTGTATTTATGGTAAGTGCGTTTATAGGGAGGTTACTGGGGGTCTGAAATGGACTAATCTACTTCACATTATTCTTTGATGGGAAAATATTCGTCAGTAACTGGCACCTGAAACATACTACTGGAATGAAAAAAGATTCGTTAACCGGGGCGATCCCACTGTATACAGGAGATGAGGTTTACTAGCCCCTTGCTCCCGGCATTTTTAGTTGCCTCCTTCAACACGCTATGGCTACGGAGAGGAAGATTCTGTTCCACTTCCCCATGGAGGTAAGAGAATAAAGAACAAGATACTGTAAGTAAATATTAGAAAACCCAGAGGGGGGCTGTTTATTTATGCTTGAACTTGTATGTGTATTGTGACCTAGTGTAAGTTGGAAGTAGCAGCATACCTGAAATGTTGCATATTTATGAGGACAGAAAAAAAAGGTCACAACAATCCTACCTTCATGTTAAACAAAATTACAGGCTTCTGTTTTACACTTACTTGGCAGGACGGTAGTTTCCTCCCTGGAGGCGGGTTTTGTGTTCTACCAACCTATACCTAGGATCTTTATATATTATATATATTATTATATATATACTATATATATATATATAGTATAGATATATTATGCAATAAGTCACAGTAAAACAGGTGAATTTTAGAATATGCAAAACAACCCACTCTGAAAGTATAGAGACTCAAGTGTTTGTGACTACCTCACATTTTTCAAGGGAAACTATGCAAATATCCTTGATAATGTGAGTTATAGTCACGTAGGCCACATGAATTTCTCTATCTTTCAGAGGGTTGTTTTGGCATAACATATATATATTTATATATTATAATATATATATATTTATATATATATTTATATATATATATATATATTTTTCTATATATTTTTTTATATTTATTTTTATAAATATTTATATATATTTATAAATATTTTTGTTGTGTTGGAAAATCATAGGTCAGGTTGCTTTATCTTCTCCAAATGTCTTTGGGATGGATAAGTTAACAAACTGATTCTGCGAGCTTTAGCTGTGTAACATTATTTCAGTCCTATGTGTTGGATAGTTTTGTAATAATATTTTTCTTTGCTTTTTTTTGCAGTGTTAATGTGTGTATCTATTTGCCATGTTTGTTTAGCATGAAACCTTACTTCTCTCTACCCATTCGTAATAAAGAGGGTAGAATTACCGTCAATATGTAATGTATAATGGTTTAACAAGTGCAACTAATGTGACATTTATTGTGGCAAGTTCGCTCTCCAGGAGCTTTATCAAGACATTACAAACAATACATGGACACTGAGGGTATATAAAGGCCAGAGTGAGGTGAATACTAATTGAGGTACCATTTCGATGTTCACTAGCCGGTAGAGTTGTTGTAGTAGTGACAAAAGTGAAGACAATATGGTAGAGCTATTATTTGTACATGGTTAAAAGGGATAATAAATGTATTCTTGGGTAACATTAAAATAGGTTGGACAATAACGTGTCTGGTAAGAGGCCAGTTGTTTTCAAGTGTTCTATCTCTTGTAACGTGCTTTGTTTGTAGTTATAACAGGAGTGACTATGTGATGGCAGGGTTTACTGTTTTCAGGAGGTGGATTCTTGCTAAGACTTCGGAGATGGTGAAAGCTGCGTTGTTTTGTTTAAATTGTTATTCGGAAACAGCGATCAGTGTGATTCAGGCACTTGCGTGTGCGGAAATTAGTTCTTTTATCATAATGTGGGCGTTCTTTGAATTTCATAAGATGTTTGGTGGAATTTCGGTGTTGTACACAGGCTGTTGTTTAAGTTGTGTTCCTACATGCGTATATGTGTTAATTGAGGCGGGTTTGTCGAGGTTTCTGCGTTTCACCTACGTAGATCTTGTCACAGCATTCCACAGGGTATGTGTAAACTCCGGCATTGAATCTGGTTCTCGTGGTGCTTGGGTTTTGTCCTGGTTTGATCCTCTGATTGAAGTGGTAGGAAGCGAGGGCGACTCTAGGTGTTAGCTTGTGAAAGTACTTTGAGACGTTTAGTCGCAACCTGCTGTTGGAAGAATTATAACTTTGTTGGGACTAGCGGTGTTTGATGCGCTGGGGAGAATTGATGATCTGAAGAGCTATTTTCTTGCAGTCTTTGTGAAAAAAAAGTAGGAAAAATTGGTAACTCAGTGAATGTTTTTCAGGTTGATTGTAAGTACTTTCCTCGTCAAGAAAATCAGGACTACAAATTCGGTATGCTCTAGGAAAAAACCCGATGATGACTCTTTTGGTCTTGGTATTTGATGGAATTAGAAGTGTGTGAGATCATTTTTATTGCAGGGGTGGCTGTTTACGATTAACTTGTAATCTTAGGTTGTTGTCTTACTTTGTGAATCGAGGGTCGAGGAAGAGGTAGTTGTCATTGGAATTCTTCTTCTAGTGTATCTGTAATCGCTGGTTCAAATGCGTTGAAGGCCTTTGCCTGAAGAGATCCCGTACACAAAACGTTTTGGGTTATTTCGAGGACTTATTCATGTACGTAACCAAGTGACGCTTGAAGGGATGTATTTGGGCGGAATGTGTTCGGGACTCTAGGTGTTCCATGTATAAGTTGGCTAGGACCGGGCACTTATTGGGGACCCCTTCCCATGCCGTTGGTTTGTTTGTAGAGCTTGTTATTGTAGGAAAAACAGTTGAAGTTAAACAGAGTTCAATCATGTTCATCAAATTCTCCGGGAGGGGTAAAGGAAGATTATGGTCCTGATTGACCCCTCCGCCCTTTACGTCGTGAACCTCGATGGCTTTTTTGGTAGAGTTACTTTTTGTGAAGAGGGGAAGTCTCATCCAAACTGCTTAGTATCTTGGTTACGGATGGAGAGGTTACGGATGCGGTCTTTTGAGACGGTCGCCTGAGTGTTTAAGATATGAGCGGGGCTGATGGTCCCCAGAAGGCACGGAAAGGATGTTTGGCAAGAACTCCGGCTAGTTTGTGTGGGACAGCACGCTTATTCCTGCGTGAATTGGTCTGAGGGAATATTGTTGTTTTATGGGTCTTGGGTAAACCATACATGTGTGCTGGTTAGGGTTGCTTGGTAACAATACAGAAGTTTCTTCCCTTCTCTAGTGCGTTTGAGTATTTGTCTGGTTTTGTATAGGAAAGTCTTTGGTGTGCGTCTTCCCACTGTTGAGTGCTGATGGGTTTGTATGTAGATTTTGATCATTCAAAAGGTCCATCTTTTTAGTGTTGTTGTCACTGTGTTGGTATGACGACTCCACCTCCTTTGTCGGCGGTGGTGACTGTAATGTTGGGGTCGTTGGCGAGGTCCTTAAGGGCAGTAGATGTTTCTTCTAGGGAATGATTAGAAGAAGAAGGTTCACATAAAGCTGCAGTGAGAAAGGCCTGTATATAACCTTCTGGAAGTTGCTGCCACTGTGTCTATGGTTCCTGGTAACAAGATTGAGTTGATTGTTAGGATTTGCGTATTGTTGGTGGTAAATTTGAGTCCCAGACTCAGTGCTTGTTTCTCGTAGTCTTGTTAAGGTGCGTACGATAAGTTGTTTATCAGGGATTCGCGTCCAACTTTCCTTCCATCGACTGTTAGTGCAGAGGTATGAAGTTTGCGATTGAGTTTGATCTTCTGTTGGAGGTAGCTGTGGTGACTGTTGCTGAGAATATGTCTGCTGTCTGTGTTGCGTCATTTCTGAAGATTGGCCCTCATATTCCTTGCCAGTTTTCAAAAGGATTCTTAGCGATCTAACCAGGACAAAACCCAAGCACCACGAACAGTCAATGCAGGAGTTACCACCTATACATCTGTGGAGGCTTGTGATCAAGCTACGTAGGTGAATCAGCAAGAAACCTCGACACCCGCCTCAATGAACACATATACGCAAGTAAGGGGAACGACAACTTTTAAACAACGACTGTGTAACAACCACCGAAATTCCACAATCATCTTATGAATTCAGCGTCGGCCCAATTAGTGATAAAAGAAGAAACTAATTTCGGCACACGCACAGTGCCTTGGATTCAGACTGATCGCGTATTCAAAACAATTAAAACAAACAACGGCAGCATCACATCTCCGAAGTCTTAGCCAAGTATCCTCCTGAAAACAGTAAACCCTTGCCATCACAGAGTCTTCCTGTTTATTACTACACAAAGTACAGAGAGTGAACACTGAAACAAGCTGCCTCATTCCAGTTTATATTTGGCACAACCTATTTTTTGTTACCCATGTTAGTAATAGCTCTTTTATATCCTTTTTACTCATGTTACGAATTAATTGCTCTTACCATTATTGTATTACTTTGTCACTCTACTACTCACTACTACTACCACTAGTGAAACATCGAAATGGTACTCCAAACTAGTATTCACTCAATCTGTGCCTTTATATACCCTCTTGTGTCCATCGTTTTGTTTGTAATCGGCGTGATAAAGCTCTGGGGGCGAAACGTTGCCACAATAAATGTCCATTAGTTGCACTTGATGTCCTTTTACTTTTCTCTCTATCCTTCCATGTATGCCTTAAAATTATTGTCACAGTATGTTTTCATAGAATAAGAATTTTTTAAGTGCAATTCTTGACTCTCACTCTGTGAGGAAAGGAATGATTTAATAAATTAACTTTCATCTATTCTGGGAATTTTGGTGTGTGTGAGAGTGGAAGTCTGCAGAAAGAAATTTGATGGTGCATAGGAATGACACTATAATATCTGTGTGTGTCTCTCTCTTTGCACAGACAACCTCCTCAGAGAATTGTTTCTTGTGGCTCCACTGAAGTAAGAGTCATCAGAGATATTTTAATAGGTTTAAAAGTAGTTTTTTTTATAGTGTACAGTGTGTTGTATTTGTTTAATGTAATATGATTCACCAAATGTGGAATAAGTTCCAATAGGTGATCAAAGTTTAGGTCTTCAATAATAACGGTGATACCAATCTCTCTTTTGCTATGGTGTTGTAGGAGCTCTTATCATCCATTCAGGTCTGTTATTTTCTTCTTTAGGCAGATTAATCCCATGCACATGAAAACTTTGCCATAATTATTTAAAACCGAGTCAAAATGCTTACTTGAATGACTTTTTGTAGTTTTTATGTCTAGCCATAATTAAATTTAATTTTATATGGTAGTGTATATATATAGATATTATATATATATTTTTTTATATAATATATATATATTATATATATATTTATATATTTATATATATATTTTATTTATATATATATGTATAATATATATATATATTTAATATATATTAAATATATATTTATATTATATTTATATATATATATATATATATATATATATATATATATATATATATTAAAACACTGATCTCTGGCGAAGCAGAACTCGACCTACACGAACCGTTAGGACAAGTGTAGGCAGTGCTTTACCATATTACCCACACATGGACCAATTCCTGGCATGTAGCTTGAGCTAAATGTTTGATCCAAGGCAGCAGCTTTTTCAGGGAGAAGGCTTACAGTTTTCATCTCATCCCCTGCATGCATCAGGCCTTGGATCTATAGTGGAGCTCATGCTACACGCCTAGGTATATATATTATATATAGTTATATATAATATATATATATATTATATATATAATATTATCTATATTTATATATAATTAAATTTATATATCTATAGTATATTATATATATTATATATATATAATATATTATATATAATAATATATATATTATATATATTTTATATATAATATATATATATATTTTTATCATATAGTATATATATTATATATATATTTATATTTACTATATATTATATATATATATATTATATATATATATATATATATATTATATATAGATATATATATTATAATATATTATATATATATATATATATATATATATATATTTTATATATATATATATTTATTTTATATATACTATAATATATATATATATTTATATATATAATTATATATATATATCATCATAGATATATATAGATATATATATATATATATAATTATTATATTATATATATAATACATGTGGACCCCCGCATAGCGAACGCCTTGCATAGGCGAACATTCCGCATTAGCGAACGCTTTGACGCAAAATTTTGCCCCGCCTAGTAGGACAAAAACCAGCCTCAGCGAACTTCGTCCGAGAGCGTCAGATGTGCGGCCTCAGCCAGCCCTCAAATGTGCCGCCTGTCCCATTGTGTACCAGCTAGCCTCGCCGGTTAACATTCAAGCATACACCCGATATTTCGTATATTACAGTCGTTTTGGGTTTCTGTTTGTTGAAAAATATAAGTGACCATGGGCCCCACAAGAAAGCTTTGTGCCAACCCTGATGGTAAAAAGGGTGAGAATTAGTATGGAAATTTAAGAAAGATTGTGAAGGGTTTGGGGCTAACCCTGAGAAGCTATGCCAGTTGTGGAATCCATTGGGATACTTCAAAAATTAAGGAAATGTGTGCACAGTGGGGGTGAACTGCAAACCTTTATGGATGAAAATCACCCTGCCACAGTGTTGCACGGCGTGCTGGTGACTTTCTTTCAATGTCAATGTTATGGCCCATTTTTGACAATATCCGTAAAGGATCGGGAGGTACAGTGGCTCTATGGACAGAATAAGAAGTCCAGTGTCTCTGTAGCTGGTCCCTAGTGGGTATTAAATAGAAGAAGGGAAATAACCCGGAAAAGGGACTTGCCTCCCTAAGTGTGAATGGTAGGCGGGTTTCCCTTCTATAACACTGTTATCTATCTCTCTCCCCTCCGCCCCATCCTGTCATATCTTGCACATGTTCGGCTATTAATGTTATGTGTGTCATGTTATATTGTGCATGCCTTTTTCAGTTTGTGTGTACTAATATATTAACTTGGTTTTGTGGGTTGTTAATAAATGGTGTTGTTCTATTCGTTGGCGGGTGTCGGTCTAGGTGTTGTATTGTTATTTCACTTTGTGTTAGGTGGGGGGGAAATTGTATTGAGCAGAGGCGATTCAGGGAGCTGTTCGTAATGCAAAGAGCGGCTCGGATGTTTGGGAGAGTTGGCGGGGGCTAGCATTCGGGTGTGTGTGTGTGTTTGTGGGGTGTGTGTGTGTGTGTGTGTGGTGTGCTGTGTGCTGTATGTGTTCGTGTGGTGTGTGTGTGTGTGTGTGTGTGTGTTGGTGTGTAGTGTGTGTGTGTGTGTGTGTGTGTGAGTGTGTGTGTTTGTGTGTGTGTGTGTGTGTGTGTGTGTGTGTGCTGTGTGTGTGTGTGTGTGTGTGTGTGTGCTGTGGGTAGTGTGTGCTGTGTGTGTTTGTGTGTGTGTGTGTGTGTGGTGTGTGTGTGTCGTGTGTGTCGAGTGTGTGTTGTAGTGTTGTGTTGTGTGTGTGTTGTGTTGTGTGATAGTTTGTGTCATGTGTATGTGGTTTGTCGTGTGTGTCGGGACGAGTGTGTTGTGTGTGTGTTGTGGTGTCGGGTGTGTGTGTGTTATGTGTATGTGTGTGTGTATGTGTGTGTGTATGAGTACTGTTTCAGAGTACTGTGTATTGTAGTTATGTGTGTATGTGTATGTGTCGGGTGTGTATATGTGTGTGGTGTGTATGTGTGTCGGTGTGTGTGTGGTGTGTGTGTGTCGTGTGTATGATGATGTTGTGTGTGTGTGTGTGTAGTTGTGTGTGTATGTGTGTGTTTGTGTTGTGGTGTGTGTGTGTGTGTATGTGTGTGTGTCGTGTGTGTTGAGTGAGTGTGTCAGTGTGTCTGTGTGTGTGTGTGTGTGGGTGTTGAGTGTGTGTTTTAGTGTGTGTCTTTGTGTGTGTGTGTGAGTGTGTGTGTTGTGTGAGTGAGTGTTTTGTGATGATGTGAGTGTGAGTTGGTTGATTATTTTTATATATTATATATTTTTTATAATCCCCCCCCTCGCCCTCCCCCCCCCCCCCCCTATATTATATATTTATTTTACTAGTTATATAGTTTTTGTATATATATAGTATTGTTTGTGTGTGTGAGAGTTGTACGTGTGTTTTCGATTTTTTGTTCTTTGTGTGAGATTTTGAGTGTTGCTGTCGTGTTGGGTATGTCGTGTGTTAAGTGTGTTTGTGTTGTGCCTGTGTAGGCGTGTGTGTGTGTATACTTTTGATTTAGTTTTAATTTATATTTATTTATTTTTTTTTACCTATATTTATTTTTTATCTTTTTTTAAGTCATATATTTTTTTATATATAGATATTTATGTATTTATATTATATATTTATAGATATATATTTTATATGTATATATATTTATTTTTTTTTATTATTATATGTTATATATTTTAGAATATATATATTTATATATATATATTATATATATATATATCCATATATATTATATAATATATATATATATTATATATATATTTATATATTATATTATATTATATATATATATATATATATATATATATAGATATATATATATATAGAATATATATATTCAACTTATATATATACATTATATATATATAATATAATTTAGTATACTATATTCATATCCATATAAATTTATATATAATATATAATTATATATATATATAATATATAATTATTAATGGTTATATATATATAAATATATATAAATATTATGTATATATATTTATTTATATATTATTATATATGCTGGAAGCACTTATATAGTATAATTATATATATTTATTATAATATATTTATTTATATAATATTAAATGATCTATTTTATATATGTATATATATAGTGGTATAAATGATATAATGTTACTAATGAAATTGCTTTATCAATCGCTGCACATATGAAGTATATAGAGAGATAAAACCACCCACAACACACTCACCTATACCACCCCTCCCACTCCCCCCCCCCCCCCCTCGCCCCTCCCCACCCCCCCCACCCCCCCCCGCCCACCCCCCCACCCTCCCCCCCCCACCCCTCGCCCTAAATGTAAACTGTGTTAGAACTATCTTATGTAGTATGAGACAGTCCCCAAAACCACACCCTATCTCATGTCCATTTCTCCACCCGATGTATCATCACACTTTGTGTGAGATCTACCTCCTCTCCACCCTCCCCCCCCCATCTCCGCCGTTATAAGTGAATCACTCCTCGCCGTTCTTTAGTTTATCAATTAAATACTATGACCTACAAATTATATCCCCCCCCGCTTCACAACACAAACAAACACGCATTCCACTTCGCTGACAACAATTTCCTCCCCCTCCCCGCCCCCCTGCGCTCCCCCCAGCCGCCCCCCCTCTGCCGCCCCCCCTAGGCACCCTCCCGCACGCCCCCCTCCCCTCCATCCCTTGGCCCCCGACGTTAAGTAGTTTTTTTTGAGAGGAGGGGTGGCATTATATGGCACGTCTTGACATAGGTGTAAGTTCGATTAGTGAATTTTGGTGATTTTGTTTTCTTTCTTTTTGGGTCAAACCCTACTTGGTGGGAGACTGCAGGGTTTGTTTTTCTTGAAAATTTATAATTAAAGAATAATAGTGATATTGCAGTAAGTTAAAATAAATAATGTGAGTGTAAATTATAAATATTTTAATTCAACAAGATAACACTATTATTTTCTTGAGATTTACTTTATACCATTTATGTGCTTTTGTGAGTTCTGAGAATTTTTACCCCCCAGAATGCCTGGCCTTGTGCAAGAATTGTTGGTTGCTTTCCCTGAAAACCTAACAAGGTTATTGCTGCTCGGTAGCCCACTGATGAACTATCCTCTCAGCATGGTTCGATCTGGCTCCTGCGTGAAGATACTTGTCCCCAGGTTTCCTTTCTTTAAGATCTTACACTGCAGTATTGTTTTTTGCGATCTCCTAGTAAGTTGTTGAATAGGTCTGGGGCCATAGACATGAATCAGCTCCAGTGTTTTTTTTATCCCTTCGATGTCAAACATAAAGATCTACTTTCCACTCTGCGATAGCGCTCGCGTATTACTTTGAAAATCAAAACATCAATTTTCCTCTCTTCTTAACCTTTCAGGGGTCCAAGGCCTCAAAATTGGAAGGAAGGTGCCCCAGTGTCCAAGAAATTTTGAAAAAAAATAAAAAATATTTTTTCTACTGAATTAACCCTTTGACTGTGTCAGGCCCCTCTCTGAATAATTGTCATTCTATTATGTTGCCAAATATTCAATGTAAAAAATATATAAAAATAATTCGTTTCTCTTTATGTATAAAATGTGTTATAGATTATTTTTCTGAGTGTGTTAGTCACAAAAATAAAATTTTTTTCCGCCATCGTAGGGTACTTTCCCGAGATTTTTGAGTACTGGGAAGTTATGCTGAAAATGAGACGGGTAACGTGTGCGCTTACTGCAGGCGACGGCCGCTCTCATGGGTTACTGTGGTTTTGGCTAGGGGGAGAGTGGGTGCGGGGGCCCTAGTGTTGATGGGGAGGCTAAAATAGAAATAGTGTTGTGGCAGTTGTGAACCTTAAGGTTGGCGGCTAGTAGGGTGAGTGAGTCACTAGCGAGCGGGGTGTCTTCTATTATTGCTCTACATTCATATGTATTGGTGCTATGTGTAGGGGGGTATTTTAGGGGGGTAATTTTTTCTTTATTTTATACCACAACAAGAAGCCCATCAACACAGAAGAGGAGGAAGACAAAACAGCACGAGGAGCAGGAAGGAGGAGAGGGAGACGCGGAGGAGCAGAGATCATGCAACAAGGAAGGAGTGAAGGCGGAAAAGGCGGAGGAGCGGGAAGTCGAGGACACGCAGAGGCCAGGCGAGGAAGAGAGAGGCGGAGGAAGAAGCAGGAGGGGACGGAGGAGGAGGAGGGAGGAGGAGGCAGGGAGGAGGTAGGAGCCCAAGAGGGAGGCGGAGGAGGAGGCGGGAGCGAGGCAGAAGAAGAGCCCGACAGAAGAAGAAGGAGAAGCAGACACGCACGCAAGACAGACGAACGAAGAACGACCGAAGCAGCACGAAGAAGACGAGAAGATACATCGAAGCAAAGCAACACAAATGACAGCGAGAATAGGCAAGCACCGCAGACGCCGGCGACAAGCACAGAAACGTAAAGAAGAAGGAAGCTGAGCCGCCACGGAGACGCAAGCACAAGACCGACGACAGGAAGAGGACGCACCGAAAGACGACTCAAGAGAAGAAGCCAGCGCAGCCATGGGACAGACGCTAGAAAAGAAAGACGAGCCAGCACAGACGGACCCGAACGAAAGAACGAAGACCGAAGCGCAGAAGACGCCGAAGAAGAAGATCTACCGCAGAAGCCACGCCGCCGCACCCGCGACAGCAACCGACGCCCCGGGGGTCGTTTGGCTTATGATTGTGGTGTATTAGGCACAGAAGTCGCGCAGGCCCGGTCTATGTGTCATAAGGGTGCTTCTGTAAGATGCTCGGCCCCTCGCCACGGTCCAAAAACAATGGAGCCGGCCCCCATATCATTCTCGGATGATGCTGCCATTCCCCTCCCTCCCATTACCTATCTATTTTATCTTTCTCCCTCACTCATATCTGCCTCCAAACTGCTCACTCCTTATTTCATCTCGTCCTGCCTATCTCTGTCTCAACACGGTAACAACCATAATAATACAAGTTACTTTGTGTCAATACCTAGGTAGGGTAATCGGTCGCTGTCTCTCTCTCTGGGCTCTCTCTCTGTCTCTCTCTGTCCTCTCTCATCTCTGTCCTCTCTCTCTCTCTTCCTCTCTCTTCTCTCTCCTCTCTCTCTCTCTCTGTCTCTCTCTCTCTGCTCTCTCTCTCTGTCTCTCTCTCTCTGTCTCTCTTCTCTCTCTCTCTCTCTCTCTCTCTCGTCTCTCTCTCTCTCTCTCCTCTCTCTCTCTCTCTCTCTCTCTCTCCTCTCTCTGTCTCTTCTCTCTCTCTGTCTTCTCTCACTCTCTCTCTCTCTCTCTCTCTCTCATCTCTCTCTGTCCCTCTCTCTCTCTCTCTCTCTCTTCTCTCTCTCTCTCTCTCTCTCTTCTCTCTCTTGTCCTCTCTCTCTCTCTCTCTCTCCTCGCTCTCTCTTCTCTCTCTCGCTCTCTCTCTCTCTTCTCTCTCTCTCTCTCTTCTATCTTCTCTCTCTCTCTCTCTCTCCCTCCAACCTCTTTCCTCCTCCTCCTCTTCCTCCTTCTTCTCTCCCTCCAACCTCTCATCCCTCTAAACTACCTTTGTCTACCACCTTCTTCCCACCTACCTTTTTTCTTTGCACATTCTCTTTCCTCCATCCTCTTCCTTCCTACACAGCCCTACCCCAACCTCTTTTCCTCCTCAGCTACCTCCAACCTCTTCCTTCATCCTCGCTGTCTTCCAACCCTCTTCTTTTCCATCCACTGCCTACCACCAACTTCTTCATTCCTTCTGTTACCTCCAACTCTCCTCCCATCAAGCTCCTTCCTTCAAGCTGTTCCTTCCTCCCCAACATTCATTTTGTGATAAATTTACACTAGTGCATGAAGACTCATGTTAAATGTGTGGTAAGTGTAAATTTGCCTACATAATAAGAGGAAGTTTGTTGTTTAAAAAAGAATTATCAGAAGAGAAGTGTAAAAGTTTTTTCATAGTATCCAGTAACCTGAAATTTCTAACATAATGAAGGAATTATTGATCTTTTTGTTTTTGTTTTGTACAAGCTTTAGGGCTGTTGTTATTGCTTGTCATGTATTATACATAATAACCCAAACTTTGGAGATCAGGGAATGTTATAGGTCTTGTCTGTGTCTGTGCTGGAACCAATGTCAAATTGTGGTTTGACTCACTGAGAATGGTCTAAAATTGAACTGAAACTTTGTGTTAATGTTTTCATCCAAAGGGTGGATTATTTGTGCGATTGTTGCAGCCACTGTATTGGAACTTCATTCGTCACAATTACTGTATGAGTGTGCTTCTCTGAATGTCCCCTGTGGGGTGATGGTTTGTGTGTGTGTGGGTGTAATCAACCTATTTGTGATTGCAAGGCGGGGGTTGGAGAGGTTCAGCGACTGTGTGGGGGGTGGGTGGAGTTGTGTGATTGGAGTATTGTTGAGTGTTAGTGTGATTTTATTGGTGTGTGATGATGTTTTTGTGTGTGTGAGTTTATTTTGATAGAGAGTAAATGTTTTGTATTGTGAGTGTAATTTTGATATAGAGTTTTTTTAGAGTGTTAGATTGTCTGGAGCTTTTTTGTCATGACTCCCAGTCTTGGTGCCAGCGGCGGGTCCACCGTGCTGGCGTCGGTTTGCACGCACGGACACCGCCCACATACCCATCTCGGTCACTGGCGGAGCTGACGGCTCGGTTGAGGGGTATGGTCCGCCCGGACCTGGGATGGTTAGGTACGCACGACACGAGGCTGCAGCTTTAAGGGTTTTGGGCAAGATTTTTGTGGTGCGACTGCGTCCGTGTCGACCGAGCACCAAGCGTCAGATCGCCCCGTCGACGGGGGGTGTTCTGTTTAGCCTGTTTCTGGCCTAGGCGGTAACGTTTCGGGGGGTAATCGCTCGTACTTTTTGGGGGTCGGTGGGCGCTGGTTTAGGGCGGGTATGGGGACCAGCGACAACATCGCGAGCAGCGGCGCGCTCCGGGGGCTCGCAGCGCTCTCTAGGAGCACAGGGCTCCTGGAGAGGGTCGAGCACATGCTGTAGAGGGCAGGGGCAGGTGTTAATCGGATGGGAGGGGGGGTTTTTTCAGCGCTGTTTGCGGTAGGGGGAGCCAGGGGTGCTATAAATAGCAGAGAGAGACGAGAGAAGACAGAGGAGAGAGCGAGAGAAGGAACGCAAGAAGACAAAGCAGCCACAGAGTACAGCACTCAGAGAAAACGAGACAGAACAGAGCCGAGTAAGGGGGTAGAGAACGAGAAGCGAACGAGAGAAGAGTAGGATAAGAGAAAGAGAGAGACGAAGAGAGAAAGAGAGAGAAAGAACAAGAGAGAGAGAGAAGAGAGAAAGAGACGCGAGAGAGAGCTGAAGAGGGAGAGAGAGAGAGCGCCTCCAGAACATTGAGGCAGAACAGAACAACACGCGCGAGAAGCGACAGAAGCAAGCCGCGAAGAGAGAGAGCACGAAAGAAAAGAGCGGGAGAGAGAGAAGCAGAGAGAGAAGAGCCGGCAGAGAGAGAACAATAGATAGGGGAGGGCGGAAGAGGAGGAGGCCACAGAAGATGGACAGCGAGTAGAGCGAACCAAGAGAGAGAGAGAAGGTAGGCCACACACACGAGCAGAGAAGCAGAGGAGCAAGGGAGAGAGAGAGCGTAGAAGAGGAGAGACGAGAAGAGAGAAGAGAGCGAAGAGGAGACGAAGAGACGAGGAGAGAGAGAAGATCAGTAGCGCAGAGAAGACGAGAGCAGCGCGAGAGCTCGAGCAAAGGAGACGAGTTCCTATCTCGCGCCGCGCGCTCTCTCTCTCTCTCCTCCTCTCTCTCCTCTCTTCTCCTCCTCTCTCTCTCCTCTCTCTCTCTCCTTCTTCTCTCTGCTCCCTCTCTCTCCTCTCCTCTTCTCTCTCTCCTCTCTCTCTCCTCTCCTCTCTTCCCTCTCTCTCTCCCTCTCTCTCTCTCCTTCTCTCTCTCCTCTCTCTCTTCCTCTCTCTCTCTCTCCTCTCTCTCTCTCTCTCTCTCCTCTCTCTCTCTCCATCTCTCTCCTCTCTCCCTCTCTCTTCTCTTCTCTCTCTCTCTCTCTCTCTCTCGTCTCTCTCTCTCTCTCTCTCTCTCTCTCTCTCTCTCTCCCTCCCTCCTCCTCTCTCTTCTCTCTCTCTCTCTCTCTCTCTCTCAACAACGGACCGGCCATATCCCCCGAGGCGCAGGGTGGGCCCCAGAAAAGAAAAAACAAGTTTCTTTTTCAAATTTAGTAATTTATACAGAGAGGGGTTACTAGCCCCCTTGCTCCCGGCATTTTAGTCGCTTTTTCTACACGCATGGTGACGGAAGAAGAATTCTGTTCAACTCCCCTGGAGATAAGAGAAATAAACTTGAACAAGAGAACTAGAATCTCATTTGATGCCCCCGGAATCCCATGATGTTTTGGGCTAAACACCTGCACCTCATCACCATGAGCACCTGCGTTGAACCTTGGCATACATTTACGATTAGAACGCACCGTGCCACACACATCTCACTTGTTCACTCGCAAGAAATCACTGAGTAAAGGGCTTGTGTACCAGTTATCGGTATATAATGTATGCCCCTTACCAAGATGAGGTACCATAACACTTCTCACTACGTCACCTGAGATACCCAATAACATCCTGGTATCTTTCAATGTTTTACTTCCCGTGTATACAACACTATCCAATACCAGGCCACTGTCACAGTCACAGAGTACAAACAGTTTTATACCAAAGCGCTTCCTCTTGTTCAGTATATACTGTTTTATTGACAGTCTACCTTTGAACAAAATCAAAGATTTGTCAAGTTCAAGATTCTTGAATGGATAAAAGTACATGTTGAACCTTTCTTTCAGATACATAAAAACATTTCTAATCTTATAAAACCTGTCACTTCTGTCAGGCCTGGTTTTGTCAGTGAAGTGCAACATGTGTAACAGTAAGATGAACCTGTTCACTGGGATGATTTCACTGAAGACCGGGGTACAAATTAGCTGATCTGTGGACCAGTATGCGTTTATATTATGCTTATAGACATGAGGCATAAGCAGTACTGTTGCAAAAAGCAGATACATTTCTGCAACAAGGAAATGGTATGGTGATACCGACAAGATGTGGAAAAAGACACTTATGTACAGTTCAGGACATTTATTAAAGGAAACGTTTCGCCACGAGTGGCTTCTTCAGTCCTAATAGGACTGAAGAAGCCACTCGTGGCGAAACGTTTCCTTTAATAAATGTCCTGAACTGTACATAAGTGTCTTTTTCCACATTTCTGCAACAGTTGTCTCTTTCCACCGGTGTAGTCTTGACTGTGGTGATATCATCGTATTTGCCAAGGTGTGCTCAAAATACTTGTTACTTTCCCTGACAATAGTTTCCATCAAGGGCTGGTCAAAGAATAATTCAAAAAATTTCAGTTCATTGGCAGTGGTTCCAAGGGGATAAGTAGGTAGAATTCCACTTTGAGAGTCATCAAAGTGGTGGGGCTTGGGAGCAAAATTGGGATTTTGCTTCCAATCCCAGATACGGTTTGCTGGTGCACACTGGACATCATAGGCTGGTTGTGCTGGTAGTTGTGGTTGTGGTGGGCTGGTGGCTGACGCTCCGCTTTGTCCTTGAACTGAGGAGTCAGCAGCGTGGGTCCCAGCCTGGGCTGGTGAGTTACGCTTGGGCATGGCACTACCATCACCACTACCACCACCTACTGATGCCTGTGGTCTATCCATGCCAAGTGTAGCCACATCATCCTCACTTTCACTGTCTATTCCTGGTGTAGGGCCACGTGATGTACTCCAGTATGTACTCTGTCCCCTGGGCACTGCATAGGGAACACTACCCAAGTGCATGCGGTGGCGTACATACCGACGCTTCACTGGTGAATATGTTTCCTCATTATCACTACTTGAATGATCGTCAAGAGCAATAAAATCACAATCCACGTCACTATCATCATCATTACTGAAGTCAGTGGCCTGGCCACGCTAAAATAATAGTTTTCTCTTGCGATGAGGTACAACTGACCGTGACTGAGGAATGCCCACACCAGAGATAGAAGGTTGAGGATCATCAGGGTTTTCTGCAATATTATCGATATCCTGGTCATTCCTTTCGGTCACTGACTGATCAGAGCCAAAGAATTCATCTTCATTTCCACTTCCATCAGAGTCAGAACTACCAGATAGGAAGAGGAGAGTCCCAATTTTCCTTGGAGTGAGAGCTGCCTTGCGACGATGCATGATGAACAAAGGTAACTGAGCTGGCGTTCCCACAATGCTATGCGGGCGCCTAGAATTTTTGTTTATGGCACACACACACCACGCAGACCCGTTCTCTCACATGTAGGCCTACCAGCATTTCGCGTTAAATTTGACGCCACTAGAATTTTGGCGTAAATCTACTGTTTGGACCCTGAACATAAAGCCGTAGATCTACGGGATGGACCCTGAAAGGGTTAAACGAAGAGCGCATTTTTATAAACGTTATAAGATAAAACAAAATTTTAGGGCCAGTACTTACTGAGATATAAGCCCACGAAATTGGTGCTAAATGATGAGGTGTCAGCAACATGGAGCACTGCTGCTTGCAGAAATAATAAACATTTATTGTTTTTTTTTTCCCCAATTCTTTTCTATTTATTGTTGTTTTCATGTTATGATAATAATGTTGTTGAGACAAATGTTTGGTACTGAATTAGTAATCATGCTGTCACAAACACACACATTCACATGGATAGATGAATTTGTACACCTGGTTCAATCACACACTATTGTTTACATATAATATATATATATATATATCTTCTTTCTTTCAACACACCGGCCGTATCCCACCGAGGCGGGGTGGCCTAAAAGGAAAAACGAAAGTTTCTCCTTTTCCATTTAGTAATATATACAGGAGAAGAGGTTACTAGCCCCTTGCTCCCGGCATTTTAGTCGCCTCTTACAACATGCATGGCTTACGGAGGAAGAATTCTGTTCCACTTCCCCATGGAGGTAAGAGGAAATAAACAAGAACAAGAACTAGAAAGAAAATAGAAGAAAACCCAAAGGGGTGTGTATATATATGCTTGTACATGTATGTGTAGTGTGACCTAAGTGTAAGTAGAAGTAGCAAGACATACCTGAAATCTTGCATGTGTATGAGACAAAAAAAAAAGACACCAGCAATCCTACCATCGTGTAAAACAGTTACAGGCTTCAGTTTTACATTCACTTGGCAGGACGGTAGTACCTCCCTGGGCGGTTGCTGTCTACCAACCTACTACCTAGGATATATATATATATTATTTATTTTTATTATCACACTGGCCGATTCCCACCAAGGCAGGGTGGCCCGAAAAAGAAAAACTTTCACCATCATTCACTCCATCACTGTCTTGCCAGAAGGATGCTTTACACTACAGTTTTTAAACTGCAACATTAACACCCTCCTTCAGAGTGCAGGCACTGTACTTCCCATCTCCAGGACTCAGGTCCGGCCTGCCGGTTTCCCTGAATCCCTTCATAAATGTTACTTTGCTCACACTCCAACAGCATGTCAAGTATTAAAAACCATTTGTCTCCATTCACTCCTATCAAACACGCTCACGCATGCCTGCTGGAAGTCCAAGCCCCTCGCACACAAAACCTCCTTTACCCCCTCCCTCCAACCCTTCCTAGGCCGACCCCTACCCCGCCTTCCTTCCACTACAGACTGATACACTCTTGAAGTCATTCTGTTTCGCTCCATTCTCTCTACATGTCCGAACCACCTCAACAACCTTCCTCAGCCCTCTGGACAACAGTTTTGGTAATCCCGCACCTCCTCCTAACTTCCAAACTACGAATTCTCTGCATTATATCCACACCACACATTGCCCTCAGACATGAATCTCCACTGCCTCCAGCCTTCTCCTCACTGCAACATTCATCACCCACGCTTCACACCCATATAAGAGCGTTGGTAAAACTATACTCTCATACATTCCCCTCTTTGCCTCCAAGGACAAAGTTCTTTGTCTCCACAGACTCCTAAGTGCACCACTCACTCTTTTTCCCTCATCAATTCTATGATTCACCTCATCTTCATAGACCCATCCGCTGACACGTCCACTCCCAAATATCTGAATACGTTCACCTCCTCCATACTCTCTCCCTCCAATTGATATTCAATCTTCATCACCTAATCTTTTTGTTATCCTCATAACCCTTTTCTTTTTCCTGTATTCCCCTTAAATTTTTCTTCTTTTGCACACCCTACCAAATTCTCCCCCCAAATTCGGGCAGCTTTTTTCAAAAACCCCCAAGGCACATTTCATCAGCAAAGGAGCTGTGACAACTCCCACTTTGTGGGATTCTTTATCTTTTAACCCACGCCTCTTGCAAGCCCTCGCATTTCTTCTTTACAACCCCATTATAAATATATTAACAACCAGGGTGACATCACAATCCTTGTTAAGGCCTACTTTTACGGGGGGAAAAATTTCCCTCTTTCCTACATACTCTAATTGAAGCCTCACTTTCCTAAAAAAAAACCTTCACTGCTTTCAGTAACCTACCCCCCTACACCATACACTTGAACATCTGCCACATTGCCCCCCATCCACCCTTTCTACCCCTTTTTCCAAATCCTAAATGCCACAAAAACCTTTTTCCTTTTCAAATACGTTCATTTTTTTTTCACTGAAACACCTGGTCCACAACCCCCTCCTTTCCTAAAGCCCCTTGTTCACGATCCTACTCCTTTTACTCTTAATTTTTTAAATTAAACTCTACCAACCTTTACCATTTTTAACTCAACAGACTTTCCCCCTTAATTTTGCACTCTCTTTTACCCCCTTTGCCTTTATACAAAGGAAACTTTTGCATGCTCTCTGCCAATCCCTGGGTACCTTACCCTCTTCCATCATTTTATTAAATAATTGCCCCAACCACTCCAAAAATTTATTCCCCCCCTGCTTTTAAACATTTTCTATCTTTACCCATAAACCCGGGGTGCCTTCCCCCCTTTCATTTTACCTACTGCCTCACAAACTTCCCCACACTCACAACTGGCTCTTCCCACTCCTACAAGATGTTATTCCTCCTTCCCCCTTACACAAAAAATCACAGCTTCCCTTTCTTCATCAACATTTAAAAATTTCCTCAAAATTTTCCCTCCATTTTCCCCAAATCCCCCTTAACTCCCCAATTTTATTAACTTCCTCCTTTTTTAACGGGCAAATCCATTTGTTCTTAGGCTTTTTAACTTGTTAATCTCATTCCAAAACTTTTTCTTTTTTAAAAAAAAAATTTTGTTGATAAAATTCCCCCACTCTTTTTTGCTCTTTTTTTAATTGCTTCACCACTCTCTTAACATTCTCTTTTTTCCATATTTCCCCTCCTTGCATCACTTTTTCTTTGTAAAAATTTCTCATTGCTAAATTTTTTCCCCTTACTACTCTCTTTAATCATCATTCCCCCAATCGCTCCTTTTCCCTCCTGCCCCACTTTCCTGAAACCACAAACTTCTGTGAACACACTAACACTACTTTTTTAAAAACCCTCCCCCAACCTCTTGACCCCATTGCTATGCTTCATTACCCACTACCTCCAATAGCTTTTTTTTCTTCCCTAACTGCCCCCTCTTTTAGTTTATAAACCTTCACCTCTCTTTTCCCCTGATGCTTTTATTCCCCTTTGGGATCCATCTACCTTTTTTTCTAATGAGCTACAACAGAAAGTGTTTGATATATCGGGGCCCCCTCATAAACATTACACCCTGAAGTCTACCAACAGTCTTTTTTCCCAAATCAAAACCCAAAAAAAACTCCTGTCATTTCCCCCTACATATACGTGTTATTTTTTTCCTTTTTTTCTTAAATAGTATTACCTATAAAATAAACCCCTTTCTATACAAAGTTCAATCAAGGGCTCCCTTTCATTTACACCGGCACCCCCAAAATTACCTCCACACCCTTCGAAAAGTTTTCCTATTTAGCATTCAGGGCCCCAAACCCCAATTCTCTCTCACTTGGGTTCAAAGGCTCCTATAAATTCACTTTAAATCTCCCCAAAAACTTCTCCCTCCCCTTTCTTTCCCCTTTTTCTCCAGGTGATACACCTTATTAGCCCACTTCTCGCATCCCCCCCCTTTACTTTAATCCACATAAATTTTTGAATTTACACATTTATATTTTCTTTTCTCCCTTTCCCTAAATGATATTTAACATTATGCTACCCCTTTTCTTTGCTCTAACTCTTCCAGTACTCCAGATTTAATCCCATTTATTTCCCCCCCCTGAAATCTCCTACCCCCCTTTAGCTTGTTTGCTTAAGCCCGGGAAACCAACTTTTTTCTTTTATAAACATCAGCAATCATCTGTTTTTTTGTCACCGCACTGTCATCCCACTATATTTTTATATATATTTATATATATATATCTGTTTTTATATATATTTATATATTTTTATATAAAATATATATATATATAAAATTTTTATATATATATAAAATATATATATATATATAATTAATGTTATAGGGAGTAGGTTGGTAGACAGCAACCACCCGGGGGGTACTACCGTCCTGCCAATGAGTGTAAAAAGAAAGCCGTAATTGTTTTACAGATGGTAGGGTTGTGGTGTTTTTTGTCTCATAAAATGCAAGATTTAAAGGGATGTCTTGCTACTTCTACTTACACTTTGGTCACACTACACTACTGTCCGTTTTTTTTTTATACACACTCATCTGGTTTTCTTTGATTTTTTCTTTAATTTTTCTTGGTCTTATTACTTTTCCTTTTATATCCATGGGGAAGTGGAATAAGAATCTTTCCTCCGTAAGCCATGCGTGTTGTAAAAGTCAACTAAAATGCCGGGAACAATATGCTAGTAACCCCTTTTCCTGTAAAGATTACTAAAAAGAATAAGAAGAAGAAAATTGCCAAAGTGGGAAGTCTGAATGTGTGTTTATGTTGTGCAAATGATAAGAAAGGGATGATTGTGGATGTTATGAATGAGAAGAAACTGGATGTCCTGGCTTTAAGTGAAGCAGAGCTAAAGAGGGTGGGAGAGTTTCAATGGAAAGGAATAAATGGGATTAGGTCAGGGGTTACAAATAGAGTTAGAGCTAAAGAAGGAGTAGCAATAATGTTGAAGGATAATCTATGGCAGGAAAAGAGGGACTACAAATGTATAAATTCAAGGATTATGTGGAGTAAAATAAAGATTGGATGTGAAAAGTGGGTTATAGTAAGTGTGTATGCACCTGGAGAAGAGAAGTATAGAGGAGAGAGAGAGATTCTGGGAAATGTTGAGTGAATGCATGGGGAGTTTTGAATCAAGTGTGAGAGTAATGGTAGTTGGGGATTTCAATGCTAAAGTAAGTAAAAATGTTATGGAGGGAGTAGTAGGTAAATTTGGGGTGCCAGGGGTAAATGTAAATGGGGAGCCTTTAATTGAGCTATGTGTAGAAAGAAATTTGGTAATAAGTAATACATATTTTATGAAAAAGAGGATAAATAAATATTCAAGGTATGATGTAGCACGTAATGAAAGTAGTTTGTTAGATTATGTATTGGTGGATAAAAGGTTGATGGGTAGGCTCCAGGATGTACATGTTTATAGAGGGGCAACTGATATATCGGATCATTATTTAGTTGTAGCTACAGTTAGAGTAAGAGGTAGATGGGAAAAGAGGAAGGTGGCAACAACAAGTAAGAGGGAGGTGAAAGTGTATAAACTAAGGGAGAAGGAAGTTCAGGCGAGATATAAGCGACTATTGGCAGAAAGGTGGGCTAGTGCAAAGATGAGTAGTGGGGGGGTTTGAAGAGGGTTGGAATAGTTTTAAAAATGCAGTATTAGAATGTGGGGCAGAAGTTTGTGGTTATAGGAGGGTGGGGGCAGGTGGAAAGAGGAGTGATTGGTGGAATGATGAAGTAAAGGGTGTGATAAAAGAGAAAAAGGTAGCTTACGAGAGGTTTTTACAAAGCAGAAGTGTTATAAGAAGAGCAGAGTATATGGAGAGTAAAAGAAAGGTGAAGAGAGTGGTGAGAGAGTGCAAAAGGAGAGCAGATGAAAGAGTGGGAGAGGCACTGTCAAGAAATTTTAATGAAAATAAGAAAAAATTTTGGAGTGAGTTAAACAAATTACGAAAGCCTAGGGAAAGTATGGATTTGTCAGTTAAAAACAGAGTAGGGGAGTTAGTAGATGGGGAGAGGGAGGTATTAGGTAGATGGCGAGAATGTTTTGAGGAACCTTTAAATGTTGAGGAAGAAAGGGAGGCGGTAATTTCATGCACTGGCCTGGGAGGTATACCATCTTTTAGGAGTGAAGGAGTGAAGAATGTAAGTGTGGTGGAGGTATGTGAGGCATTACGTAGAATGAAAGGGGGTAAAGCAGCTGGAACTGAGTGGATCATGACAGAAATGTTAAAAGAAGGGGGGGATATAGTGTTGGAGTGGTTGGTACTTTTGTTTAATAAATGTATGAAAGAGGGGGAGGGACCTAGGGATTGGCGGAGAGCATGTATAGGTCTTTTATATAAAGGGAAGGGGGACAAAAGAGATTGTAAAAATTATAGAGGAATAAGTTTACTGAGTATACCAGGAAAAGTATACGGTAGGGTTATAATTGAAAGAATTAGAGGTAAGACAGAATGTAGGATTGCGGATGAGCAAGGAGGCTTCAGAGTGGGTAGGGGATGTGTAGATCAAGTGTTTACATTGAAGCATATATGTAAACAGTATTTAGATAAAGGTAGGGAAGTTTTTATTGCATTTATGGATTTAGAAAAGGCATATGATAGAGTGGATAGAAGAGCAATGGGGCAGATGTTGCAAGTATATGGAATAGGTGGTAAGTTACTAAATGCTGTAAAGAGCTTTTATGAGGATAGTGAGGCTCAGGTTAGGGTGTGTAGAAGAGAGGGAGACTACTTCCCGGTAAAAGTAGGTCTTAGACAGGGATGTGTAATGTCACCATGGTTGTTTAATATATTTATAGATGGGGTTGTAAAAGAAGTAAATGCTAGGGTGTTCGGGAGAGGGTTGGATTAAAATTATGGGGAATCAAATTCAAAATGGGAATTGACACAGTTACTTTTTGCTGAGGATACTGTGCTTATGGGAGATTCTAAAGAAAAATTGCAAAGGTTA
>NC_069415.1:52415878-52429807 GCF_026875155.1 Cherax quadricarinatus
TGCGTGTCTCCGAGCTGGCCAGGTTGTACACAAAACCCCAATCAACCATTGCTACTATTGTGGCCAAGAAAACGGCAATCAAGGAAGCTGTTCTTGCCAAAGGTGCAACTTTGTTTTCGAAACAGAGATCGCAAGTGATAGAAGATGTTGAGAGACTGTTATTGGTGTGGATAAACGAAAAACAGATAGCAGGAGATAGCATCTCTCAAGCGATCATATGTGAAAAGGCTAGGAAGTTGCATGAGGATTTAATTAGAGAAATGCCTGCAACTAGTGGTGATGTGAGTGAATTTATGGCCAGCAAAGGTTGGTTTGAGAGATTTAAGAATCGTAGTGGCATACATAGTGTGATAAGGCATGGTGAGGCTGCCAGTTCGGACCACAAAGCGGCTGAAAAATATGTGCAGGAATTCAAGGAGTACATAGACAGTGAAGGACTGAAACCTGAACAAGTGTTTAATTGTGACGAAACAGGCCTGTTTTGGAAGAAATTGCCAAGCAGGACCTACATTACTCAGGAGGAAAAGGCACTCCCAGGACATAAACCTATGAAAGACAGGCTTACTCTTTTGATGTGTGCTAATGCTAGTGGTGATTGCAAAGTTAAGTCTTTATTGGTGTATCACTCTGAAACTCCCAGAGCATTCAGGAAAAACTATGTCCTCAAGGTTAATTTGTGTGTGCTGTGGAGGGCAAACAGTAAGGCATGGGTCACTAGGGACTTTTTTTATGACTGGTTACACCATGCATTTGCCCCCACTGTGAAAAATTACCTAATTGAAAAGAAATTAGACCTTAAGTGCCTCCTGGTATTAGACAATGCTCCTGGTCATCCTTGAGATGTGGCAGAGCGACTTTCTGCGGAAATGAGCTTCATTAAGGTCAAGTTTTTGCCTCCTAATACCACCTCTCTCCTGCAGCCCATAGACCAGCAGGTCATTTCCAACTTCAAGAAACTGTACACAAAAGCTATGTTTGAAAGGTGCTTTGTAGTGACCTCAGAAACTCAATTGACTCTAAGAGAGTTTTGGAGAGATCACTTTAGCATCCTCAATTGTGTATACATTATAAGTAAGGCTTGGGAGGAAGTGACTGAGAGGACCTGGAACTCTGCTTGGAAGAAACTGTGCCCAGAATGTGTAGACAAAAGGGATTTTGAAGGGTTTGAGGCTAACCCCTCTTCAAGGGGGGCTCCTTGTTGTGGTGAAGAGGCTCTTGGTCTGAGGAATTAGACCTGTGTGTCTCCTTCCTCAGACCAAACCTAATTACCCCCCAATCCCCCCTTCTCTATCCCATTCTCCCCATCCTCCCCTTTTTCCTTTCCTCCTCCTCCTCCCCACCCCTGCCTTTTGCCCTTCCTTTTTGACCTTTGGGATTTTTTCCCACAGGCACGCTAGTTCCTAGGTAGGGGAAAGGGTACCGGGGTCCATCCCATTCCGTTGAGGTTCTTGGCTGTGGCGTAGTTTGCCGTGGAATCTGGATTGCCTGGGGATGTCCCAATCCCTCTCCGGTATCCCGGAGGGTGGCTTTGGGTGTCTCTCGGGCGACGGGTGTATCTCTGGAAGCCACCTTTCGGATTCCGGGGGTGGTGGCCGAAGGAGGTATGCTTTGTGGCGGATATCCGGCCGCCCTCTCTTTTGTCCACCGAGGTAGCTTGGCAGATGTGAGGTTGCTATCCCAGATTGCTGGTTTACTGGCATGATGGGTAGGGTATGGCATGGGTTCCATGCTGCATCTGCACTACTTACGGTGCTGAGGTCCTCTTGGGCGCGGAGGGAGATTTCTGGCCCTTTCATTCCTCCTAGGAACTATCCCTCCCCAGTCCCCCCATTCTTTATTCTTTTTTTTATTTTTATTTTCTTTTGTTCTTTCTTTTTTTATTTTTATTTTCTTTTGTTCTTTCTTTTTTTTATTTTTATTTTCTTTTGTTCTTTTTTTTTTCTTAAAAACAAAAAGAAAGAAGTAACCTAACCATGGAGAACCCAATCCATGAACCTGCTACCCCCGGGCCCCTTCTTGATACCGCACCTCGTTCTGACCCTGCCTCGTCTTTGGACCACTCTTCGGACACTCCTCATGCCTCTGTACCTCTTGCTGGTGCTGTTTTCTCACCTGCTTCAGGTACTGAGGTCTCAACTGACTCCTTCGATTTATCTGACCTCTGCTCTCCTTTGACTATGCTTCCGGCCTCTCCCTCTACGGTGTGGCAGTTTTCGAATCACCAGCCCGTTCCGCGTCGGACCAACTGGTCCCATGCCTAAACGCCAACGACAGTTACCTGCTGATAATACTTCTCCACCTTCTCGTTCTTCTCAGAAAAGATCGACACATCCTGCACTCCCTTTCCATGCTCAGTTTCAGAATGCACAATGGATTAAATTCTTCAATTTACGACCTACTTCATCTAATGGCCTATCTTTCCAACCACAGTATTGGCAAGACACTCCTATGCCATGTTGGTAAAGATATTTCTTTTCATGCTCTTAAGAGCGGTACGCGCATCATCATTGTACAGAATGCTACCCAAGCTCATGATCTTTTTCTTCTTTCCCATATAGATACTGTTCCTGTCACTATTGAAAAACATCATTCCCTCAATTCTTGTAGTGGTACCGTCATTCTGCCCCATACCATAGTTCAACAAAATTTCTAGACATGTGGCAATGACATTCTTGAACAGCTGGAACTCCAAGATCTCCCAATCCTCAACGTAGACACTTGTGTTCTTCGAGACAATACCCTAGCAATGTGGCTCGTTTAACTTTTAACAGCCGTGAACTTCCATCCTCAGTTTATGTAGCAGGACATAGGTTATGAGTTCGAAAGGTGATCCCTACACTGCAACAGTATAGAAATTGCTGGCAATTTGGCCATCCAGCGAAATATTGCAGATCTATAGCCGAATGCCCAGTCTGTGGTGCCGATGATCATTCAAATACGTCTTGCAGTCGACCTTCCTCTTGCCTTAATTGTCCTGAGGCTCACCCTTTGTACTCTCGCCGTTGCCAAGTCTACTTAAATGAGCGGGAAATTCGTTACCTCAAAGAGGCAGAAGGTCTCCCTTATGCCATGGCAGTTTCTCATCTCCGCCTCCAAGGGAGACTACCTCGTGTTTCTTATTCTCGCGTTTCGAAACTTCTCCCCAATTCTGAGGTCCCATCTGCAGCCTCCTCCATGGTTACCTCTCCCATAGTCACTCCTGTATCTAATTCTTTTGCTGTCCTAGGCTCGGACGTCCCTACTTCAACGCCTCAGTCTGTTCTCGCTTCTTCGTGTTCTCCCTCACAAGCCTCAGTATCGACGAGATCTCGTAGGACACCTCCTTCCAATCGTCCCTCTACTTCTCAGAAGCAAAAAAAAGGTCCTTTAACCCCTCCTTCCCTTCTTCCACCTCATTTTACCTTCCCTGTCTCTGTAACGGGTTCTTCCCCTCTCACTGGCTCTGTTACAAGTGTAGAGGTTCACCCTCCTCCTCGTACTATACCTACCTCCCCTGTTCCCTCCCAAGTTTCTTCCTCTTCTGCCACCTCCCAGGTTTCTGCCTCTTCTGTCCCCTTCCACGCTTCTTCTCCAGTTCCCTCCACCCTTTGGCTTCCCCTCCCTACCTTGGTACAGTCCATTACAGTTCCAATCTTTACTCATCCTCCCCCTACCATCTCCAATATTGTCTCCCATATGATGTCTCTGAATTCCAAAACACTTGAAGCAATCTCTGAATATATTGCAGAGACCAAACCATCAATGGACACTGATCAACCCTCTGTTCCTTCTCTCTCCTCTCCTCCATCTGTGCAACTCCTTTCTTCACAGCGCACTGTTACTTCGCTGCTTGAACGTTTTTCCGCTGCCTCCGCATGTGGACTTTTCTAACCTCTCTAGTCCATAGGAACCCTTACCTGCGGATTTCAGGTATCTTTATCATTGCCAATCATGGCCTATTTACAGTGGAATATACGCGGCCTCAGGGGTAATCGGGGTGAGCTTCAGATGTTACTCTCCTAGTTTTCCCCTGTTGGTGTTTGCTTACAGGAACCAAAATTACACTCTGCTGTTCTCTCTCATATCTCAGGCTATAATTTATTGTATTCTTCAGATCCTTTTCCTGATGGGACCTTTAATGAAAGTGCCCTTCTTCTACACACTGATATTCCATACCATCAGCTGTTTGTTCATACTTCGCTGCATTACACAGCAGCCCGTATCCACTTGCATAGGTGGTATATGCTCTGTTCTTTATATCTCTCTCCTTCTTGGCCATTATCTATTCTGGATATTGCCTTTCTTGTTTCGTTATTACTGCCACCAATTCTGTTACTTGCCGATTTTAACCCTTTGAGGGTTTTCGTCGTACTAGTACGTTTTACGCGTAGGGGTTTTGACGTACTAGTACTCATAAATTCTAGCGCCCTCAAATCTAGTGGGAGAAAGCTGGTAGGCCTTCATATGAAAGAATGGGTCTATGTGGTCAGTGTGCACAGTCTAAAAAAAATCCTGCAGCACACAGTGCATGAGAAAAAAAAAACTTTGACCATTTTTTTTTAATAAATCAGCGACTTTGCAGTGTATTTTCGTATGGTATTTATTGTTGTATTCTAGTTTTCTTGGTCTCATTTTATAGAATGGAAGACATCTTACAGAAATTGAGATGATTTTGACTGGTTTTACAAAGAAAGGTGCCTTGAAATTGAGCTCAAAGTAGCAGAAATGTTCGATTTTTACCAAACTTCAAAAGTAAACAAATCGTGCCAAGCGTGCAATATACGTCAACTGGTGAGTCTAATATTCTTTCACAAGTGCACCAATAATATTTATACCATTTTTTACACTAATGCAGTAGTCTGCATAACAGTAAATCTTATATTTTTTGTGAAAATAAAAATTCAAAGTGGAAAGCAAAAGAATATAAGAGGGGACTTGAGACATGACTAATGACTAGAGGAAATGTCATTTTAGTGCCAGGAATGTCTTTCTTGTTTATTCTGGACCCTATTCCGAAATTGGCATCTTTTGAAATTTGTGTGAAATTGGCAAAATTGCTAAATTCTGACCACTGTACTGGATAGTTGAATTTCATAAATGAGTGGTTTCTTGCATCCATTCGATAGAAAAAATAGAGTTCTAGCGAAATATTCATGTTTTTTGTCGACTAGTACAGTGAAATTGGCCGAAAATGGGGCTCAAAGTGGGCAAAATCGCCGATGCGTAAACATCGCCAAGACCGCTAACTTTGCGAGAGCATAATTCCGTAAGTTTTCTATCAAATTTCAAACTTTTGGTGTCTTTATGATCGGGAAAAGATTCTCTATCTTTTCATAAGAGAAAATAATTTTTTTTTTTTTTTAAATTTGGCCGACCCTGAGAACGAGTTTCGGAGAGGGCCTGTCGACCCTCTAAGGGTTAATGCCCATCATTTCCTCTGGGGGTCTCACTGTGATTCCCGTGGCATTAAGTTAGAGGCTTTTCTTGCCACCCACCCCCTCCATGTTTTAAATACAGGTACTCACACCCATTTTGATCCTCGGACTCACACTCTCTCTTGCATTGATCTCTCAGTCTGCTCTTCCTCCGCCGCATTAGACTTCACCTGGTCTTTTCTCCCGGATTTACATGACAGCGATCATTTCCCAATCATTCTTACTTCCCCTTCATATTTACCACCTCTTCGTATCCCACGCTGGCAATTTGATCAGGCAAATTGGAACCTTTACTCACAACTAACTGTTTTTAGTGAGGTTACTTCTTCGTCCTCCATTGATGAGCTTTTACACCTCTTTTCGTCCTCTGTTTTAACCGCAGCTTCTCATTCTATACCCCAAACTTCCGGCAGGCATTCTCAGAAATGCGTGCCTTGGTGGTCTCCTGCTTGTGCTCATGCAGTGTGTTTGAAACGCGCTGCATGGAGCAGGTACCAGTACAATAGAACCATGGAGAGACTTCTTGATTTTAAGCAGAAGCGTGCGATCGCTTGCCGTGTCATCCGTGACGCTAAACGCACTTGCTGGCGAGATTATGTCTCCACCATCACCTCTGCTTCCTCTATGAGTGCATTCTGGAAAAAAGTACGAAAAGTGAGTGGTAAATATTCTCCTGACCCGACTCCTGTTCTGCGGGTTGCTGGTGTTGATATAGCAAACCCACTAGATGTTGCCAATGAAATTGGCAATCATCTGGTCCGTGTTTCTCAGGGGCTCCATCTATGCCCCTCGTTTCTTTCCTCAAAGTCTGCCAGAGAGTTAGCACCCTTGGACTTTTCTTCTCTCAGAGAAGAACAGTATAATGTGCCTTTTACACTTCAAGAACTGGAGGCAACACTCTCAGCTTGCCGATCATCGGCAGCTGGGCCCAACGACATTCATATTCGTATGCTCAGGCAGGCATTCTCAGAAGTGCGTGCCTTGGTGGTCTCCTGCTTGTGCTCGTGCAGTACGTTTGAAACGCGCTGCATGGGGCAGGTACCGGTACAATAGAACCGCTGAGAGACTTCTTGATTTTAAGGAGAAGCGTGCGATCGCTCGCCGTGTCATCTGTGAAGCTAAACGCACTTGTTGGCGAGACTAGGTTTCCACCATCACCTCTGCTTCTTCTATGAGTGCAGTCTGGAAAAAAGTGAGGAAATTGAGTGGTAAATACTCTCCTGACCCGGCTCCTGTTTTACGGGTCGCTGGTGTTGATATAGCAAACCCTCTCGACGTTGCCATTGAACTTGGCACACATCTGGTCCGTATTTCCCGAGGGCTCCATCTATGCCCCTTGTTTCTTTCCTCAAAATCTTCCAGAGAGTTAGTACCCTTGGACTTTTCTTCTCTCAGAGAAGAACAGTATAATGTGCCTTTTACACTTCAAGAACTAGAGGCAATGCTCTCAGCTTGCCGATCATCGGCAGCTGGGCCTGACGACATTCATATTCGTATGTTACAACATTTACATCGGTCAGCCCTTGTAGTCCTCTTACACCTCTTCAATCTTATTTGGGCACAAGGAGTTCTTCCCCAGCTGTGGAAATCTGCCATTGTTCTCCCTTTCCGCAAACCGGGTACTACAGGACATGATGCCTCCCACTATCGTCCCATCGCTCTTACTAGTGCAGTTTGCAAAGTGATGGAACATCTCGTAAATTGACGTTTAATGTGGTATTTAGAGACACACAACAGTCTCTCCGTTAGTCAATATGGCTTTCGTAAGGGTCGTTCTACCATAGACCCCTTACTACGCTTGGATACATATGTTCGTAATGCCTTTGCGAATAATCACTCGGTTATTGCCATATTTTTTGACCTTGAGAAGGCATATGACACAACCTGGAGGTATAATATTTTGGCCCAGGCCCATTCCTTAGGCCTCCGAGGCAATCTCCCATCCTTCCTTAAGAACTTTTTAACTGACAGACATTTCCGTGTTCGAGTCAATAATGTTCTATCCCCGGACTTCGTCCAAGCTGAAGGTGTCCCTCAGGGATGTGTTCTAAGCACAACACTTTTTCTCCTTGCTATAAATGATTTGGCCTCTGTTCTTCCACCCAATATTTGGTCATCACTCTATGTTGATGACTTTGCTATTGCTTGTGCAGGCGCTGACTGTCATCTTATTGCAGTTTCTCTCCAGCATGCGGTCGACCGTGTTTCCACTTGGGCCACCACGCATGGGTTTAAATTTTCAAGTACCAAAACTCACCAAATTACTTTCACTAGACGCTCTGTTATCTCCGATCATCCTTTGTATCTCTATGGCTCCCGTATCCTCGAACGTGATACAGTCAGGTTTCTAGGCCTTCTCTTTGACCATAGGTTATCCTGGAAACCTCACATTACCTGTCTGAAGGCAACTTGTCACAGCCGGCTAAACCTTCTTAAAACCCTTGCTCATCTTTCCTGGGGAGCTGATCGTCGAACTCTGCTTCGCCTACATTCAGCCCTCGTTTTATCGAAACTCAATTATGGTGACCAGATTTATTCTGCGGCCTCTCCTGCTACTCTCTCTACTCTAACCTTAACTCTATCCATCACCAAGGATTACGTTTGTGCCTTGGTGCTTTTCGCTCTTCCCCTGTTGAGAGCCTCTATGCAGAAGCGAATGTTCCATCCTTGCCTGATCGCCGTGATGCCCATTGCCTTCGCTACTATGTACGCTCTCACGATCTACACAATCCTTCCATTTATAGAATGGTCACCGATATTAGTAGACATTCTTTATTCATTCGCCGCTCCTGTTTGCTCCGTCCCTTTTCTCTTCGCCTACATTCACTCTTGTCTTCCCTTCAGTTACCACCTTTATATGTTCATGTAGCATCTCACTTTTCCCTTCCGCCCTGGGAAGTTCCAGCTGTTCGGGTCTGTTCTTTCTCACTCCCTTGCTCGAAAGCTCAACTGCCTACGGTAGCTTCCCGCTCTCTTTTTCTTGATCACTTCCACTCCCATTCTCATGCCACCGCTGTGTACACAGATGGCTTCAGACGGCGTCGGATTCACAGCAGTGTTTCCGGACAGCGTCGTATGAGGGCATTTACTATCTTCAGCTAGTATTTTTACTGCTGAACTGTATGCCATTCTTGCAGCACTTATTCGTATCACATCTATGCCTGTGTCATCATTTGTAGTAGTCTCAGACTCCCTTAGTGCTCTACAGGCTATATGAAAATTTGATACATCTCATCCCCTAGTTCTCCGTATCCAACTTTGGCTACGCCGTATCTCTACCAAACATAAAGATATTGTTTTTTGTTGGGTCCCTGGTCATGTCGACATACAGGGCAATGAACAGGCAGACACTGCTGCGCGGTCAGCAGTACATGACCTACCAATTTCCTATAGAGGTGTTCCATTTCTGGACTATTTTGCTGCAATAGCTACCCACCTTCGCACCCGTTGGCAACAACGTTGGTCAACTCTGCTCGGTAACAAACTTCATTCTATTAAACCGAGCATAGGTTACTGGCCGTCTTCTTGTCATCAGTGCCGAGGTTCGGAGACCACTCTCTCCCGCCTTCACATTGGCCACACTCGTCTTACTTATGGGCATCTCATGGAGAGGCACCCTGTTCCTCTCTGTGAGCAGTGTCAAGTTCCAGTATCGATTAGCCACATTCTGTTATACTGCCCTCTCTATCAACGAGCACACAGAATTTACCTCCACCATCGTCTTCGTTCTACTACTCTCTCTTTACCTTCCCTTCTTGCTGATGGACCCTCCTTTAATCCTGACTCTCTCATTGACTTCTTGACAACGACTGATTTACTCCACAAACTCTGATGATACTTTTCGCACTCCCCTCAGCCCTTTCTAGTTCAGTCTCTTGCTGCCCTTTACCCTTTCACCATCCACTACCCCGCTGTTATCCGTAACCTATTACTCATCCATCTCCCTTTTACCACCTGATGCCCTCGCTTCCTTCCTGCCCTGCAGCGCTGTATAGTCCTTGTGGCTTAGCGCTTCTTTTTGATTATAATAATAATAATCATATTCGTATGCTACAACATTTACATCAGTCAGCCCTTGCAGTCCTATTATGCCTTCTCAATCTTAATTGGTCACAAGGAGTTCTTCTACAGCTGTGGAAATCTGCCATTGTTCTCCCTTTCTGCAAACCAGGGACTACGGGACATGAAGCCTCCCATTATCGTCCCATTGCTCTTACCAGTGCAGTTTGCAAAGTGATGGAATGCCTGGTAAATAGACGTTTGGTGTGGTATTTAGACACACAACAGTCTCTCCACTAATCAATATGGCTTTCGTAAGGGACGTTCTGCCATAGACCCCTTACTACGCTTGTATATGTATATTTGTAATGCCTTTGCATTAACCACTCAGTTATTGCCATATTTTTTGACCTTGAGAAGGCATATGACACAACTTGGAGGCATAATATTTTAGCCCAAGCCCACTCCTTAGGCCTTCGAGGCAATCTACCATCCTTCCTTAAGAACTTTTTAACTGACAGGCATTTCTGTGTTTGGGTTAATAATGTGCTCTCCCCGGACTTTATCCTAGCTGAAGGTGTCCCCCAGGGATATGTTTTGAGCACAACACTTTTTGTCCTTGCTATAAATGATTTGGCCTCTAGTCTTCCGTCAAATATTTGGTCATTACTCTATGTTGATGACTTCGCTATTGCCTGTGCAGGCGCTGACTGTCACCTCATTACAGTTTCTCTCCAGCATGAGGTTGACAGTGTTTCCAATTGGGCCACCACACATGGGTTTAAATTTTCCAGCACCAAAACTCGCCAAATTACTTTCACGACGCTCTGTCATCTCCGATGACAGTCAGGTTTCTGGGCCTCCTCTTTGACTGTAGGTTATCCTGGAAACCTCACATCACCTCTCTGAAGGCAACTTGTCACAGCCAGCTGAACCTTCTTAAAACCGTTGCTCATCTTTCATGGGGAGCTGATCGTCAAACTCTCCTTCACCTACATTCCACCCTCATTTTATCGAAACTTGATTATGGTGACCAGATCTATTCAGCGGCTTCTCCTGCTACTCTCTCTAACCTTAACCCCATTCATCACCAAGGATTACGTTTTTGCCTTGGTGCTTTTCGCTCTTCCCCTGTTGAGAGCCTCTAAAAAGAAGCGAAGGTTCCATCCTTATCCGATTGCTGTGATGCCCATTGCCTTTGCTACTATGTACGGTCTCATGTTCTCCGCAATCCTTCCATTTATAGAATGGTCACTGATATTAGTAGACATTATCTGTTCGCCGCCTCTGTTTACTCCATCCCTTCTCTCTTCGCCTACATTCGCTCTTGTCTTCTCTTCAATTACCACCTTTCTATGTTCATGTAGCATCTCACTTTTCTCTACCCCCTCTGGGAAGTTCCAGCTGTTCGAGTCAGTTATTTCTCTCTCCCTTGCTCGAAAGCCCAACTGCCTATGGTTGCTTCCCGCTCTCTTTTTCTTGACCACTTCCACTCTCATTCTCATGCCATTGCAGTGTACACAGATGGCTCTAAGTCTTCTGACGGCATAGGATTCACAGCAGTGTTTCCGGACAGCGTCGTATGAGGGCATTTACTATCTTCGGCTAGTATTTTTACTGCTGAATTGTATGCCATTCTTGCAGCACTTATCCGTATTGCATCTATGCCTGTGTCATCAATTGTGGTTGTCTCAGACTCCCTTACTGCTTTACAGGCTATACAGAAATTTGATACACCTCACCCCTTAGTCCTCTGTATCCAACTTTGGCTACACCGCATCTTTACCAAGCATAAAGATATTTTTTTTGTTGGGTCCCTGGTCATGTTGGCATACAGGGCAATGAACAGGCAGACACTGCTGCGCAGTCAGCAGTACATGACCTACCAGTTTCATATAGAGGTATTCCATTTATGGACTATTTTGCTGCAATAGCTACCCACCTTCACACCCGTTGGCAACAACATTGGTCTACTATGATCAGTAACAAACTTCAATCTATTAAACCAAGTATAGGTTACTGGCCGTCTTCTAGTCACCGATGTCGAGGTTGGGAGACTACTCTCTCCCGTCTTCACATTGGCCATACATGTCTTACTCATGAATATCTCATGGAGAGGCACCCTGCTCCTCTCTGTGAGAATTGTCAGACTCCATTATCAGTCAGCCACATTCTGTTGGACTGCCCACTTGATCAACGAGCACGCAGAATTTACCTCCATCGTCGTCTTCGCTCCGCTGCTCTCTCTTTACCTTCCCTTCTCACTGATGGACCCACCTTTCATCGGGACTCTCTCGTTGACTTTTTGACAACTGACTTCACAAACTCTGATGCCTTCAGCCCTTTCTACCTCAGTCTCTTGCTACCCTCTACCCCTGCACTATCCCCTGCCCTGCTGTTTTCTGTAACCTACTGATCATCCCTCCCTCCTTCTGCCACCCAATACCCTCGCTTCCTTCCCTACCCTGCAGCGCTGTATAGCCCTTGTGGCTTAGCTCTTCTTTTTGATTATAATAATAATCTTGTCACCAGTGTTGAGGTTGGGAGACTACTCTCTCCCATCTTCCCTGTCTTCGCATTGGCCATACTCGTCTTGCTCATGGATATCTCATGGAGAGGCGCCCTGCTCCTCACTGTGAGAATTGTCAGGCTCCATTATCAGTCAGCCACATTCTGTTGGACTGCCCACTTTATCAACGAGCACGCAGAATTTACCTCCATCATTGTCTTCACTCCACTGCTCTCTCTTTACCTTCCCTTCTCGCTGATGGACCCACCTTTCATCCGGACTCTCTCATTGACTTTTTGACAACAACTGACTTCACAAATTCTGATGCCTTCAGCCCTTTTTACCTCAATCTCTTGCTACCCTCTACCCCCGCATTATCCCCTGCCCCACTGTTTTCTGTAACCTACTGATCATCCCTCCCCCCCTTCTGCTGCCCAATACCCTCGCTTCCTTCCCTACCCTGCAGCGCTGTATAGTCCTTGTGGCTTAGAGCTTCTTTTTGATTATAATAATAATTGATGCTAACCCTGGGAATCCTATGCCAGTTGAGGAATCCATTGTGGCATTGGGGAAGTCCTTGGGGTTGGAGGTTAGTGGGGAGGATGTGGAAGAGTTGGTGGAGGAGGACAAAACGAACTAACCACTGATGAGCTGCTGGATCATCTTCAACAGCAAGAGGCCAGACCTGAGGAAACTGCTCTGGAGGAGGGGATAGAGAAATTGAAGAAGTTGTCTACTTCAAAGATTAAGAAAATGTGTGCAATGTTGTTTAAAGTGCAAACCATTTTTGATGAAAATCACCCTCACACAGCTATTGCAAGCCGTGCTGGTGACTATTACACTGACAATGTTGTGAAACACTTTAGGAATGTCATAAAGGAATGGGAGGTACAGGCCTCTATGGACAGATATCTTGTGTGACAGAGGTCCAGTGACTCTCAAACTGGTCCTAGTCTCATTAAAAGAAGAAGGGAAGTAACTCCGGAAAAGGACTTGCCACTTCAAGTCCTAATGGAAGGGGATTCCCCTTCTAAACATTAACACCATCCGCAGTCTCCCCTCCTCCCATCCCATCAATCATCACCAGATCTTCAATAAAGGTAAGTGTCATGTAACTGTGCATGTCTTCTTCAGTTTGTGTTAAAATTAATATTTCATGTGGTAAAATTTTTTTTTTTCATTCTTTGGGGTGTCAGGAACGGATTAATTTGATTTCCATTATTTCTTATGGGGAAAATTAATTCGGCTAACGATAATTTCACCTAACGTTGAGTTCTCAGGAACTGATTAATAGCGTTAGGCGAGGGTCCACTGTACTTATTTGTATGAAGTCAGGTGCAGGTAGCCCAGGTGTAGGTAGCCCTGGCTTCCCGTCTCATACTTAATATACTATATTTAAAACATCCCAGAGAGGTAAAATACACATACAGTACACTCATCCTTTACCTTAAAATATGTGTAGTCTTAATATAGGAAGAGTGGTGAGTAGTATTTATTTGTAGGAAGTCAGTGTAGGTAGCCAGTAGGTGTAGCCCACCTGGGCTACACCTACTGGCTACCTACACTGTGGCCCAGAGCCATATTATTTACATCGTCATACCTTGTTCACTGAATTTAATCATTTCTAACAACTACCTTCAGATGCCATCATAAAGGGAGAAGTAATGAATAATTCATGCCGGAAATTGTAAACAAAAGCGGAGTGGAAGAGTGGCTGGGCCAAACGCAGATTCATACATGTTTTCTCTGATGGCTGAGCAGAGAAAACGTAATGTCCCTCCACCCGGCTACCACACAGCTCCACAAGTATTATTATCAGAGCACATACAAAATATGCAATAAATGTCAGACAACAAGTTTACACTAACTTATATTAAGTTAACAATAGAAATAGGCATTAAAAACACAATAAAAAGAAAGATACACACAGAGTACACTTATTACTTACCTTAAAATATTAATATTAATGTGTGAGAGGTGAGTGGTTGGGTTTTTAAAAATAATAAA
>NC_069415.1:52430307-52473536 GCF_026875155.1 Cherax quadricarinatus
CTGGTGCACTCAGAATCTGCAGCTGATTTCCCTTGGACGAATAATGCACTATAATTGAACAAGTATTTTCTAAACTCAACTATCCTCGTCACTTCATCAGAGACTGCAGACGACGTGCATTAAACATCTTCAACACACCCAGAGAAGACACTGCCGAGAAGAGATACATAGTCCTCCCCACCAACTCCATTGCCAAACACGTTTCCAACATCTTTTCCAATACCTCATTCCAAGTATCTACCTCCACAACCACGACCATCAAGGACATTACCAGTAATAGACAGGACAAGCTTCCATCCTCTGCAGGGATATACATAATCCCTTGTAATGACTGCAGCAAGTCATACGTGAAAGTTAAGACACATGTGCAACATCTGGATATCTTTATTGTAGTAGACGTTTCGCCATCCAGTGGCTTTATCAATACAGATTCTAGGACATAATAGGAAGACAGTAGAACTATATACAAAAGATGAGGTAATCAGTCCCTCGGCCTTGGAGTTAGTGTTCACAGCATCGTGGTGGAGGAGAATCTGGAGCAAAGACACGCAAACGCAAACAAGTTTAGGTAAGATCCCAATGGGATGAGCGGGGAAGACGGGACAGATGAAGAATAGCTCTGGAGAGGAGTGTTCTTAGTAAGAGAAATAGAGCCAGGGCTTAACCCAGCAGCTAAGGCGATCGTGGGGCAGACTTGAGAACAGGAATAGCAGGGACTGTTGCATTGAACTTGTTGTAGTTGAAGTCTTGAATCTTGAGTAGCTGGCAGCAGGCTAGGTCACATCAGAGGGTAGAACACATATGGGAGTTATAGGAGTAACTGAGGAGGCAGGTTAGCAATGGAGCCATTTTCAAACTTTTTGAAGCTGCTTCTAGATAGGTGGTATAATTTAGCCTTGTTGCTGAAGGTGAAACGTAGAGGCTTGATGAACTCAAGAACTTGGGTGAGTGTGAAGTGAAGCGGTGATTCACATGCATACTTGACTGTTCCAGCACCGAGGCTTTTGTAGAGTTCAGTACAGGTCATGGTGTCAGTATTTGAAGGAGAAGTGTAAAAGGTAAGGTTTTCCCATGAGGGTTTACTGGAGTTGTCGTTATCTTCCTCTTCTGGAGTGAATTCACTGGGAGAATCTACAATGGTGGTAGCAGGTGACTGAGGTTCGACAGGAGCAGCTGTGAGGTGCAATGGTTGTGTAACAGCAGGCTGGGAGAGGTGGGAGGCGGTGGTTGAGGCAACTTGATCAACGTTGTCAGCGGTGGAAGTGGTTATAGAAGTTACAGGAGCAGTTGCTGGGCAGGAGACAGGTCTGCAGGTGCAGTAAAGTTCAGGACGTTGGGAAGGATCTTGAGGATGTCTTCTGAAGGTGTGGATTCCGGAAAATTGAAGGCAGGCATGTTGTTCAGGCGGAATAGTTCGTTAATAGTGGTGTTGAAAGTGCCGGGGCTTGCTGCGTTTGCAAGGTGTGCATACACCATGCAGTACAGCACCTTGGAAGGAGCACCGTCGGGGAGTGGAGAGAGGGAGTTGCTGGGCGATGGTGCCTGTAGATTAGCGTGTAGAGTCTTGATGGCGTCGGTTTGTGGTTTGGTTATTGCAGCATATGTCGGTGAATTGGAGGTCTCCTTCAGAACTTTAGTTTTCTTCAATATGATTTCTTTTCTGAGTGGGCACTTAGCTGCAAGGGTATGATGATTACCCTTGCAGTTAAGACATGTAGGTGATGTAGTAATGGTGCAGGATCTGAAATCGTGTCCATCATTCCCACATTTTGAACAAAACTTCTTATTCTTGATGGGGCAGTCCTTGGTGGTGTGATTATAGGAGTAGCAGGTCCAGCAGTGGGAGATGTATGTGAAACGTTCTTGTTCTATATGACTTGGGTGAATGTGGTAATATGAGATGGCCAGACCGTCAGAGAGAGCTTGGGCAGCCATGGAGATGTCTGAGAATGTAATCTTTAGCATTGATGTGGCTTTGGGGATCTTTGAGATGCTGTCTACCGAGGCCCACGTGTTTTGTTCCTCAATAGATGTCTTCAGTGCTTCAGTAGAGAGAGAGGTGACGATATTGTCAAGTCTTTTCACAAAGACCGAACGTTTCGACTTCAAGAATGGAGACGGGGATAGAGTGAATTGTCGTGTTTGTAGGGTCCTGATTGAAGAGTCGTCCATTAGTTTTAGTGCTTCCGTGTCATCTGTGCAGACGACAATGAAGGAGTCTTTCAGAGAGTGGATTGCCGTAAATTTGACCTGCAGGCAGGTCCTAACGACGGTAGCTAAAGCTAACTTCGAGGAGTCATTTATTGCACCATTCACAGGCTTGATTTTCACACGATTCGACAGCATTGTGAAAAGGATATCACGTTTGTAGAATATAAATTCTACACCCCGACGGGGTCGAAGAGAGGCTTCTTGCGGTGTAGAGCAACTGTATGATCGGACTGTGTGATCGAGCGACAGTGAAGACGAGCAAAGACAAGAAGACTGGCGGTTTATATAGGCGTCAGTGGATAGGGACGGGCAGCAGACGAGGGCAAAGTCACTGGTAGGCGGGATTCCCCAGTGATAAAGATACTGGATGGCGAAACGTCTACTACAATAAAGATATCCAGATGTTGCACATGTGTCTTAACTTTCATATTGTCGGTATTTTATACCTTTCTTGCACGAGTCATACGTGGGTGAAACATCAAGGGACCTCCAAACACATATTTCAGAACACCAATACGCAAGCAGGTCTGACGACACAAGGAATGCCTGTGTACAACACCGTAATTCATTCAATCATTTAGTAAACTACAGAAACTCAAGACTTATCGCCAGAGAAAACAACACTCAATACCGAAGAATCCTGGAATCATCACTTATCTCTATGACCAACAACTTCAACCAGAACAATGGCTTCTATAACATAGCTGAACGACTTGCCAAGAAACTTCTTCATCGCTATCCCACATAAGAACACAGAACACTGAACATTAAAATGGTATAAAATACCGACAGGTTGTTAGGTAAGACACATATGCAACAGTTAGGTATCTTTATTATGAAACGTTTCGCCTACACAGTAGGCTTCTTCAGTCAAGTACAGAAAAGTTGATAGAAGCAGAAGATACTTGAAGACGATGTAATCAGTCCATCACCCTAAAGTTTTGAGGTGGTCAGTCCCTCAGTCTGGAGAAGAGCATTGTTCCATAGTTTGAAACAATATGGAGATGAAGTGACAGGATGGAGCTTTTTATAGCGCCAAGAGGTGAGACGTAGGTCACTAGGAGAGGTAAGAACTCAGATGCTGAGAGGTCAGGTCCCTCTCAAACCCAGCCACCCCACTAGGGGAAAGTTGTCGAAGTTGATTGCAGGCTGTAAAAGTCCCCTTTGGGTGTTGCAGTGTCTGACAGATTGAACATTAAAAGGGGTATAAAATCCCGACGGGTTGTTAGGTAAAAAACATATAAAAACCCGGGTTAGGACTGATTAATCGTCTTAAGTTTCTTCTGTTCTAAAAATTTTCTGTACTTGACTGAAAAGCCTCTGTGTGGCAAAAACGTTTCATAAAAAAAGATACCAAAAGTTTGCATTTTTGTGTTTAAAACCTAACAACCCAAAAACCCGCGGAAGGTCTGCTCCCCCAAACTTACCCCAATTCCCCTTTCAAGCTCCCCAAGATTTTAGACTCTAAAACCCCCACTCGGTAGATCATCAGATGAAAACATTCTCCCCCTTGACCTCGGGAAATTTGAACCTGTTTAAAATTTACTCGCGTACCTTCCACCCCGGCAGATCTTTTTGGGGGCCTTGAAAAACCCCATGTGGGGGCAAAAACATTGTCAAAAAAATCACATTATACTGAATATTGTTTAAAAATTTCCCATTGTGCGGTATTTTATACTTTTTAATTTCCAGCCCCCTGATTTTGTCTTGAAGAGGGAAATGGAAAAGGCACCTAAAGTCAGTAATGAGAACCCGGGCGGGTTTTTTAGTCCGTAAATTTGCTGTGGTAAACAGTAACACCCGGGTTTGACAGGCTTGACCCCCAGGACCCCCCCCCTTTTTGGTCACAGACCGGGCGTGGGGTGTTGACCCCCAAAAAATGTCCCCAAAAAATTTCCAAACTTTCAGCTCAAAAATGCGGGTCAAGCTCGTTTTTTCTTTTTTTTAAAACAAATTATGACACTACATGAAAATTACAACTGCCCCTTTTTTATGGGAAAAAATTCCCCAGTAAACGGGGTTCATCTCTGCTCTCTAAACCCCCTTCACCCCAAGGGACTAAAGACCCGGGGAAGGAGCTAAGGGACTCTTTTACTTCCTAAAAATAGATTAATTGGATATTTTCCTCAAAAAACGTTTAAAAACTGGATCGTGTGTTTTTACCGCATAATAGTCATCCCCCCTTCCCCCCCATTTTTTAAAGCCCTTTTTCATTGCCACTGGGAAAAATTTAAAGGGAAAACCCTTGCCCCCCTTTATCTACACTTTGGACTTCATAAATTGTAGTCTTTAGTCGATAAAAAGAAATCGGGACCTTGAAATAAAATACTTTTAACGTTTTTGGGCAGGCAGAAAAAGAATGCTGAGTTCAGCAAATCACCCCCGGATCGAGGGTAGGTCCGTCCCGGCTCAGTTTGGGCTTCAAGGAATGAACGAGAAATGTGTGCCACGCGGGCGTCCCCCCCTTTTCCCCAAAAAGGCCCGAAGGAGAAATTGTGACTGGCGCGTTTTGTTCATTTTGAAAATTTCCCAGGAAACTAAAAAAATTAGACTAGTTCCCTTATATAAGCCAAAAATTTCGGGGGTTTAAAAACTAATTATGCAGTGAAGGGGGCAATTGGTTTTTCCGGGTTGTGGTTTAATCCCAAAAAAATTTTGGACAAATGATGGGAAAAAGAATAGTGAAAATTTTTGCGAGTGATTGCAGAACATTCCCAATGTGTTAAAAATTTAAAAAAAAAAAACCCCCCCTTTTTTTCCCTTTTAAGAAAATTTTAAAAATTTTTTTTTCCCCCCCAAACACTTAAAAAAAATTTGGGAAAAAAAAATTTTTTTTTTTGGGGAAAAAAGGGTAACCCAATTTTTAAAAAAAATTTTTAAAAAAAAACTTTAACCAAAGGGGGAAAAAACCCCCCTTTTTTTTTTTTCCCCCCCCCCCCCCCCCCCCCCCCCCCCCCCCCCCCAAAAAAAAAAAGGGTTTTTTTTTTAAAAAAAAAAATTTTTTTATTTTTTCCCCCCCAAAAAAAAAAGGGGGAATTCCCCCCTTTAAAAAAATTTTTTTTTTTAAAAAAATTAAAAAAAATTTTAAAAAAATTTTTTAAAATTTTTTTTAAAAAAAAATTTTGTTCCTTTTTTTTTGGGAAAAGGGGGCCCCCCCCAAAAAAAAAAATGTCACCTTTTTTTTTTTTTTTTAAAAAAAAAAAAAATTTTTTTTTTTTCCCCCCAAAAAAAACCGAAAAAAAGGAAAAAAAAAAAAAAGGGGGGAAAAAATTTTTTTTTTTCCTTTTTTTCCCCCTTTTAAAAACCAAAAAAACCCCAAACCCCCGGGTTTAAAAAAACCCAAAAAACCCAAAGGGGTTTAAAAAAATTTTTTTTTTGGGAAAAGGGGCCCCCCCCAAAATTTTAAAAAAAAAAAAAATTTAAAAAAATTTTAAAAAAAAAGGGGGAAAATTTTTTAAAATTTAAAATTTTAAAAAAAATAATTTTAAAAAAAAAAGGAAAAAGGGGGGGGAAAAAAATTTTGGGGGCTTTTTAAAAGGAAAAAAATTTTTATTTTTTTTTTTAAAAAAAAAAAAATTTTTTTAAAAAAAATTTTTTTTGGGGGGTTTTTTTTTTTTTGGGGGGGGGTTTTTTTTAAAAAGGGGAACCCAAAAACCCCCCCTTTTTAAAAACCTTTTAAAAGGGGGGGGGAAAAAAGGGGAAAGGGGTTTTGGGGGGTTTTTTTGGGGGTTTTTGGGTTTTAAAATTTTTTAAAAATTTTTTTTCCGGGGGAAAATTAATTTAAAAAGAAATTTTTTTGGGGGGGGGAAAAAAAATTTTTTTTTTTTTTAAAAGCCTTAAAAAAGGGGGGGGGGCCCCTTTTTTTTTTAAAATTCAAAAAAAAAATTTGGGGGGTTAAAATTTTTTTAAAAGTTTCCCCCCCTTTTTTTTAGGAAATTTAACCCCCCCAAAAAAAAAACCGGGGGAAAAACCCCCCCCCAAAAAAAAATCCAAAAAAGGGGGGCCCCCCCCAAAAAAAAAAAAAAAAAAACTCCCTTTAACCCCCCAAACCCCCCCCCAATTTTTTTTTAAAAATTTGGAAAAAACCCCCAAAATTTTCCCCTTTAAATTTTTCCTTTTTTTAAAGGGGGGGGGGTTTTTTCTTTTTAAATTTTCGGGGTTTTGTTAAATTTTTTTTTGTTTTTAAATTTTTTTTTTTTTTTTTTTTTTTTTTAAAAAAAATTTTTTTAAAAATTTTTTAAAAATTTTTTTTTTTTTAAAAAATTTTCCCGGAAAAAAACACCTTTTTGGGGGGGGGAAAAAAAAAAAGGGGGGGGTTTTTTTAATTTAAAAAAAAAACCCCCCCTTTAAAAAAAAAAGGGGGGGGGTTGGTTTTTTGGGGGGGGAAAAAAAAGGGGGGGGTTTTTTTTTTTAAAAAAAGGGAAAAAAAAACCCCCGGGCAAAAAAAAAAACCCCCCGGGGGGAAAAAAAAAAAAAAAAAAAAATTTTTTTTGGGGGGCCTCCTTTTCTTTTTTTTTAAATTTTTTTGGGGGGTTTTCCGGTTGGGGGGGGGTTTTTTTTTTTGGGGGGGGGGGTTTTTTTTTTTTTTTTTTTTTTGGAGGGTTTTTTTTTTTTTAAAAAAAAAAATTTAAATTAAAAACCCCCTTTTTTTTTAAATTTTTTTTGGGGGGGTTTTTTAAAAAAAAACAAAAAAAAAGGAAAAGGGGGGGTTTTTTTTTTTTCCCAAAAAGGGGGGGGGGGGTTTTTTTTTTTTTTTTTAAAAACCAAAAAATTGCTTTTCCTGTTTTCTGCTCGGGGGATGCTGTTCTTTGGGAGTTTTGTCCTGCAGAGATTTTTGTCCTACCTCTGTGGGCCTTTTAGCTCTCTTGCAGTGCTCCTCTGTTTTCTTCTTCCTTAGACTACCTTCACTATTACTACTATAGCAAGAACTCATTTAAAATTAAGTCCTTTCTAAAATTTTCTCTTATACTTTAAGATACAGACATTCACAGAAGAATACACACACACACATACATAATGTTGAAAGTGGTGATCTGTACTTAGCTCAGTGATGACCTGTCTAGTGTTCTCTCTGTGGATTGAATCAAGATGTCTTCCATTCAGCAACTTTACCAGCAGCTTAAGGAGGAATTGAGGGTAGCAAAGCTAGAGATACAGCGATTGACGGAGGAAAACAAAAGAATTCGTAGTAGTCCTCCTGTTGTGAGTCCTCAGGTCAAGAAGAGAACCTGGGCAGTGGCCGGACAGCATGGAATGAAGTTGAAGATCAAGAAGACGAATGGAGAGGTAGAAATGATGAAGAAGGGAAAGACTGCTGTGGAAACTGTTGTGGAAACATCGAAGCATTCTCTGTGCTACCCGATGAACGTGAGTCGACTACTAGGAGCGTCACGACGAACGATAGCCAGGTTAGGTATATGGAGAGGACCTTCTGCTTGAAGGATAGGAGTAGGAGACAGAGGGTTTGCTTTTCTGGGGCTAGGATGGAGGACATTGTTAGCCGGCTTGACAACATCATAAACAGTAATGTGATCAATCCTATTATCTGCCTCAGTGCCGGAGGCAATGATGTTGGCAAGCGTAGAAGTGAGGATTTAGTTAGAAAGTTCAGGACAGCTATAGACATAATTAGGAAGAAGGGGGGGCGCCCTGTTATATGTGGCATTTTGCCAAGAAGAGGTGTTGGAAATGAATGGTTGTCCAGAGAAATTGGTATTAATTGTTGCCTAGACAAACACTGTAAGGATAATGCAGTACCATTCATTGACAACTGGGACCACTTCTATGGTTGAAATGACATGTATGCCAGGGATTGGGTTCACTTATCCAGGGCAGGTGTGGGTTTTCTTGCTAACTCAGTTGAGGGGGTTGTTAGGACTTTAAACTAGGATTAGTTAGAGGTATGGGTTTAGAAATGATAAATAATGAGTATGGATATATTGACTTATGCTCTGATATTAAGAATCTTAAATAACTGTCATGGAGTAACACTGGGTAATGATAATTTCAGAAATTGTGTAAAAACAAAGGTGAATAGGAAAAATGTGCAGAAGAAGAAACATATGATGGTATTTTATGCTAACAGTCGAAGTGCAAAAAATAAGATAAATGAATTATATTTGGTAGTGTGTGCTGGGAACTTTGATGTCATTGCAATAGCTGAAACGTGGTATGATTTAAAGAGTCAGGATATGATTGCTGAGTGTAAATATTCAAGGGTTTAAGTTGTGCCATGTGGATAGATATATAAGGGAAGGGAGGAGGGGTTGTATTATATGTACAAGAAAATATAAATTGTTGCATAAAAACAGGTTATAAAATAGATGGAGCAGTACAGAATCTGTTTGGGTAGAGTTTGTAGAGGGTCAAGAAAAACAATTATAGGGTAATATACCGACCTCCAGCTTGATCACGATAGAGGGAGACTTCTTGGACGAAATTGTCAGGCTTCTAGACACAATAACATAGTGATATAGGGGACTTTAACATAAGAACAAAGAACATAAGAAAGGAGGAACACTGCAGGAGGCCTGTTGGCCCACTAGGCAGGTCCTTTACAATTCATCCCACTAACAAAACATTTGCACCAACCCAATTTTCAATGCCACCCAAGAAATAAGCTCTGATGTGAAAGTCCCACTCAAATCCAACCCCTCCCACTCATGTACTTATCCAACCTAAATTTGAAGCTACCCAAAGTCCCAGCCTCAATAACCCAACTAGGTAGACTGTTCCACTCATACTACTACCCTATTTCCAAACCAATACTTTCCTAGTCCTTTCTAAATCTAAACTTATCTAATTTAAATCCATTACTGCGGGTTCTCTCTTGGAGAGACATCCTCAAGACTTTATTAATACCTATCTTCCACTTATACACTTCGATCAGGTCTCCCCTCATTCTTCGTCTAACAAGTGAATGTAACTTAAGAGTCTTCAATCTTTCTTCATAAGGAAGATTTCTAATGCTATGTATTAATTTAGTCATCCTACGCTGAATGTTTTTTAACGAATTTATGTCCATTCTGTAATATGGAGACCAGAACTGAGCTGCATAATCTAGGTGAGGCCTTACTAATGATGTATAAAGCTGCAGTATGACCTCTGGACTTCTGTTGCTTACACTTCTTGATATAAATCCCAGTAATCTATTTGCCTTATTATGTACGCTTAGGCATTGCTGTCTTGGTTTAAAGTTGCTGCTCACCATAACCCCCAAGTTCTTTTCGCAATCTGTATGGCTAAGTTCTACATCATTTAACTTATAAGTGCTAGGGTTATGGGCACTCCCAAGCTTCAGAACCTTGCATTTATCTACATTGAACTGCATCTGCCACTTTTCTGAATAAGAATAGAATTTGTTTAAATCCTCCTGAAGTTCCATAACATCTACGTTTGAATCAATTATCCTACCTATCTTTGTGTCATCGGCGAATTTGCTCATATCACTAGTAATTCCCTCATCAAGATCATTGATATATATTATAAACAACAACGGGCCCAAAACTGATCCCTGTGGAACGCCACTTGTTACAGATCCCCACTCGGATTTAACCCCATTTATGGACACTCTCTGCTTCCTGTCAGTGAGCCATGACTCGATCCACGAGAGCACTTTTCCCCCCAATGCCATGAGCTGCCACTTTCTTTAACAGTCTATGGTGCGGAACTCTATCAAAAGCCTTACTAAAATCTAAGTAAATAATATCAAATTCTTTATCGTGGTCAACAGCCTCAAAAGCTTTACTGAAGAAAGTTAATAAATTAGTTAGACAAGACCGGCCTCTTGTGAATCCATGCTGAGTATCATTAATCAAGCTATGCTTATCGAGATGGCTTCTTATAATCTCAGCTATAATTGACTCTAGTAATTTGCCTACAATTGAGGTCAGGCTTATTGGGCGGTAATTTGACGGTAACGACTTGTCCCCTGTTTTAAAAATAGGAATTACATTAGCCATCTTCCACATATCAGACACTACACCTGTTTGAAGAGATAACTTAAAAATATTAGTTAATGGTTCACAGAGTTCCATTTTGCATTCCTTAAGAACCCTTGAAAAAACCTCATCAGGACCCGGCGACTTATTTTGCTTCAGTTGGTCTATCTGCTTCACAACCATTTCACTAGTGACTGTGATGTTACATAATTTATCTTCTTCTATTAAATGACAAATATGATGCAAGGGAGAGACTTGTTTGCTTTATGCTCAGCAAGGCAGATGATTGCAACATTCCTTTCACTAATTATGAACTTGATGCAGCACTAACTAAGGGCAACTCCACGTCGCCTGGTGAGGATGGTATTACTTACAACATACTCAGATTGCTGTGTCGAGTACCAGGTAATCCATTACTTGAATTATATAACATGAGCTATGTAACTGGGGAGCTCCCTCAATCTTGGACCAACAGCCTCATCATTCCAATTCCTAAGCCCAATCAACAAAATGCATTTCGCCCAATATCTCTTACTAGCTGCTTATGTAAAACATTTGAGAGAATGATTCTTAATCGTCTCATGTACAGAATCAAACAATTTTTGTCTCCCCGGTTACATGGTTTCATGCATGGAAGGAACGTGCATCATTGCATAGCCACATTTCTCACTCTGCACACTGACAGCTCATACACTACCTTCCTTGACCTTAAATCCGCTTTCGATGTAGCCAACCGACATGTAATCATTAGTGAACTTGCCAGAATGGATGTTGGAGGATGGCTTCTCCGCTGGATTAAAGCTACCTGTCAAACAGAAAATCGTCTGTGTTGTTTTCCCGGGACATAGAAATGTAACTAAAGACTTTGAATTAGGAACCCACAGGAGGTGGCTCAGTCCCCCACTGTTCAAATTTTTCTAATTAATCTTAACTTTAAAGCTATGCCTAGTCCGCCCAAACATTTGTGATTTAAAAATTTTTGATGAATAAATTTTCCCCGGGGGACGGGCAGCAGACGAGGGCTAAGTCACTGGTAGGCGGGGATTCCCCAGTGATAAAGTTTACTGGATGGCGAAACGTCTCTAATACAATAAAGATATTCCAGTTGTTGCAAATGTGTCTTAACTTTCATTTGTCGGTATTTTAATCCCCTTTCTTAGCACGAGTCATACGTTGGGTGAACAACATCAAGGGTCCTCCAAACACATATTTCAGGAACAACAATTTTTTTTTTTTAACCAGGCAAGCAGGTCGACGTACACAAGGAATGCCTGTGTACAAAACACCGTAATTCATGCAATCTATTTAGTAAACGTATGTAACTCCAAGACCTTTTCGCCAGAGAAAACATTACACTCAATACGAATAATCCTGGATTCATAACTTATTCTATGACAACAAACTTCATCCAGAACAATGGCTTCTAATACATAGCTGAACGAAATTGCCAAGAAAACTTCTTCATCGCATATCCCACATAAGTACACAGAAAACTGAACATTTTAAAATGGTTATAAAATACCGACAGTTGTTAGGTAAGACACATATGCAACTGTTTAGTATCTTTATTATGGAAACGTTTCGCCTACACAGTAGGCTTCTTCAGTAAGTACAGAAAAGTAGATAGAAGCAGAAGATACTTGAATGACGATTGTAATCAGTCCATCACCATAAAGTTTTGTGGTGGTCAGTCCCTCAGTTGGAGAAGAGCAATAGTCAATGTTGAAACAATATGGAGATGAGTGACAGGATGAGTTTTTATAGCGGCCAAGAGGTTGAGACGTAGGTCACTAGGAGAGGTATGAAACTCAGATGCTGAGAGTAGGTCCATCTCAAAATCCAGCGCTATCACTAGAGGAAGTTGTCGAAGTTGATTGAGGTCTGTACCAAGATACCCTTGTGTTGCAGTGTCTGACAGACTTGAACATTAAAATGGTATCAATACCGACAGGTTGTTAGGTAAGACACCATATGCAAGATTAGGACTGATTACATCGTCATCATGTATCTTTCTGCTTCTATCAACCTTTCTGTACTTGACTGAAGAAGGCCCTACTGTGTAGGCGGAAAACGTTTCATTATAAAGATACCTTAACTGTTGAAGATGTGTTCTTACTAACAACACAGAACACTGCGGAAGGTTCTGCTCACAAACTTAATCAATTGCCCTTTTAAGAATACCCAAGATTTAGACTCTATAACCCCACTCGGTCTAGATCATTCAGATGCTACATTTCTCCACCTGAACTCAGCATTCTGAAACCTGATATATAAATACTCGCGTACCTTCCACCCAGGAGAGCTGTATGTGACTTGAAAAATCCCACTGTGTGGCGAACATTGTCAGTAAAGAATCACATTTATACTGCCATATGTGTTTATATTTCCATTGTGTCGGTATTTTTTACCTTTTTTTCCAGACCCCTGACTGTCTTGAAGACGGCACTGGACAGGCACCTAAAGGTCAGTAAATGAGAAGCAGGCTGTGGTTAGTCCGTCAGTTTGCTTGTGGGCATAACTGTAACAGACTGGTTGACCCAGGTTGATTCCACCATGAGGCTGGTCACAGACCGGGCTGTGAGGGTGTTGATCCCAAAATCGTCTCCAGCGTATGACCATAAACATCAGCTCAAAAATGCAAGTCAAGCTCGTTTATCTTTATTTAACAAATTTTGACACTACATGAAATTTACAACTGCACCTTTTATGGAGAAAATTCTCACCAGTTAAACGGAGGTATCATCTCTGCTCTCTCAACCCCTTCAGCCCCTGAGGGGACTCAAGACCTCATGGAAGAGGCTTAATGACTCTTTTACTTCCTTCATAAATAGATTAATGGATACTTCCTCATAAAAGTTAACTGGATCTGTGTGTTGTACCAGCATCATAGTCATGCCACCTCACATTGTTAAAGACCAGTTTCATTGCCACGAGGAAAATTAGGAACCTTGCACCCACTTTATCTACACTTTGGGACTATCATTTAAATTGTAGTCTATTTAGTCAGATTAAAACAAGAATCTGTCACTTGTTACTGATACTTACAGTGTTTGGCAGGCGAGAAAGAATGCTGAGTTCAGCATATCAGAACAGAGATCGAGGGGTAGAGTCCGCTGCAGGCTCTGATTGCTTCAAGGATATGAACGTGAATTGTGTGCCACGCGGGCAGTCGCCCCTTATCGAAAAGGACGAAGGAGCATAGTGACTGGCGCGTTCTTGTTCATTTTGACAATCTCAGGAAATAGAAAGATTAGACTAGTTCCTTTATATAGCCATTGAAATTCGCGGTAAAACTAATTATGCTGTGAAGTGCAATTGGTTCTTCCTGTTGTGGGATAATACACAAAACTTTGGGACAAATGATGGAAATGAATAAGTGAAGTGTAGTAGCGAGTGATTGCAAGAACATCCCGATGTAGTAGTGAACATTTAATGTCAACTTTATCGACACTCAAACCTTCAGTCTTATCAAAGTCACGATTACTCAGTATTTAATGGTGTGTCAACACCATAGTTCACTTTACACTAGCAAGGAATAAGTCTTAATTTCGCAGACACAAGGTTATTAGGTGAATCTTTACAGGCGTGAGGAGCGGCTTTTGAGCCTAAACCAAGTGTGTACAACCTGCATTTTAACCAAGTAAACTGTTCCAAAGCAATTTAATCTGGAAGTGGAGGACGAATATTACCCTAAGTTCCTTTATCCGACGTCAGACCTCATTTGAGTCCTGAGAAACAGAAGGCTATCGTAAAGATACTAACAAAGATGACTTTATGCATTTTTTCCATTGTAGTTTAAAAACCAAAAGAAAATAATTGATTGGGTTCACCATGATGGCATTCAGAATTTGCAGTGAGGAATTCCTGGAAGAAAAACTGACTCCCATCAAGACACTTTGTATAAATGCGGATAGAATTACTGACATATGTAATGTTTAAAAGGTAACATCGTGCAAAACTATGAGTGACATTGTTTTGTTGACAGAAAGCTCCTGGAGAGCGAACGTTGCCACAGTAAATATTCACAGTAAAATGCTCAACATTTTGTACTTTTACTTTTACAAGAACACTTTTCGCAATTTTCTTTATTGTTCTCTTCACGTTTAAATCTACTCGATACGTAAAGCTGAAGAAGATACAATGAAACTATCTGGAGCCAGGGAAACAACACTGATACAAGGGTTAACGTTGTAGTTCTTGTGTCTCTTGTCCTTCAGGTATCCATAAGTGTCAATCGAAGCAATTACAAAGACCACAGGATATCACAAGGCCCTCGACACCAGAAATACAACATCAAAGATGCAGCAATGTAAAGAATTCTGTTTGGTAGTTGTGATAAAGTATTACATTGGCGAGAAAGCGGAAGTCCACAGTTTATCGAGAACAGTAGTCCAAAACTTTAGTATGAACGCACCAATTGAAAAAGTCAAATTTAAAGGAAGCCCGCATTTTGTAAGTTCTTTATTAACATTATTCTTATAGCATTATAATATGGAAAAGTAAATATATGAGAGCGGTAAGATGTAACAGAGGCTAACTCTTTCAAGTTCTGTTATAGATAGAAAATAATGTATTTTAATTTTTAGGAAACATTTGAGCTAGGTAATATTAAAGCTTTTTAACGGAAACAATAAAAATAATGTTAATGTAATTACTAATTATTGATAGTAATAGAGTATAAAATAAGTTACATTATCGTAAGACAATTTGTTAAGCTAATGCGAGACTCGAGACTATACGTTCCAGCCAAACCTTACTAATATCTGCTAGTAGGATATCGGAGATAACTAGCAGTTGATAGGTGGTTGTTAGACGTGGTAATTGAGGTTTTGGTGTTAAAATGGCTTTTAATATTTTGTAATTGGTGACATTGTGCAGTGTGGTACCTACATAAAAGTGAATTCTTAATTTATGTGAAGGTCATATCTAGAGTGACACAAAGTATGTCTATTGAAACAACACCGATAATACATTCCTGTACCATCAGACTCAAATAAACACCTCATGACATGCTAGAGACATGCTTAGAAATTACACATCTTGAGTCATCAGTTATTAAGTAATCAGTACCAGGTTTGTCAGTCCTCGAGAGAATGAATCAAGCTACATATCTGGAACAATTATGAAGCTGAAGCAAGGATTGGAGTCTCAAAATACTGTAATTGGGTGTAGATAAATCTCAAAGACGTTGCAGAGACGGAGTCCACTAGTAGATGCAGGAAGGTAGGAAATACTGGGTGTACTGCAGCAAGCATACCTGGCCCATGCAAAGGCAGGTTCCACAGGAATCCAACCTCTTACTCATTCCAGTAGTAAGTGAATAAGGTTATGGGAAGATATCCTCTGTACTTTTTCTTTTCTTATCCTTACATCTTCTGTTTCCTATATTTTCATTGCGTTTCCTGTCTTCTGCCTCGGTGGATGCTGTTCTTTGGGAGTTTTGTCCTGAGATGATTTTGTCCTACTCTGTGGGCCTTTTAGCTCTCTTGCAGTGCTCCTCTGTTTTCTTCTTCCTTAGACTCCTTTCACTATTACTACTTATAGCAAGAACTCATTTAAATATTTAAGGTCCTTTCTAAATTTTCTCTTATACTTTAAGATACAGACAATTCACAGAAGATACACACACAACATACATAATGTTGAAATGGTGATCTGTACTTAGCTCAGTGATGAACTGTCTAGTAGTTCTCTCTGTGGATTGAATCAAGATGTTCTTCCATTCAGCAAACCTTTACCAGCAGCTTAGGAGGAATGAGGGATAGCAAAGCTAGGAGATTACCGTGATTGACGGTAGAAACAAAAGAATTCGTAGTTTGTTCTCCTGTTGTGAGTCTCAGGTCAAGAAGAGAACCTGGGCAGTGGCCGAGACCTGCCATGGAAAATGAGTTGAAGGATCAAGAGACGAAATGGGAGAGTAGAAATGATGAAGAAGGGAAAGACTGCTGTGGAAACTGTGGTGGAAACAATCGAAGATTCTCTGTGCTACACCGATGAAAAACGTGAGTCGATACTAGGAGCGTCACGACGAACGATTGCAAGGTTAGGTATATGGAGAGGACCTTCTGCTTGAAGGATAGGAGTAGGGAGGGACAGAGGGTTTTGCTTCTGGGGCAGGATGGAGGACATTGTTAGCCGCTTGACAACATCATAATACAGTAATGTGATCAATCCTATTATCTGACCTCTGATGCGGGAGGCAATGATGTGGCAAATAAGCGTAGAAGTGAGGATTAGTTAGAAAGTTCAGGACAGCTATAGATAATTAGGAAGTAGGGGGGGCGCCCTGTTATCCTGTTTAATTTGTGGCATTTTGCCCAACGAAGAGGTGTTGGAAATGACATGGTTGTCCAGAGAAATTGGTATTAATTGTAGCCCTAGTAAAAACACTGTAAGGATAATGCAGTACCATTCATTGACAACTGGGACCACTTTCTATGGTTGAAATGACATGTATGCCAGGGAAGGGTTCATTATCCAGGGCTGCGTGTGGGTTTTCTTGCTAACTCAGTTGAGGGGGTTGTAGGACTTTAAACTAGGATTAGTTTGAGGTAGGGTTTAGAAATGATAAATTATGTTTGGGATATATTGACTTATGCTCTGATATTAAGATCTTAATAGAACTGTCATGGGAGTATCACTGGGTAATGATAATTTCTGAATTGTGTAAAAAAAAAGGGAATAGGAAAAATGTGCAGAAGAAGAAACATATGATGTATTTTATGCTAACAGTCGTAGTGCAAAAAATATGATAAATGAATTATTGTGGTATTAGTTGTGTGCTGGGAATCTTTGACTGTCATTGCAATAGCTGAAAAAACGTGGTAGGATTTAAAGGGTCAGGATATGATTGCTGAGTGTAATATTCAAGGGTTTAGTTGTGCATGTGGATGATATTAAGGGAAGGGAGGAAGGTTGTATTATATGTACAAGAAAATAAATTGTTGCATTAAAACAGGTATAAAAATAGATGGAAGCAGCTAAAACAGAATTGTTTGGGTAGTGTTAGAGTTTGTAGAGGTTCAAGAAAAACTATTCTAGTGTAATATACCGTACCTCCAGGCTTGGATCACGATAGAGGGAGGAATTCTTTGGGCGAAATTGTCAGGGCTTCTAGACACAAACCATGTGATAGTAGGGGACTTTAACATAAGAACATAAGTACATTTAGAAAGGAGAGATACACTTTTTTTTTGGCCCTAGGGGAGGCCTGTTGGCCCATACTAGGGGCAGGTCCTTTACTATTCATCCCACTAAAACAAACATTTGCCCAACCCAATTTTCAATGCCAACCGAAGAAATAAGCGCTGATGTGAAAGTCCCCACTCTAATACACCCCTCCCACTCATGTAATTATCCAACCTAAATTTGAAGGCTACAAAGTCCAGCATCAATAACCCAACTAGTAGACTGTTCCACTCATCTACTACCCTATTTCCAAACCAATCCTTCTCCTATGTCTTTCTAAATCTAAACTTATCTATTTAAAATCCATTACTGCGAGGCCGTTCTCTCTTGGAGAGACTTCTCAATAGTTTTATTAATTCTATCTTCCACTTATACACTTCGATCAGGTTCTCCCCTCATTCTTCGTCTAACAAGTGAATGAAACTTTAGACGTCTTTCAATCTTTCTTCATAAGGTAGATTTCTAATGCTATGCTATTAATTTAAGTTTAGTCATCCTTCGCTGATGTTTTTTAACGAATTTATGTCCATTCTTTTAATATGGAGACCTGGTACTGTGCTGCATAATCTAGGTGAGGCTTATAATGATGTATAAAGCTGCAGTTTGACCTCTGGACTTCTGTTGCTTACAATTCTTGATTAATTCCCAGTAATCTATTAGCCTTATGATGTACGCTTAGGCTTTGCTGTCTTGTTTTTTAAAGTTGTGCTCACCATAACACCCATGTTCTTTTCGCAATCTGCTATGGCTAAGTTCTACATTCATTTAACTTTTAAGTGCTAGGGTTATGGGGCACTCCCAAGCTTCAGAACCTTGACATTTATCTAACATTGAACTGCATCTGCCACTTTTACTGAATAAGAATAGAATTTGTTTAAATCCTCATGAAGTTCCATAACTATCTACGTTTGTATCAATTATCCTAACTTCTTTTGTGTCATGGCGGAATTTGCTCATATCACTAGTAATCCTCATCATTGATCAGATAGAATATTATAATCCAAACAACGAGGCCAAAATGATCCCTGTGGAAGCCACTTTGTTACAGATCCCACTTCGGATTTACCCCATTTATGGACACTCTCTGTTACTGTCAGTGAGCCATGACGCGATTCACAGAGAGAACTTTTCCCCCAATGCCATGAGCTGCCACTTCTTTAACAGTCTATGGTGCGGAAAACTTTCTATCAAAAGCCATACTAAAAATCTAAGTAAATAATATCAAATTCTTGATCGTGTCAACAGCTCAAAAGCTTTAATGAAGAAAGTTATTAAATTAGTTAGACAAGTCGGCCTCTTGTGAATCCATGCTGAGTATATTAATCAAGCCTATGCTTTTCGAGATGGCTTTCTTATTAATCTCAGCTTAATATTTGACTCTAGTAATTTGCTACAATTGAGGTCAGGCTTAATTGGGCGGTAATTTGGACGGTAACGTCTTGTCCCTGTTTTAATAAATTGGAATTACATTAGCATCTTCCACATATCAGTGACACTACACCTGTTTGAGAGATTACTTAAAAAAATATTAGTAATGGTCACAGAGTTCCATTTTGTCAGTCCTTAAGAACCCTGAAAAAACACTCGCAGGGACCCCGAGAGGAATTATTTTGATTCAGTTGGTATATCTGCTTCACAACCATTTCACTAGTGACTGTGATGTTACATAATTTATCTTTTCTATTAAAATGACAAATATGATGCAAGGGAGAGACTTGTTTGTGCCTTTATGCTCAGCAAGGCAGATGGATTGGCAAATTCCTTTCACTAATTTGACTTGATGCAGCACTAACTAAGGGCAAACTCCAAGTCGCCTCCTGGTGAGGATGGTATAATTACAACATACTTCAGATTGCTGTGTCGAGTACAAGGTAATCCATTACTTGATATATAACAGAGCTATTGTAATGGGAGCTCACTCATCTTGGACAAACAGCCTCATCATTCAATCCTAAGCCCAATCAACAAAAATGCATTTTCGCCAATTTCTACTTACTAGTGCTTATGCTAAAAACCATTTGAGAGAATTGATTCTTAATCGTTCATGTACAGAATCAAACAATTTTTGTCTCCCCGGTTACATTGGTTCATGCATGAAGGTGAACGTGCATCATTGCCATAGCCACATTTTCACTCTGCACACTGGACAGCTCATAACACTACCCTTCCTTGACCTTAAATCCGCTTTCGATGTAGCCAACCGACATGTAATCATTAGTGAACTTGCCGAATGGATGTTGGAGGATGGCTTCTCCGGCTGGATTAAAGCTTATACCTGTCAAACAGAGAAAAATCGTTGTGTTGTTCCTGGGACATAGGAAGTTGTAACTAAAGGGACTTTGAATTAGGAACCCCACAGGGAGGTTGTGCCTCTGTCCCACACTGTTCAATATTCTAATTAATGCATTACTTAATGCTATGCCTCGTCAGCCCAATCATTACTGTGATAAATTTTGCCTGATGATATAATTATTTCACACCACCTGGATTCTCCAACACCAAAACATTTTCTTTTATTCATGTACTAGCACTCGTGTCAGGGACCTGGGGTTGATATTCTCTACTGATAAAACAAAGATATTCAATTGGCGTCCTCCTCGACAGTGAGGCAAGTTCGTCAGATCAAGGTTGCATGATGTGTCTCTCTAGAATATGTAGCAGATACAGGTATATAGGCTTTGAGGTTCCAACTACTATTGGACTGTTGACAAGACTTTGTCGCCTATACAAGAAAAGAAAGAACTAAGAGCACTTAGGAGTTGGGGCAGGTTTTCATCCCAGGATATGGTGGCTAATGTTAAAATTGTGAAATGATGCATCTTGCTTATATTAGATCATTGGTTGGATTATGCTGGCGCCACTACTTGCTCTTGTGTCTGACTGGAAGTTGGAGGGCTGGAAAAAAAAAAACTGCACAGAACGAAGCAATGAGGATCATTTTAGGATGCCCTCGTACTGCCAAAATTTTAAAATATGCAAAAAGAACTGATATTCAAGCATCAGAGATCGTGTTACTGAAAGTAAAATATCCTAATTGGGGTTATTAGTCTGCAAGTTCATTCATACCCCTGCACAGAAGTGCCCTCCAAACTTTCTCCAAGCACTGGTGAAAACTCCTCCAGATGGATCGAAAAAAATGGGGTTCCGACCCCGCATTGAATCAGATACATGAATCTATGTCAAGTAGGCACAGCGGCACTTCTCGCCTCCTTGGAAATATTACCCCATTCCAAATACCTTCCTCCATTTCCCCCCAAACTACTTCTTAAATCACAACCAAAACTTCGCCTTGAAGCCAAACATGAGCTTAAGCTGTATTGATAAACTTAGTCACTCAGCACACACTCTCGTGATGGTTCTGGTCACTAATCCACTGTGTGGCAGCTGGGTGTGCTGTGTTGTTCGTACAGAGTGATGGCTCTCTTAAAGAAATTGTGTGATCAAGCATCATATATTGGGCTCTACCTTCAGACAGAAACTGATTGCAATTACTCCTTGCCACTTGAAAATGCATCTATGTTCAGAGATTGACAGTTAAATTGTAAATGTTCTCTGTCATCCATAAATGCTCTCAACTCATTAAGCATAAATTGTGGCATGCTTGTGTCAGAGCCAGACACAGGTATGGTAGGATTTTGGACAGTGGAGTCAGAGTGCAATGCTGTGGATTCATCTCACATATTGGTCTTCAGATGCATGATAGAAAGATAAATTGGCTAAGCTGTATTATGCTTTCAAAGTAGGGAAGTAGTTTTACAATCTTGGCTTGTCAGATAGTAGTTTGGGAACAATAATTCGAAAAGAATTCAATGAAATTTTATGGACTTAAGGCTCAGGAGAGATTGACACCAGTGAGTCCATCTATCATCACTCTGTCAGCAGGGAGGAGCCACATGTCTATGGTGCATCCAACAAAATAAGCAGACTCTTGGATGTCAAGACTGCCCGGGCTTCCGGTGGGTTAACAAGTATCTTTGGCAGGTTAAACTCACCACCACCAGATGTAGACCAAACGAAATGTAAACTTTGCAGATGGTCTATTGTCACACCTTGCGTCATTATGTTACTGGAGCTGCGATAAAATTAATGATTTTAGAAACAACTCACTCAGAAGTGTTCAAGAAAGGCCTAGTATTTTATCCACAGTGGTTATTACAGACCATTCTGGAGATATACCTGACTTTGCTTAGCTGATAAATTAAGCATACCACATGTGTGCATGTGTGTGTCAGTGTGTGTGTGTGTGGTGTGTGTGTGTGTGTGTGTGTGTGTGCTGTGTGTGTGTAGTGTGTGTGTGTGTGTGGCGTGTGTGTGTTGCATTCACTAGTTGAGTTTGCAGGGGTCGTATGTCCAATGTCCTGTGTGTGTGTTGTTTGTGTGGTGTGCTTCTGTGTGTGTGTGTGCGTGTGTTTGTGTGTGCGTGTGTTCGTGTATGAGTGTGTGTGTGTGTGTGTGTGTGTATTGAAGTGGGTGTGTGTGTGTGTGTGTGTGTGTGTGTGTGTGTGTGTGTGTATGAGTGCTGTGTGCGTGTGCTGTGTATGAGTTTGTGTATGTGTGGTGTGTGTGTTTTTATGTGTGTGTGTGTATGAAGTTTTGTATAATGTGTGTGTGTGTGTGTGTGTGTGTGTGTAGTGTGTTCGTGATGTGTGTGGTATGTGTGTGTGTCGTGTGTGTGTGTGTGTGTGTGTGTGGTGTGTGTGTGTGTGTGTGTCTCAACAATCAATATTTGCACCAAGTAACTCACTACAGTTGTGACCGGGTGTGGAAGTGTGAAATTGCTCATTACACTTTAAATTTGTTCATGATTGTAGCACCATGTATAAAGTAAGTAAACCATTCTTACAGTATTCATTACTTTGTATCTTGAGTTCATACCTTGTTACCTAGTTCAGCCATCCAAACTTTGGGGCCCAGTCCCTGACCCTTACAGTACACCTCTGTAATCTGTAAATACCTTTGAAACTTGTCATGATTGTGACTAGACCTACCTGGAGTTCATTACCTTTGTAATTTGTGAGTTCATTACCTTTGTAAATTGTGAGTTCATTACCTCTGTAACTTGCTCAGCTATCAAAAACTTTGGAGTCCAGTCCCTGGACCAATTATGTACCTCTGTATATTTTTTGACTCGCCCACAGGATGGGTATGGGGTGCATAATAAACATATTAAACTAACAACTAACTTCCAGCCCACTATAAAAATTAATTACTGGAATATTGCTAGTGTCTTCCTGTGTAAAAACTGAGAGAAAATAATTATTAAAAATCGAGCACAATTTCATTCTCTTTGTCAGTAGGTTGCCCATAGTAATTTTTAAGGGCGACTCTATGTTTCTCTGACTTTTGTTCTCATAGACCTGGAAATAACTTTTTGGGTTAGTTTTAGAATCCCTAGCAACTTTAATTTCAAAGCCCCTTTTAGCTTTTCTTATCCCTTTTTAATGGTCCCTCTTATTGTCTATATATTGATTATAAGATGCACCCATACACCTCTTATAGTACGCCTTAAATTCCTTTCTTCTATGCCCTAGTAGATATTGAGCCTATTATTCATCCATTTTGGGCCATTTTATTGATCTAATTTCTTTATATGGGATAAACGTTCTTTGGGCCAGCATGTTATGTTCAGAAAAACTGTCATATTGATAGCTCATTCGTTTCCCAGTCTACAGATGATAAGTGTTCTCTCTAAGCCCATCATAATTCTGCTAAAGCGTAAAATCTGGGACTGTTTACTGAGTTATCGCTACTATCGCTACTTCCATTCAATGCTAAAATGTATTTGATTTGTGTCGCTAGCACCCAGTTCCTCTTGAAATTTACTAAATTATTAACAAGGGATTCTTTGTTTGCCATACTAAGTCAAGCATGTTATTTAACCGCTTGTAGGTTCTGTCACAAACTGCTTCAAAAAACAAATCCTGAAACTACTTCTAAGAAGTCGTATGATTCTAATTTCAGTCAAGTAATTCCAGTCATATGACTCTTTAAGTTAAAGTCTCCTAGAATTACTACAGTATCGTGCTTGTGGCCTTAACAATTTCCTCCCCTTAGTTGTCTCCCTTGGTCCCTATCAAGTTTGGGGACGGTATATCACTCCTAAAATTCAGTTTTTCTTGCCCCTCTGAAAATTCTATCCCAAACAGACCTCATGTATGTGTTACTTCAGACTTATAACCCGTTTTTTATGCACAGTTCAAGCGATCTCGGACATGCAATGACACCCCCACCCCCTTCCCGATACTTCTATCTACTTGGAACAATTAAAAACCCTGAATATGAACATTCGCAGGCATTGTTCACCGACTTTTTTAATTAAACAAGTCTCAGTTAAGGCTATACATCTATGTTACTGCACTAGCAACTAATCTCAACTGTCATCTTGTTCCAAGCTCTACGGGAAATTAGCAAGATATACATTGAATGGCTCTCCTTTCTCTTTTACCATTCCTGCTTTTCATTTCTGTTTTTCTACTAATCCTATTACTGTCCTTATCACCCAAAGTCCCTGGCTTTTTACACAATAATTACCTCGTTCTGCCTTATTACTAGTTCCCCTACGAACTCGTATCATTATACACTGGGACTTCACTGTTTACCGCCAAAACCCTACCACTAAAACTTTTCCTAGTTTTAAAGTCCTAACTGCTCCCTCACACTGCAGTTGCCAGTGCATTCCACCCCTGACATAGATAATGTGAACCCCATCCCTGGTCACTTTTTTCAAATTTCTGCCATAGAAGAAGGTCCATGTTGTCAATGAATGTTACCGAATTTTCCTTACAGTTTTTGGCCAGCAGCAATTGACACCAATGCCCTGGACAAACCATTCATTTCCAACTCCTCTCCTTGGCTAAATACCACTATGACTGGGTTCCACCTTACTCCTATTATTCTTTTGTGACCTATTCCTGCGAATCAGGTCTTCACTCATAACGTCTGCCAATATCGTTAACTCACCAGCATGAGATCTGATAATAGGATTGCTCAATTACCTCTTATGCCGACATCCAGACGCCTAACCAATATCCTCCATCCAGCACCAGGAATGAAAACTATCTGTCTCCTACTCCTGTCCTTTCAAGCAGAATGCCCTTTCCATATACCTATCTTGGCTATCCCCAACAACAACATATTACTTACCTTCATTGGTGTCGTTCGTTGTGTTGATGTTCCCAGTAGTCGACACTCACATTCTCCGTCGCGGTAGCACTGGAATGTATTTGATGTTTCCAACAACAGTTTCCACGGCAGTTCTCTTTATTCTTCTTCGTTTTTTCTACATTTAATTAATCTTCTTGATCGTCAACTTCGTTTCAATGCTGTCCAGACACTGACAGTTTCCCTTCTTGACCTGAGGGACTCAAACAGGAGGACTACTACGAATTTCTGTTTTCCTTCGGTCAGTCGCCGAATCTCCACCGTCGCCATCCTCAATTCTTCTTAAAGCTGTTGGGAAAGTTGCTCGATGGAGGGCATCTTGCTTCAATTCGTAGAGAGCGCGAAACAGGTCTTCACAGAGCTAAGTACACGTCTCCATCTGACTGTGATCTGTTTGTGACTTGAAAAAGCCCACTGTGTGGACGAAACGTAGTCATTAAAGGATCACATTATACTGCATATGTGTTTATATTTCCATTGTATGGCTAAGTTCTACATCATTTAACTTATAAGTGCTAGGGTTATGGACACTCCCGAGCTCCAGAACCTTGCATTTATCTACATTGAACTGCATCTGCCACTTTTCTGGCCAAGAATAGAGTTTGTTTAAATCCTCCTGAAGCTCCCTAACATCTACGTTTGAATCAATTATCCTACCTATCTTTGTGTCATCGGCGAATTTGCTCATATCACTAGTAATTCCCTAATCAAGATCATTGATATATATTATAAACAACAACGGGACCAAGACTGATCCCTGTGGAACGCCACTTGTTACAGATCCCAACTCGGATTTAACCCCATTTATGGACACTCTCTGCTTCCTGCCTGTGAGCCATGACTCGATCCACGAGAGCACTTTTCCCCCAATGCCATGAGCTGCCACTTTCTTTAACAGTCTTTGGTGCGGAAATCTATCAAAAACCTTACTAAAATCTAAGTAAATAATGTTAATACAGTAAAAATCTTTGATTTTCGTTCTGCCGAATGTAATGGACTTGGGGAACACCTGTCTAATCTTGATTGGGGTTATCTAGCTAATGATTTTATTAACGATGATCATACTTATGATTATGAAGGGATCTGCTTTTATGATTGTTTTCTAAATAATGTATACCGTGCCCAGAGTATATACCTTCCCCAGAGAGAAATTAGGTCTAATAATAACGATCCCAAATGGGTTAACAGGAGGCTAAAGCATGTATTAGGGGAGAAAATGGGAATTTATAGGCGCATCAGAAGAGGAGAGGTTATCCTTACTGACCAATATGTTCAGCTTAAAAGAGAAGTAAAAAAGGGGATTAGAAAGGCTAAACGTGACTATGAAATTAGAGTTGCTAATGAATCAAAGACTAATCCTAAGGGGTTCTTTCAAGTGTAAAGGACGAAGGTGAAGGAAAAAGTAGGACCTCTGAAAATTGGGAATGGACAGCTGACGGATAATGAACTGGAAATGTGTTCCTTATTTAATAACTATTTTTTGTCAGTTTTTACACAGGAAGATGTAAATGAGATTCCAGTAATTAACAATTATTTAGTTCCTGATGAATTTAAATTAACTAATATTACTGTCACGAGGGACATGGTTATTAAACAGATAGACAAACTGAAGCAAAATAAGTCCCCAGGACCCGATGAGCTGTTTTTCAGGGTACTTAAGGAATGCAAGATGGAGCTTAGTCAGCCATTAACGAGTGTATTCAATGCGTCCATCCTTACCGGTGTTGTGCCAGAGTTGTGGAAGATGGCTAATGTGGTTCCTATATTCAAATCAGGGGATAAGTCCACTCCTTCAAATTACCGTCCAATAAGCCTGACATCTATAGTGGGCAAGTTATTAGAATCAATTATAGCTGACATTATCAGAAGTCACCTTGAAGAGCATAACTTGATAAATGAATCTCAGCATGGATTCACGAGAGGTCGTTCCTGCCTGACAAATTTACTGACGTTCTTCAATAGAACATTTGAGGCAGTTGACAGTGATAAGGAATATGATATTGTTTATGAATTAGACACATGTGCAACTCTTGGGTATCTTTGTTGAGGAAACGTTTCGCTACACAGTGGCTTCATCAGTCATACAAAGGAGAAACTTGAAAAACAGGAGGAGAATGAGGTGATCAGTCCCTCAGCCTTGAGTCGATGTGGTCAGTCCATCAATCTTGATGGACTGATGAAGCCACTGTGTGGCGAAACGTTTCCTCAACAAAGATACCCAAGAGTTGCACATGTGTCTAATTCAACATGTCGGTTCTCTGAACCATTCATCTACAATAATATTGTTTATTTGGATTTTAGTAAAGCCTTCGACAGAGTACCTCACAAGAGACTCTTAAGAAAAGTGGCAGCTCATGGTATAGGAGGTAAAGTTCTAGCATGGATTGAGGCATGCCTTACCAATAGAAAGCAGAGAGTTACCATTAATGGAGTGAAATCTGAATGGGGATTAGTCACTAGTGGCGTTCCACAAGGATCAGTTTTAGGCCCTCTCTTGTTCATAATTTACATTAATGACCTTGATGAAGGGATTACGAGTGACATGAGTAAGTTTGCTGATGATACAAAGATAGGCCGTATAATTCACTCTGAGGAGGATATCAATGAACTCCAGGACGATTTGGACAAATTAATGCCTTGGTCTGAAAAATGGCAGATGAAGTTCAATGTGGATAAGTGTAAGGTACTTGCCCTTGGTAATGAAAATAACCCTCGAAGCTATAATCTAGGTGAAGTAGAGCTTGATCATACAAAATGTGAAAAAGACTTGGGAGTCATGGTAAGCAGAAATCTAAAGCCAAGACAGCAGTGCCTTAGTGTGCACAACAAGGCCAACAGATTACTTGGATTTATCTCAAGAAGTATAAGTAACAGAAATCCAAAAGTTATTTTACAGCTCTATACATCACTAGTGAGGCCTCATTTAGATTATGCTGCTCAGTTTTGGTCCCCTTACTACAGGATGGATATAGACTCATTAGAGAACATACAGAGAAGAATGACTAAAATGATTTACTGTGTAAGGAACCTACCGTATGAAGATAGACTTAAAGCCTTAAATCTCCACTCTCTGGAGAGGCGTAGAATAAGGGGAGATGTCATTGAAGTGTATAAGTGGATGACGGGCATAAACAAGGGAGATATTAATAAAGCACTGAGGGTGTCGAACCAGGTAAGAACCAGAAATAATGGATTTAAGTTGGATAAATTTAGAATTAGAAAGGACATAGGTAAGTACTGGTTTTCTAACAGGGTTGTAGATGCATAGAACAGTCTTCCCAGTGGGGTGATAGATGCTAAGACCTTGGGCAGCTTTAAGAAGAGACTGGAAATAAATGGTATAAAATACCGACACAATGAAAATATAAACACATATGCAGTATAATGTGATCCTTTATTGACTACGTTCCGCCCACACAGTGGGCTTTCTCAAGTCACAAACAGATCTACCTGGGGTGAACGAACGAACGAAAGTTCAGGTAAGTTCCCAAATGGGATGAGCGGGGAAGACGGGACAGACGAAGAATAGTGCTGGAGAGGAGTGTTCTTAGTCGTAGAAATAGAGCCAGGGCTTAACCCAGCAGCAAAGGCGATCGTGGGACAGATATTGAAAAGAGAAATTCAGGTTCTACTGTTGGGACTCCGGTGGGGTGAGCTGGGAGTAAGGGACATGCGACGTTTAGAGCTAGAGAGGAGTGCAGAACTGAGCCATGTCTTAACCCAAAAATGCTAAGGCAAACGTGGGTCAGAGAATGGTACCTGTCTTAGAAGGTACCTGTCAGCGGATCCAAGGTTATTTGTAAGTAGGGTTAGGAGGGGTGGAAGGGACGCGAGTATTTATTGTCAGGTTCAGAATGCTGAGGTCAGGTGGAGAATGCTGCATCTGATGATGTACCGAGTGGGGTTATAGAGTCTAAAATCTTGGGTAGCTTGGAAAGGAGATTGGATAAGTTTGTGAGCAGACTTTCTACAGTGTTCTTCCATTCCTGTGTTCTTATGTGGGATAGCGATGAAGAAGTTTCTTGGCAAGTGCTTCAGCTATGTTATAGAAGCCACTATTCTGGATGAAGTTGTCGGATATAGAAATAAGTGATGATTCCAGAATTCTTCGGTATTGAGTGTTGTCTTCTGTGGCGATAAGTCTTGAGTTTCTGTAGCTTATCAAGTGGTTGTGTGAATTACGGTGTTGTACACAGGCATTCCTTGTGTCGTCAGACCTGCTTGCGTATTGGTGTGATCCTTTATTGACTACGTTCCGCCCACAGAGTGGGCTTTTTTCAAGTCACAAACAGATCTGGAAATATAAACACATATGCAGTATAATGTGATCCTTTATTGACTACGTTTCGCCCACAGAGTGGGCTTTTTCAAGTCACAAACTTGAAAAAGCCCACTGCGTGGGCGAAACGTAGTCAATAAAGGATCACATTATACTGCATATGTGTTTAAATTTCCATTGTGTCGGTATTTTATACCATTTATTTCCACAAACAGATCTACCTGGAGTACGAACGAACGAACGAAAGTTCAGATAAGATCCCAAATTGGATGAGATGGGAAGACGGGACAGACGAAGAATAGTGCTGGAGAGGAGTGTTCTTAGTCGTAGAAATAAAGCCAGAGCTTAACCCAGCAGCGAAGGCGATCGTGGGACAGTTATTGAGAAGAGAAATTCAGGCTCTTCTGTTGGGACTCCGGAGGGGTGAGCGGGGAGGAAGGGACATGCGACGTTTGGCGCTAGAGAGGAGTGTAGGAACTGGGCCATGTCTTAACCCAAAAGCTAAGGCGAATATGGGTCAGAGAATGGTACCTGTCATAGAAGGTACCTGTCAGTGAATCCAAGGTTATTTGTAAATAGGGTTAGGAGCAGGATCATGCAAGGAGTAGAAAAGGTTGTGTTGGTTTGTGGGTCTGCGAATGTCTTCGTCAAGGAGAGAGGTCCAGTAGTCATGTCGTGTCTCAAGTTTGTCTATCTGTCTGTCACTGAGCGTCTTCCAGTACAGATTCAGAGCAGGGATGTCTAATTGGGCATGGAGAGACTCGCTTGTGGCGAAGTCCTCCCATCTGACATCAAGCACCCAGCGCAGCGCCTTATTCTGGACACGCTGCAGTTTAAGTAAGTTTGTTTGTGCTGCAAGAGAGAGAGCTAGAGGAGAGTAAGTTATCAGAGGAAGTATTAGAGATTTGTAGAGGTGTAGTTTGGTGTGTTGAGAGGCATGTTTCAGTTCGTAGAGGTCTGCAAGGGCCTTACTAGCTATTGCATGCCTTGAGTGAATGTGTCCATGCAAACGAAGAAGGTAGTCAAGATTAACGCCAAGGACAGTGACAGACTGTGTGATGGGGATGTAAGTGCGGGTGTCAGCTGTTCTGAGCTCGACAGGTAATGGAGGATCACGTTTCCTGTAGTTAAAATACGTAATGCTGGATTTAGCTGCATTGGTTTTGATCCTCCATTTTTGTTCCAAGATGGCTATCCTGTCGACCTCATTTTGTGTTTTGTGTGTGAGTGTATCTATATTGACATGAGTGATAAGTTGTATAATGTCGTCTGCATAGGCTAGTGTGATGGAGTTGTGGTATACAGGTGTTGGAATGTCGTTAGTGTATAAAATGTAGAGGGTAGGGGAGAGGACAGATCCCTGGGGTACTCCGGCATTTAGTGTGAAGTAGTCAGAGTAACAGCCTTGGAATTTGATTCTCATGGTACGGCCGTCTAGGAAGTTGCAGAGGAGTTTACGAGTAGTGAGAGGCAGGTTGAAGTTAGTGCAGAGTTTGTACTTGAGCCCTTCGTGCCAGACAGTGTCAAAGGCTTTTTCAACGTCTTTTGCAACCAGGGCTGTCCTGTTTCTTTGTTTTGTGTTGATGTGGATGTAGTTGAGAATGGTGTTAATGGCATCCTGTGTGGATCTGTGTGTTCTGAAGCCAAACTGGCCATCAGAAAGTAGAGAATTGTGTTCCAGGTATCTGCGAAGGCGATGATTGATGAGTTTTTCAGAGTTTTCCTAAAGTTTCGAGGAGGCTGATAGGGCGATAGTTTCTAGGATCAGAGTGGTCTTTATTGGGTTTAGGAAGGAGGATAGCAGTAGCAGCTTTAAAGAGGGAAGGGAAGTATCCAGAGGCAAGGGAGGCATTGAGGAGGTTTGTGTAGGCAGTAATGATAGACTCAGGAAGGTGTTTCAGGATAATATACTTTAGGCCAGAGGCACTAGGGGCCTTGGGAGGAAGGTGTCTGAGAAGAGTTTTAACGTCAGTGTTGGTGAAAGGAGTGTCAAGTTCTTGGGGGGAGGTAAGAGAGTCCAGATGGATGTGGCTGTCTGGTGTTGCTTCCTGTGTGTGTGTAGTGTTCCAGTGTGCTATGCTCTGAATGTGTTGAATAGCGTTAGGGTGAGGTGGGTGAGGGTGGAAGATGTTCTCCCAGATGTGTTTGAAGATGTTAGTAGCAGCCTGCGGGTCTGAGATGTGTGTTGTTGTGGGTGATGTGTTTGAATTTGTTGGTGGGAGTGGTGCCTCTGATTTTTTTGATAAAGTTCCAGAAGGCTTTGGTGCTTTTGATATGCTGTTTGTCCGCTTGTAGTATGAGCTGTGACCAATGATTGTTGTGGTCTTGGTCTAGACTGTGTAGAATGTTGTTTCTGAGGTAAGTGAGATCTAATCGGACTTGATTAAATCTATGTGTGTTGTAGAGAAAGCGGTTGTGGTAACAGATAATTAGTCTTCTTGTTCTGATTGAGGGTTTGAAGGAATAACGAGTGGTGTGGGTTTTCTTTGGTATTGCGGTGTTGGCTGCTTGTGTAATGGTGTCTTGGATGAGAGCAAGTTGAGTGTCAATGTCAGAGATGGGTTTGTTGTTGTAGTCATAGGTGAGGTTAGTATTATCTATGTGTTGTTTGAAGGTATCCCAGTCAGTGTTCTTGTAGGAGAAGGAAGGTGTGGCCGGGATGAGGATAGGGTTGGAGGAAATGTGTAAGATGACGGGAATGTGATCATAGCCTGTAATAGGACCAGGTGATATGTAGTGTTGAAAGAGATAGCTGGCTCGGTTTGCCAGAATGATGTCGGGTTTGCCTTGGCCAGTGTGATTGTAGAAGGTGTTGAAGTCTGGGCCGAGGTGAATTAGGTGTTTGTGGTTTGTGAAGTTGAGTAATTGGTGACCAAGTTGGTTGTTACTGGTGTGATGAAAGGCGGTGTGTTTGGCATTCATATCAGCTAGTAGGTATGTAGGTGTGTTGGTGTAGTTGAAGACTTAGGAAAGGTCGTGTATGTTGAGAGTAGTGTTTGGGCGAGCATAGGTGGTGAAAAGGATAAAGGGACCAAGGTGGGTGTGTATTCTGACTGCAAGACAGTGTTGATGAATAAAAGGGATCTGGAGAAATTCGTGTTTTATGTTGGAGTTGACAAGGATAGCAACCCCATCGTGGGGATCATAGGGGATCTGTAGTGCAGTATAACCATAATGGCGGATACGTTGAGGGGCTTTGAGGCAGGTACTGTTTAGCAAAACAATATCTGGGCTCTCTGCTTCAAGGAGCTCGGCCAGTAGGTGTCTAATTGTAAAGTAAGAACGTACGTTGAACTGAATCACCTTAAACATGATTTAATGGTTTCGTCAAAGCAAAGTGGTGACATGTACTTAGCTCTGTGAAGACCTGTTTGTGTGCTCTCTGTGAATCTGAACCAGGATGCCCTCTCTTGAGCAACTTTACCAGCAGCTGAGAGAAGAGCTCAGAGTTGCTAAGATGGAGATACGGCGATTAACGGAGGAGAACAAGAGGATTCGTAGTAATCCTCCTGTTTTGAGTCCCCAGGTTAAGAGGGGAGCTTGGTCAGTGGCCGGGCAACATGGAACCAAGCTGAAGATCAAGAAAACGGTTGGAGAGGCAGAAACAACGAGAAACCAGAAGACTACCGTGGAAACTTCCAACCCATTCTCGGTGCTACCTGACGAATGTGAGTGTTCTACTGGGAATGCCACAATGAGCACCAAAGAAGCATTGGCAGACGTGAGTGAGACATCCCAGAAAACCCCCAACGAAGACCATCGAGAACGTCTTGACGAATTCTACAAGTGGTGTAATGCTACCTGGCGAATGTGAGTCGACACTCGGAGCATCACGACGGACGACGCCAAAGGGAAAGGGTAAAAACATTGTTGTTGTTGGGGATAGCCAGATTAGGTACATGGATAGGGCATTCTGCTTGAAGGAATAGGAGTAGGAGGCAAAGAGTGTGTTTTCCGGGGGCTGGGATGAAGGATATTGTTAGCCGTCTGGATGACATCATGAGAGGTAATGGGAGCAATCCATTATCTGTCTCAGTGCTGGGGGCAACGATGTTGGCAGACGTAGGAGTGAGGACCTGATTAGCAGGTATAGGTCGCAATAAGATAATTGGGAGGAAGGGTGGGAAACCTGTCATATGTGGCATTTTGCCAAGGAGAGGATTTGGGAAAAATGATGGTTGTCCAAGCAATTGGTGTCAATTGCTGGCTGGACAAATACGTAAGGAAAATGCGGTAACATTCATTGACAACTGGGCCCCTTTTCTATGGCAGAAATGACATGTATGCCAGGGATGGGTTCATTTAAATCTAGGTGTGGGAAGGAGCACTGGCCAACGCAGTGGAGGGAGCTGTTAGGTCTTTAAACTAGGAATAGTTAGTGGTATGGGTTTTTGCGGGAAAAAACTGTGAAGTCTCGGGGTTAGTAATATGAGTACTAGGAGAACTAGTAATAGGCAAAATGAGGTGGATATTGGAAAGCCAGTGGCACTAATTGACAAGGACAGTAATAGGTTTAGGAATAACAGAAAGGAGCAGGAAGGGGAAAAAAGAGAGGAGGGTCTTTAAGTATTATTACACAAATAGTCGCAGTGCTAGGAATAAGATGGACGAGTTGAGACTAGTTGCTAGTGCAGGTAACATAGATGTATTTGCCATTACTGGGGACGTGGTTTAATTCAAAAAATCGGGACATGCCTGCAAAAATGTCACATTCAGGGTTTTTAAATTGTTCCAAGTAGATAGAAGTATCGGGAAGGGGGTGGGGTGGCATTGTATGTCCCAGATCGCTTGAACTGTTGCATAAAACGGGTATTAAGTCTGAAGTAACACATACAGAGTCTGTTTGGATAGAATTTTCAGAGGGGCATGAAAAATTAATTTTAGGAGTGATATACCGTCCCCCAAATTTAGATAGGGACCAGGGGAGACTACTATGGGGAAAATTTTGTTTGGGCCACCAAGGCACGATAATGTAGTAATTTTTAGGAGACTTTAACTTTAGTCATATTGATTGGAATTTCTTGACTGGAATTTAGAATCATACGACTTCTTAAAGTAGTTCAGGATTGTTTTGAAGCAGTTTGTGACAGAACCTACAAGGGTAAAAACCTCTTGACTTAGTTCTGGGAAACAATGAATCCCTTGTTAATAATTTAGAAGTTTCAGAGGAACTGGGTGCTAGCGACCACAAATCAATTACATTTAGAAATTTAATGGAAGTATGATAGTAGGGATAACTCAGTAACAGTCCCAGATTTTCGCTTAGCAATTACGAGGGGCTTAGAGAACACTTATCATCTGTTGACTGGGTAACGAAGAGAGCTATCAATAAGACAGTTTTTTTGAACACAAAACATGCTGCTCAAAGAACTTTATCCCTTATAAAGAAATTAGATCAAATAGAAATGACCCAAAATGGATGAATAATAGGCTGAAATATCTACTAGGGCATAAGAAAGGAATTTTATATCGTATCAAAAGAGGTGAGGGTCATCTTATGAATCAGTATATAGACATTAAGAGGGACATTAAAAGGGGATAAGAAAAGCTAAAAGGGACTATGAAATTAAAGTTGCTAGGGATTCTAAAAACTAACCCAAAAAGTTTTTTCCCGGTCTATAGAACAAAAGTCAGAGATAAGATAGGTCCCCTAAAAATAACTATGGCATCTTACTGACAAAGAGAATGAAAAGTGCTCGATTTTAAATAATTTTTTTTCTCTGGGTTTTACACGGGAAACACTAATGATTTTCCGGTAAAAAATTTTTATAGTGGGCCAGAAGAAGATAAATTATGTAACATCACAGTCACTTGAAATGGTTTGGGGAACCCAGATACACCGATGAAAAAAAAATAATCACCGGGTCCCGAGAGGTTTTTTTTAAGGTTCTAAAGGAAATTTAAAAAGGAAGTCTGTAACCATTAACTAATATTTTTTAAATTTATCTCTTCAAACAGTGTAGTGCTGTTTTGGGAAAATGGCTAAATTTAATTTCCCATTTTTTAAAAAAGGGACAAACTTACCGTCAAAAAACCGCCCAAAACCTGACCCAATTTTAGGGAAATTACTAAGTCAATTATAGTCAATTTTTAAAACCATTTTGATAAGCATAGCTTGATTAATGATACTCAGCATGGATTCACAGGGGCCGGTCTTGTTTAACTAATTTATTAACTTTCTTCAGTAAAGCTTTTGAGGCTGTTGACCACGATAAAGAATTGATATTATTTACTTAGATTTTAGTAAGGCATTTGATAGAGTTCCGCACCAAAGACTGTTGAAGAAAGTACCAGCTCATGGCATTGGGGGAAAGGGGTGCTCTCGTGGATCGAATCAGGGCTCACAGACAGGAAGCAGAGAGTGTCCATAAATGGGTTTAATCCGAGTGGGGATCAGTAACAAGTGGCGTTCCACAGGGAATCAGTCTTGGGCCCGTTGTTGTTTATAATATATATCAAGATCTGATGAAGGAATTACAAGTGATATAGAAAATTCGCCGATGACACGAAGATAGGTGGATAATTGATTAAAACGTAGATGTTAGGGAACTTCAGGAGGATTTAGACAAACTCTACTCTTGGTCAGAAAAGTGGCAGATGCAGTTTCAATGTAGATAAATTTGCAAGGTTCTAAAGCTCGGGAGTGTCCATAACCCTAGCACTTATAAGTTAAATAATGTAGAACTTAGCCATACAGATTGCGAAAAGGATTTGGGGGTTTTATGGTAAGCAGCAACCTTAAACCAAGACAGCAATGCCTAAGGGCGTACGTAGTAAGGCAATAGATTACGGGGTTTTATATCAAGAAGTGTAAGCAACAGAAGTCCAGAGGTCATACTGCAGCTTTATACATCATTAGTAAGGCCTCACCTAGATTATGCAGCTCAATTCTGGTCTCCATATTACAGAATGGACATAAATTCGTTAGAAAACATTCAGCGTAGGATACTAAATTAATACATAGCATTAGAAATCTTTCCCTTTTGAGAAAGATTGAAGACTCTTAAGTTACATTCACTTGTTAACGAAGAATGAGGGGAGACCTGATCGAAGTGTATAAGTGGAAGATAGGTGTTAATAAAGGGTATTAACAAGGTCTTGAGGATATCTCTCCAAGAGAGAACCCCATAATGGATTAAATTAGATAAGTTTAGATTTAGAAAGGACATAGGAAAGTATTGGTTTGGAAATAGGGTAGTTGATGAGTGGAACAGTCTACCTAGTTGGGTTATTGAGGCTAGGACTTTGGGTAGTTTCAAATTTAGGTTGGATAAGTACATGAGTGGGAGGGGTTGGATTTGAGTGGGTCTTGCACATCGGAGCTTGTTTCTTGGGTGGCATTGAAAATAGGGCTGGTCAAATGTTTGTTAGTGGGATGAATTGTAAAGGACCTGCCTAGTATGGGCCAACAGGCCTGCTGCAGTGTTCCTCCTTTCTTATGTTCTTATGTAAATAGTTCATTACCATTGTAGCTTGGAAATAAATGGTATAAAATACCGACACAATGGAAATATAAACACATATGCAGTATAATGTGATCCTTTATTGACTACGTTTCGCCCACACAGTGGGCTTTTTCAAGTCACAAACAGATCTGTTTGTGACTTGAAAAAGCCCACTGTGTGGGCGAAACGTAGTCAATAAAGGATCACTTTATACTGCATATGTGTTCATATTTCCACCATTGTAGCTTGTTCGGCTATCAAGACTTTGGGGACTCAGTCTCTGGCTCCATTATGTACTTCTGTAATATTTTGGAATCTAGAAGAAGAAAAATGTAATCTTTTGACTATCACCCACACCATGGGTATGGGGTGCATAACAAAGATAACTCCCCACTCAGTTTCCTTGCTCCTGATCATACTCCTGAACGCCTGACGCCCCGTCAGTCACACAAGCAAATGGTGAACCTGGTTTATCTCAGAGTCAGTCTGCTTCGTTGGCTCTTGAACTGGAAAATCTTACAATGGAGCAGACTAAGGAACAGCGTGTTTTTGTGAAGAAAGAATATAACAGGGAGGAGAGGAGACAATACCGGCGTTCCTGTGATATTTCAATGCACAGAAGTCTGTCTTTGGTACCTTGGTGCCTGTTTTTTTTCAGGGTCAGAACCTGAATAATTTTTCTAGGCATTCGAGAATCAGGCTCGAGCAGGTGATATGTATGTATGTATAATGTTCGCCAAAACCGTAGTCCTGGCACTGGTCTCAATCTTGCGATGACCCGTCTCTGGCTCCCGACGGAGAAAGGTTTCTACAATGATGCGACGAATGCTGCTCAAGCACTCTTCTGGTCAGTTCAACTGGTGCATCTCATAAGCGACAACACCATATGTACTCCTAACTATGGACACTAGCGAGGAGGAGGATATGTCGTTATCACGGGTAACAGCTTGTCTGGTTCGTTGACCCCATGGTACACTAGTGTGGCCGCAGTCATCTCTGGGTCCTCTTCGGGAGGGAATATCACTCCTAGTTGCCTGCAGAGTGTCTCAGTAACTTCGGCACGTCCAGAAGATAGTGTGTTAGGGGCCGCTGCAACATGCTGACAGTACTGGCACATCTCCTCCTCAGCCTTGTCCACCATCAGCTTGCTGTGTGGATAGCCAAACGAAGCCGAAGGAGGCGGTCAACTGCGCTCTGGACCAGCCTCTATCATATTGAGGTGGGTTCTCCCTGAGTCGCTGCTCGTACCACGTGATATGGGGTATCACTTAAGTACCTCCCCTATAAGTTTTCGTGGCTACTGGCAGCCACCAGTTTGGCTGAGTCGTAGGCTGATTGGACAGTAATCCAACATGGAATAGTCTGTGGCTGCCCTTGGCTGCATCATCTGCTCGCTCATTTCCCCGGATGCCAGCATGGCTGGGGATCCAGTTTCAAATGTCGATCTGTTACCCTGAAACTTCTAAAGTGCTGTCCATTATGCCAGGATCGATGTGATAGATGAACATTGTCTGAGGTTGAGGATGGGAGAGGGCATTGATTGCAGAGGTGGAATCAACATGCATGACAGACTGAGTCGATGTCGTAGGGCAATGTGACAAATCCTGCTGAATTGCCACCAGCTCACTTGAAGGATCGTGCAGTGGTCAGGGATCCGCCAGCCTTGTGTGTGACCATTGTGGTACAGGATAGCTGCTGCTCTCTTCCTGTCAGGGTCGACAGAACCATCTGTGAAATACATTGCATCATGTGCCTCCCTCGGCCAGTGCCATGCTTGTCTCAGCATGATTGCTGAGGGTGTCTTGACTGCAGAGACACTTAGAGATGGGAGCTGCAATGATCAAACATCGGCTGGATCTGGGCACCGGGAGGTGGTGGATGGTACCCAGCAACAGGAAGTCACAAAAACCCTACCCCCCCCCCCCCTTCTCAAGGAGTAGTTGGTATAGGCAGCACTTCCTCACAGCAGCACAAAACGAACGAATCCAGGAGTAGTCCGTGAAGAGTGGATCTTGTGTCGTGGTTGTTAATATCCGTCTCTTAGTGGGTACCTTGCTGCCGATGCAGAATCGTTGGACCACTTGCAGGCGTTTTTGTATCTTTCTCTGGTCAGCCAAAGAAGGAAGCCGGGCCTCAGATCTGAGTCATACTGTGTTGGTCCAGATGGGGGCCCCAAGCATAGTTCTTATCTTCCCGCCTGATTTTGTACGACCTCCACCTTTGCCTGCTCTGCGGGAAGAGATGAGCTATCGCCGGTGCACCGTAGTCAATTAAAGCTAGGCGTAAGCTTGTATATAGAACAGCGATAGTACATCTTTGCTTCCCCTGCACGTGCCCTCGTTCCATGGCTCCTCATGGCGTTGAAGGGTCTGAGAGAGCACGTGACCTTGACATACTCGGCCCTGTTTCTGAAAGGTCAAGCTTTTTTATCCAATGTAGAATCCCAAGTACAGGTAGGAGCCTGTCCACTCAAGTTCTATATGAACATCAAAATGGTATACAATACCGACAGGTTGCCTATGTGTCTTACCTATCAAGTTCTATATCCTGAATACGTAATCTATTCACAGGATCTGGTCCTTGAACATCATTGCAATAGATTTCTCCGGGCCGAGATCTTGAGGCCTAGTTCCTTGCAAGACTGCGTAATTAGGTCCAAAGCTCTCTGAGCCTGTCGTTCTAAATTGGCCTTTTCCCATTTCACTACGAGTGCAAGATCATCTCATCAGCATAGCTTTGGAAGGAGCTGTGTACCACTCTGAAAGGGAAGTCTCACAAGTTTCCTGCAAGGATGTTAAACAGTAGGATTGAGCACGCACTCCTTGGGGCGTAACCGTTTTCCCGGTATAAAGGAAGAGTAGTGTCCCTGAAAGCGACACAGGCCGCCTGCCCCTAAGGTAGGACTCAATTTCCAGGCCAGGATGCGTTCCTTTGATTCCCTTCCGAGCTAGTATTGCTAAATTGCTGTGGGGGCTGCTAAGTCTCAAAATGCCTTCTCAGTCCGAGGTAGGACGACCATACTAAGTTTTTTGTTACTATCAGTCAATCTGGCTTAGTATGGGTGTTTATTGCCACTCTGCTGTACCCACTCCTTTGGTGAAGCCAAATAATGTGATGATGAAGGGTCCCAAGTTTCCATAGGAGCGTTTAACACCATCCTCTCAGCAGTCTTGGCCTAGCACTGGTCAGCGATATTGACTCCATAACTGCCTGGGTCCCTTGGGGCTTCGGAATTGGTACGAAGGTAGCTTTCTCTCCAAGCGCTGGTATGTCCCTGGCCCTCACCGACTTTGTTAATGACGTCTAGTATGGCCTCCCATCCACTCTGCCCAGCCCCGTGCAATCATGGGTCTTTAACACCATCGATGTATAAACCTTGTATAAATACCGACAAGTTGGTTTAGAAAGACACGTAAGCAAACACTATAACATAATTTATTAGAAAACGTTTCGTCCTAGTGACCTTGATCACTTCTAACATACCAGATATGTATGTATAAGTTCGCCAGACCAGTACCCTGGCACGGTCTCAATCTTGCGATGACCCGTCTCTGGCTCTTCCCGAGGATAAAGTTTCATACATTGATGCGACAGATGCTGTTCAAGCACTCTTCTGGTCAGTTCAACTGGGTGCATCTCATAAGCGACAACACCATAGTCTCCCTAACAATGGACACTAGCGAGGATGAGGATATGTCGTATATCACAGGGCGTAACAGCTTGCTGGTTCGTTGACTCCATGGTACAACTATGTGGGCAAGCAGTCATCTCTGGTTCCTCTCGGGGGGAATATCACTCCTAGTTTGCCTGCGGAGTGTCTCAGTAACTTCCACACAATACAAAGATATGTGTTATGGGCCACTGACAACGTGCTGACAGTACTGCACATTCTCCCACCTTGTCTACCATCATCTTGGATGTGGGAAAGCCCAAACGAAGCCGATGGATGGCGGTACGCTGCGCTCTGGACCAGCTTCTATACATTATGGAGGGGTTCTCCCATAGTCTCTGCTCGGTAACCTGTTGAGATGGGTATCACCTAAGACCTCCCCCATTAGTTTCATGGCTCTGGCAGCCACCAGTTGGTCTGTCGTAGCTGATTGGACAGTAATCCCCAACATGTGATTAGTCCGTTGCTGTCCTTGCTGCATCAACATGCCGCCTCATTTCCCCGGAATGCCAGCATGGCTGGGGATCCCAGTTCAATGTAGAATCTGTTACCCTGAACTCCTAAGGCTGTCATTATGCTCTTGATCGATGTGGATGAGGTGACCATTGTCCTGTTGTTTAGGATGGGAGCGTGCAATATTGGCAGACGTGGAATCAACATGTATGACAGGTCGGAGTCGATGTCGTATGTGCATGTGACAATGCCTGCTGAATCGCCACCCAGCTCAGCTTGAAGGATCGTGCATGTCAGGGAAGCGCCAGCCTTGTGTGTGACCAGTGTGTACAGTATAGCTGCTGCTACTCTTCCTGTCAGGGTCGACAAACCATCTGTGAAATACACTGCACATATGCCCCCCTCTGCCAGTGCCACATGCTGACTCAGCATGAATTGCTGAGAGTGTCTTACTGTCAGAGACGCTTAGAGAAGGGGTAGCTGCTTGATGCAAACATCGGCTGGATGTCTGGGCGCCAGGGAGGTGTTGGATGGAACCCAGCAACAGGAAGGTCACAACTCTTCTCAAGGATTGTTTGTAATAGGCAGCAGCTTCCCGCCCAGCGCACAAAACGAACGAATCCAGGAGTATCCGTGGAGTGTGGGATCTTGTGCAAGGGTTGTCATTTATCCGTCTCCTTAGTGGGGTACCTTGCTGCCTGTGCAGAATCGTGGCCACTTTACAGGCGTTTTATGTATCTTAACACTGTCACCAAGGCAGGAAGCCGGGCCTCAATCTGAGACATACTGTGTTGTCCAGATGGGGGCCCCAAGCATAGTTCTTATCGCCTGATTTTTGTACGACGTCCACTCTTTGACTGCTCTGGAGCGGAAGAGATGAGCTAACGCCGTGCACCGTATCCAATGAGCGAGCGTATAGCTTGTATATAGTAACAAGCGAAGTACATCTTTGCTTGCCCCTGCACGTGCCTCGTCATGCTCTCATGGCGTTGAGTCTGAGTAGAAGCACGTGACCTGACATACTCGGTCTGTTTCTGAAGGTCAGCTTTTATGCAATGTAGATTCCCAAGTCAAGTAGAGCCTGTCCACTCCAGTTTCTATATCCTGAATACGTAATCTATTTCACAGGATCTAGACCTTGAACATCATTGCAAGAGATTTCTCGCCCGAATCTTGATGCCTAGTTCCTTTGCAAGACTGCGTAATTAGGTCCAAAGCTCTCTGAGCCTGCATTTCTAAAATGCCTTTGCCCCATTCACTACGATGCAAGATCATCAGCATAGCCTAGGACTGTGTACCACTATGAAAGGTAAGCGCACAAGTTCCTGCAAAAGGATGTTAAACAGGGTAAGGACTGAGCACACCTCCTTGTGGCGTACCGTGTTTCCCAGGGATTTAAAGGAAAAGTATTGTCCCTGAAAGCTGACACAGCCTGCCTGCCCCTAAGGTAGGACTCTATCCAGGCCAGGAGGCGTCCTTTGATTCCCCTTCCGAGCTAGTATTGCCAGAATAGCTGTGGGGCTGGCTAGCTCAAATGCCTTTTCAGGTCGAGGGTAGACGACAATCACTGGTTATTTGTTACTGTCCAGCAATCTGGCTTTAGAGAGTGGTTATGCACTCTGCTGTACCCACTCCTTTGGTGAAGCCCCAAATATGTGAGAGAGAGGGTCCAAGTTTCCATAGGCGGGCGGTTTAAACACCAATCCTCTCACAGTCTGGCTAAGAGCTGGTCAGCGATATGGTCTCAACTGTCTGGGTCCTTGGCTTTGGAATTTCGTATGAGGCGATGGAAGCTTTCTTCCAAGCTGCTGGAGTGTCCGGGCCACTCCACGACTTGTTTAAATGACGTCTAGTAAGGCCTCTCATCCACTCTCCCAGCCCGTGCAATCATGGAGTAGTAACACCATCGATGCCCGGGGCAGGTGTCACCTGTGTTCTTAATGGCACGTCCGAGTTCCAAGTCCATGAGGTCTTCAAAATTCACATCTTTCCGACTCACATGGCCCTTGTAATCGTTAGCTGCGCTGTGGCGAAGATCCGTCCTGTATATTCCGATGTTCCCTGAGGGAGCTTAGTGATGCTTCCCCTGGAGTGAAAAGGCTCCACTAGTTACTCAGCTTCCTGGGATGGGTTCGGGTGTGCGGTGTGGCCTCGCTTGCTCTTGCCAGTTGCTATGTTGAGCTTGCCCCATATCTCAGATAAGGTGGTGTGATGCCCGAATGTTGAGCACCACTCCAGCCATTTCTCAGTTTTTACTCTGAGAGAGACTCTGCGGGCATGCTGCACAATGGCTCTCAGAGTATTCCTGTTCTCTGCCGTAGGGTTACGCCTGTATAGCTTCCTAAAAGAGTTGATGCGGTGGTTCTGCTCCCGCACCTCGTCGTTGTAGAACCACCAGTCTCTTTTGTGAGTGCGTCCTGCGGACTTCTTTGGTAGAAAGACATTATATATATAGGCGGAGAGTGAGGTGTGACGCACGTGACCTGACGAATGTCATAAGAACATAAAAATGGAGAAACACTGTGGAAGGCCTACTGGCCCATGCGAGGCAGGTCCTTATCAAAACAACCTCTACCTATGATGAGGACGGGTAGACGATGAAATCATGTGACTCCTGTGTTGTTGGGTTGGTGCTGCTTAAGTATCATGTATGCCAATGTTTTTGATATTTTGTAGTTTCCAGTGTTGCGTTCTATAGTGTCGGTGACGGCGATTAGTGAGGCTTCTAGCACCGCCGGCGTTCCTGAGGTCTGTTCGGTGAGAAGAGTTGTGCCTTGTTTCTATTCATCAAATGCCCCGTGGAGTCTCTGTGGAGACACAGGCGTAACCTTACAATCGTCTCTGTTAGGGGCATTTCGATGCTCATTCAGGGGACCAAGATC
>NC_069415.1:52474036-52508927 GCF_026875155.1 Cherax quadricarinatus
AACGCTGTATAGCCCTTGTGGCTTAGCGCTTCTTTTTGATAATAATAATGCAAACTACGGAACAGATGAGATTTGAACTCGTGGCGACTGAGCCATAAAACTCCTGTGGTGAGTAAATACACCTAATTGGATTAATCGTATTGTAGCCAGTTGGCCCAGTGTCTTGCACTGGCCTGGAGTTGTACGACCCGTTCTGTGGTTTGTCCCAAGATCTGGTGAGGGGCTCTTGATCTAGGGAATTGGATCTGTGCTCCAGTTCCCTGAATTAAACCTGAATGCCTTCCATATCCCCCCACAGGCGCTGTATAATCCTATGGGTTTAGTGCTTCCCCCTTGATTATAATATTAATTGTCCCAAGATATACACACTAAGAACATTAAGATATGTTTATAACTTTGACCATAATTTTTAAAGGGGTGGACCGGTAAGCCAGTGGAAGGCCTCGGTCAGATGACCAAAAGCTACAGTGACAGGTCATCTAAGACCCGCGTCATGAAACACTTGTCCTGTTTCCTGACAAACCTTACGTAACCTAACAACTTACACTAAGAAGCTGTCGGCTATTTTGTTGCATAATCCTATGGGTTTAGCGCTCCCCCACGATTATAATTATGTCGGCTACTTTGCACGATTTATTACCTACAGTTATCCATAATAAGTCGCCACGTGAAGGTGGCTGCTCTCCTGTATACAAGTGAACTCATCACCGAGCCGATGTGCTGTATGATTGTAGGTATAGCGCTTCTTTCTGATCATAATCATACCGAATATGTTTATGGACTTCTTGAAGGAGCGGTGAATGTAGCTGCCACAAGGTCAGTTGCGTTGAGTAAGTCCTTGGCAGAAATAGGAAGGTCGAAACTGTCCTGTCCCTATCCTTTCCTATATATACTGGCTCCCTTGACTTGTAATGTTCCAAGATGGACCAAAATGTCTTTATAAGCTTCTCCTGTGTGCGGGTTATTTGTGTAATGTTCCAGTCACGGTATTGTGCTTGTGTTCCTCACTGTCGTGAATTTTACGTTTGAGTTGTCAGGTTCCAGTTTCTGTTGGCCACATACTGTTGGACTGCCCACTCTATCACGCAGAATTTACCTCCAACGTCCTCACCGCTCTACTGCCTTTACTTCACCTTCATTTCTTGCTGATAGAGCGTCCTGAACCCAGACTCTGACTCTGATGATGCCTCTAGCACTCCTCACAGTCCTTTCTACCTCAATCTCTTGCTACAGTGGTGACGTGTACTTAGCTCTGTGAAGACCTGTTTGCGCGCTCTCTACGAATTGAAGCAAGATGCCCTCCATCGAGCAACTTTACCAACAGCTTAAGGAAGAATTAAGGATGGCGAAGATGGAGATTCGGCGACTGACCGAGGAAAACAAGAAGATTCGTAGTAGTCCTCCTGTTTTGAGTCCTCAGGTCAAGAAAGGAAACTGGTCAGTGGCTGGACAGCATGGAACGAAGTTGACGATCAAGAAGACGAATGGAAAGGTAGAAACGATGAAAAAGAAAGAGACTGCCGTCGAAACTGTTGTGAAAACATCTAATACATTCTCAGTGCTACATGACGAATGTGAGTCGACTACTGGGAACGTCACGACGAACGACACCAAGGAAGGTAAGAATATTGTTGTTGTTGGGGATAGCCAAGTTAGGTATATGGATAGGGCATTCTGCTTGAAGGACAGGAGTAGGAGACAGAGAGTTTGCTTTCCTGGGGCTGGGATGGAGGATATTGTTAGCCGTCTGGATGACATCATGAGAGGTAATGGGAGCAATCCTATTATCTGTCTCAGTGCTGGAGGCAACGATGTTGGCAGACGTAGGAGTGAAGACCTGATTAGCATGGTATAGGTCAGCAATAGAAATAATTAGGAGGAAGGGTGGGAACCCTGTCATATGTGGTATTTTGCCAAGGAGAGGAGTTGGAAATGAATGGTTGTCCAGGGCAATTGGTGTCAATTGCTGGCTGGACAAATACTGTAAGGAAAATGCAGTAACATTCATTGACAACTGGGACCTCTTCTATGGCAGAAATGACATGTATGCCAGGGATGGGGTTCACTTATCTAGGTCTGGGGTGGGAGCACTGGCAACTGCAGTGGAGGGAGCTGTTAGGACTTTAAACTAGGAATAGTTAGTGGTATGGGTTTTGGCAGGAAAACAGTAAAGTCCCAGTGTAGAAATATTATGAGTTCTAGGGGAACTAATAATAAGCAGAACGAAGTAGATATTGAAAAGCCAGTGACATTGGGTGATAAGGACAGTAATAGGTTTAGTAGAAAAACAGAAATGAGCAGGAAGGGTAAAGAGAAAGGAGAGTCTTTCAATGTTTATTATGCTAATAGCCGTAGTGCTAGGAATAAGATGGACGAGTTGAGATTAGTTCCTAGTGCAGGTAACGTTGATGTATTTGCCTTAACTGAGACGTGGTTTAATTCAAAACGTCGTGACATGCCTGCAGAATGTCACATTCAGGGTTTTAAATTGTTCCAAGTAGATAGAAGTATCGGGAAGGGGGGTGGGGTGTCATTGTATGTCCGAGATCGCTTGAACTGTTGCATAAAAACGGGTATTAAGTCTGAAGTAACACATACAGAGTCTGTTTGCATAGAATTTTCAGAGGGGCATGAAAAACTGATTTTAGGAGTGATATACCGTCCCCCAAACTTAGACAGGGACCGAGGGAGACTACTACGGGAGGAAATTGTTAAGGCCACAAGGCACGATAATGTAGTAATTCTAGGAGACTAACTTTAGTCATATTGATTGGAATTTCTTGACTGGGTATTTAGAATCATACGACTTCTTAGAAGTAGTTCAGAATTGTTTTTTGAAGCAGTTTGTGACAGAACCTACAAGGGGAAATAACCTGATTGACTTAGTTCTGGCAAACAATGAATCCCTTGTTAATAATTTAGAAATTTCAGAGGAACTGGGTGCTAGTGACCACAAATCAATTACATTTAGCATTGAATGGAAGTACGATAGTAGGGATAACTCAGTAACAGTTCCAGATTTTCGCTTAGCAGATTAGGGTGGGCTTAGAGAACACTTATCTGTTGACTGGGGTAACGAAGAGAGCTATCAATATGACAGTTTTCTGAACACTATACATACTGCTCAAAGAACGTTTATCCCGTATTAAGAAATTAGATCAAATAGAAATGGATGAATAATAGGCTCAAATATCTACTAGGGCATAAGAAAGGAATTTATAGGCGTATCAAAAGAGGTGAGGGTCATCTTATGAATCAGTATATTGACATTAAGAGGGACATTAAAAAGGGGATAAGAAAAGCTAAAAGGGACTATGAAATTTAAGTTGCTAGGGATTCTAAAACCCAAAAAGTTTTTTCCAGGTATATAGAACAAAAGTTAGAGATAAGATAGGTCCCCTTAAAAATAACTATGGGCATCTTACTGACAAAGAGAATGAAATGTGCTCGATTTTCAATAATTATTTTCTCTCAGTTTTTACACAGGAAGACACTAACAATATTCCAGTAATTAATTTTTATAGTGGGCTAGAAGAAGATAAATTATGTAACATCACAGTCACTAGTGAAATGGTTGTGAAGCAGATAGACCGACTGAAGCAAAATAAGTCGCCGGGTCCTGATGAGGTTTTTTCATGGGTTCTTAAGGAATGCAAAATGGGAACTCTGTGAACCATTAACTATATTTTTAATTTATCTCTTCAAACAGGTGTAGTATCTGATATGTGGCAGATGGCTAATGTAATTCCTATTTTTAAAACGGGGGACAAGTCGTTACCGTCAAATTACCGCCCAATAAGCCTGACCTCAATTGTAGGCAAATTACTAGAGTCAATTATAGCTGAGATTATAAGAAGCCACCTCGATAAGCATAGCTTGATTAATGATACTCAGCATGGATTCACAAGAGGCCGGTCTTGTCTAACTAATTTATTAACTTTCTTCAGTAAAGCTTTTGAGGCTGTTGACCACGATAAAGAATTTGATATTATTTACTTAAGAACATAAGAACATAAGAATGGAGGAACACTGCAGAAGGCCTGCTGGCCCATGCGAGGCAGGTCCTTATCAAAACGACTACTACCTAAAGCTTCCCAAAAAATAACTCCCGTACCCAATGACTCCAATCAAACCCAGCCCCTCCCACTCATATATTTGTCCAGTCTCATCTTAAAGCTACCGAAGGTCCTAGCCTCTATTACCCCACTGGGAAGACTGTTCCACTCATCTACAACTTTGTTAGAAAACCAGTACTTACCTATGTCCTTTCTGAATCTAAATTTATCCAACTTAAATCCATTATTCCTGGTTCTTACCTGGTTCGACACCCTCAGTACTTTATTAATATCTCCCTTGTTTATGCCCGTCATCCACTTATACACTTCAATGATATCTCCCCTCATTCTACGCCTCTCCAGAGAGTGGAGATTTAAGGCCTTAAGTCTATCTTCATACGGGAGGTTCCTTACACAGTAAATCATTTTAGTCATTTTATCTCTGTATGTTCTCTAATGAGTTTATATTCCATACTGTAGTAAGGGGACCAAATTGAGCGTCATAATCTAAATGAGGTCTCACTAGTGATGTACAGAGCTGTAAAATAACTTTTGGACTTCTGTTGCTTATACTTCTTGAGATAAATCCAAGTAATCTGTTGGCCTTGTTGCGCACACTAAGGCACTGCTGCCTTGGCTTTAGATTTCTGCTCACCATGACTCCCAAGTCCTTTTCACATTCTGTATGATCAAGCTCCAATTCACCTAGATTATAGCTTCGAGGGTTATTTTCTTTACCAAGGGCAAGTACCTTACACTCATTGACATTGAACTTCATCTGCCATTTTTCAGACCAGGACATTAATTTGTCCAAATCCTCCTGAGCTCATTGCTATCCTCCTCAGAGTGAATAATACGGCTATCTTTATATCATCAGCAAACTTACTCATGTCACTCGTAATCCCTTCATCAAGGTCATTAATGTAAATTATGAACAAGAGAGGGCCTAAAACTGATCCTTGTGGAACGCCACTTGTGACTAATCCCATTCAGATTTCATTCCATTAATGGTAACTCTGCTTTCTATTGGTAAGTCATGCCTCTGTCCATGCTAGAACTTTTCCTCCTATACCATGAGCTGCCACTTTTTTCAAGAGTCTCCTGTGAGGTACTCTATCGAAGGCTTTACTAAAATCCAAATAAACAATATCATATTCCTTATCACTGTCAACTGCCTCAAATGTTCTATTGAGTAAGGCTTTTGATAGAGTTCCGCACCATAGACTGTTAAAGAAAGTGGCAGCTCATGGCATTGGGGGAAAAGTGCTCTCGTGGATCGAGTCATGGCTCACAGACAGGAAGCAGAGTGTGTCCATAATTGGGGTTAAATCCGAGTGGGGATCTGTAACAAGTGGCGTTCCACAGGGATCAGTCTTGGGCCCGTTGTTGTTTATAATATATATCAATGATCTTGATGAGGGAATTACTAGTGATATGAGCAAATTCGCCGATGACACAAAGATAGGTAGGATAAATTGATTCAAACGTAGATGTTATGGAACTTCAGGAGGATTTAAACAAACTCTATTCTTGGTCGTTAGGTAAGACACATATGCAACAGTTAGGTATCTTATTTATGAAACGTTTCGCCTACACAGTAGGCTTCTTCAGTCGAGTACAGAAAAGTTGATAGAAGCAGAAGATACTTGAAGACGATGTAATCAGTCCATCACCCTTAAAGTTTTGAGGTGGTCAGTCCCTCAGTCTGGAGAAGAGCATTGTTCCATAGTATGAAACAATATGGAGATGAAGTGACAGGATGGAGCTTTATATAGCGCCAAGAGGTGAGACGTAGGTCACTAGAAGAGGTAAGAACTCAGATGTTGAGAGGTCAGGTCCCTCTCAAATCCAGCCGGTCTCACTAGTGGAAGTTGTCGAAGTTGACTGCAGGTCTGTACCAAGATACCCTTGTGTTGCAGTGTCTGACAGATTGAACATTAAAATGGTATAAAATACCGACAGGTTGTTAGGTAAGGCACATATGCAACAGTTAGGTATCTTTATTATGAAACGTTTCGCCTACACAGTAGGCTTCTTCAGTCGAGTACAGAAAAGTTGATAGAAGCAGAAGATACTTGAAGACGATGTAATCAGTCCATCACCCTTAAAGTTTTGAGGTGGTCAGTCCCTCAGTCTGGAGAAGAGCATTGTTCCATAGTATGAAACAATATGGAGATGAAGTGACAGGATGGAGCTTTATATAGCGCCAAGAGGTGAGACGTAGGTCACTAGAAGAGGTAAGAACTCAGATGTTGAGAGGTCAGGTCCCTCTCAAATCCAGCCGGTCTCACTAGTGGAAGTTGTCGAAGTTGACTGCAGGTCTGTACCAAGATACCCTTGTGTTGCAGTGTCTGACAGATTGAACATTAAAATGGTATAAAATACCGACAGGTTGTTAGGTAAGACACATATGCAACAGTTAGGTATCTTTATTATGAAACGTTTCGCCTACCTTGCACGTTCACCTGTAATTCACTTTGTATCTTCTGTAGCACACCTTGCACGTTCACCTGTAATTCACCTTGTATCTTCTCTAGCACACCTTGCACGTTCACCTGTAATTCACCTTGTATCTTCTCTAGCACACCTTGCACGTTCACCTGTAATTCGCCTTGTATCTTCTCAAGCGAAATATTCCTTCAAAAAAGAGACCTGAGTATAAATGTCTGACTCGAAGATTTGTATTTATTAACACTTTGTTCTTGGAAAATAAGTCCTGAAAAGCAGGGAAGGCTAAAAACTACGGAATTTCAACGGTTTTTAAATGCTGTGGTTTTCAACCCTCCGTAACGTTTAAAAGGTAGATGAGCAACTCTCCTAAACGGGTGTATACGTCTGTACGAAAAACAAGCTTCGGAAAACGGGAAAAACTACCCTGTTTCTTAAACTTTAAAAATGTTAGTTAAAGGCGTAAGTGCAACAATGAGACATTTTATTGTGAATGTTCCGCTCTCGGGAGAGCGAAACAATGCACAAAATGTTGTTTAAAATTGTATTTTTTTTTTTCCCCCAACATATTGGGGTTTTTCAATTTTATTACAACTTGAGCATAAAACTTACCTTAGTGATGCTGATCTCTCCCGATGATCTTGAAGCTTCCCCTACCTGGAATGTAAACAATAGTATTAATTACAGCCCCCGGTCTATGTATTTCCCGGGCCAGTATTCCCGGTCCATGAACCCGGGAAAATGAAACTTACTACTCTCCCGGAAGTATCCAGATATCCTCCTCACACCCCCTGTACCCCCTCACCAACGTTATCCTCCTCACACTGTAACCTCCTCACAACCACGTATACCCCCTCACAACCACGCTATAACTCGTCGCATAACGTTATATCTCCTCACACATTTCATACCTCCTCAAAACACGTTTTACCTACCCACCGTTACACGTTCACACATTTTACTACAAAGTTTTAAACCCCACACACACACCACGGTATACTCTTCCCCCCACACACACAACAACACCCACTTTATTTCCTCACACCACACACACAACACACACAAACAACACACACACACACACCAAAACCCCACTCAAAGGAAAAAAATCTTTGGGGGGATATAACACCCCGGCCAGGACCCGGACTCGACCCCCCCCAAATTCAATTTGGTGATAACACCACACACACACACACCTGGTAACTTCCCCTCACACAAACATGTTATCTTTCCCCTTTCCCACACAACACACACACACACACACACACAACAAAACAACACGTTATCTTCCTCACACACACACCCCCACGTTATACTTCCTCTCACCACACACACAACAAACACAACCCAAAAACCACACACACACTGTTATACTTCCTCTCTCCACCAAAAACACACACAACAAACACCTCAAAGGGAATGGGGGCCCGTAAACTCCCCATGGGTTTTTAAGAGGGAGCAAGGCCTATGTGTCCCCTAACAACAATATTCAAACATCTTTGAAACAGGGGGATTGCTGAGGCATGGGGACAGCAAATGTATCCCAAAACTTTAAAAAAAGGGGAAAAGACATAAACATTAAACACGACCAGTGTCCCCTGAATGTATATGCAAAAACATGGAAAGATTTCAGGGGAAGGGTGGAACACCTAGAAAGAATGACTCATCAAAAGCGCCGCTGGTTTCAGGGGCCGGGGAAAACCTTTGTCACAAACCACGGAGTTCTTGACATGGTGACAGAGTAAGAAGGAGGAGGGGTGGGTGGATTGCATTTTCTTGGGACTGCAAGAAGGCGTTTGACCATTTTCCACACAAGAGATTGGTGCAAAAACTGGAGACCAGCGGGGATAACAGGGAAGGCACTACAATGGATCAGGGAATACTTGTCAGGAAGACAGCAGCGAGTCATGGTACGTGGCGGGGTGTCAGAGTGGCACCTGTGACCAGCGGGTCCCGCAGGGGTCAGTCCTAGGACCAGTGCTGTTTCTGGTATTTGTGAACGACATGACGGAAGGAATAGACTCTGAGGTGCCCCGTTTGCAGATGACGTGAAGTTGATGAGAAGAATACACTCGATCGAAGACCAGCAGAACTACAAAGGGATCTGGACAGGCTGCAGAACTGGTCCAGAAATTTGGGCTCCTGGAGTTCAATCCCACCAGTGCAAAGTCAGAAGAATTGGGGAAGGGCAAAGAAGGCCGCCAGACGGAGTACAGTCTAGGGGGTCAGAGACTACAAACCTCACTCAAGGAAAAAGATCTTGGGGTGAGTATAAAAACCAGGCACATCTCCTGAAGCGCACATCAACCAAATAACTGCTGCAGCATATGGGCGCCTAGCAAAAACCCCAAACACATTCCGACATCTTAATAAGGAATCGTTTCAGGACCCTGTACACCGTATACGTTAGGGCCCCTATTGGAGTATGCGGCACCAGTTTGGAACCCACACCAGCCAAGCACGTAAAGAAACTAGAGAAAGTGCAAAGGTTTGCAAAAAGACTAGTCCCAGAGCTAAGAGGTATGTCCCACGGGAGAGGTTAAGGGAAAAACAACCTGACGACACTGGGGGACAGGAGAGATAGGGGGGGCATGATAACGACATACAAATACTGAGAGGAATTGACAAGGTGGACAAAAACAGGGTGTTCCAGAGATTGGACACAGTAACAAGGGGACACAGTTGGAAGCTAAAGACACAGATGAATCACAGGGAGTTAGGAAGTATTTCTTCAGCCACAGAGTAGTCAGTAAGTGGAATAGTTTTTGGGGAAACGATGTAGTGGAGGCAGGATCCATACATAGCTTTAAGCAGAGGTACGATAAAGCTCACGGGTCAAGGAGAGTGACCTAGTGCGAAACAGTGAAGAGGCGGGCCAGGAGCTCGGACTCGACCCCCGCAACCTCAAATAGGTGAGTACACTGTTATACTTCCCTCTCACACACACACACACACACACACACACACACTGTTATACTTCCTCGCTCACACACACACACACACACTAACCACACACACACACACAACACACACACACAAATACACACACACACATTCACACACACACACAACACACACGCAACACGCGCACACACACGACGCACAACACCGCGCACACACACCACACACACACACTCACACACACACACACACAATCCTCACTCAAGGAAAAAAGATCTGGGTAGTATAACCCAGTACGTCTCCTGAAGTGCCAAAAAAAACATCAACTCAAATAACTCTGCATCATATGGGCGCCTAGGCAAACCCTCAGAACACATTCCGGGGGACAGCTTAATAATGAATCGTTCAGGACCCTGTACACCGTGTACGTTAGGACCATATTGAAGTAATCGGCACCAGTTTGTAACCTCACACCTAGCCAAGCAATAAGAAACTAGAGAAAAAGTGCCAAGTTTGTAACAAGACTAGTCCAGAGCTAAGGTATGTCCTTACGAGGAAGGTTTAGGAAATCGACCTGAACGACACTGAGGACAGAAAGTCAGGGAGAACCTGATAACACATACAAGATACTGCGGTGGAATAGACAAGGTGGACAGAGATAAGTTTCCAGAGAGGGACACAGCAAGGGGTCACAACTGGAAGCTGAAGACTCAACGAGTCACAGGACGTTAGGAAGTATTTCTTTTCAGTCATGAGATTGTCAGCAAGTGGTATTAGCCTAGCAAGGAATAGTGGAGGCAGGAACCTACCATAATTTTTATAAGAAAGGTATGACAAAGCTCAGAAGCAAAAGATAGGATCCATTAGGTGATTCATGAAGAGGCGGGCCAGGAGCGAGATATCGAGACCCCTGCAACCACAATAAGTGAGTAAAACACACACACACACACACACACATTCTAACATTTTACAGACACCACTCTCTCCCCGAGCACCTCATCCCCCCACCTCTCTCCTACGCCATTCTCTGATCCCCCCGTCTCTCCGCCCTGCACCCTCCACCCACCTATCTCCCACCCTTTCTTCGATCCCCCTCCTCCTCGCTCCCCCTCACCCGCCACCTATCACCCAATCCTGCCCCGATCCCCCCCCCCCACTCTCACACCCTCCTTCTCCCCATCGTCCTCCCTCTCTTCTCTGTCTCCCCTCATCACCATTCTCCCCCTTTGCTCTCTCCGCCCCTCCCTACACATCCCTATATTCCCCCCTCAATCCCCCCCCACCGACTCTCCCATTTACCACTAGTTCCAGCTGCCCTCCTCTCCCTCCCGCCCCCCCCCACACGTCGACAAACACACTCACCAAAACAGCAGAATTAACTCATGTTCTTCATCTTGATGCAACAAAAAAAAAAAATTGTTGCCAAGAGCAGAAGGAAAACCAATAGTCAGTGGAATGAGTCCTTAAAGGAAGATTGGCGTCGAGCTCATGAAAAGGAAACATGAGTGGAAAGAGCTAGAAGAACTTAGTATGAAAATGAAAGAGAAGAGATGCAGGAAGAGCAAAAAGTGGGAGATGCAAGCCACGCAGCAAGGCTAGGATACAAGATTAGAAGAGAACTGAAAAATCTTGAAACAGCCTAAAGAACTAAACACAATTTGAAGACATCAGAGACTGCTACCTCAGTCACAAGGGCCTGAGGGAACGGATGAAACTGCTTACAGAAGCCCTAATCAACTCATTGTGTGCTCCCCAGAAAAAAGACACATCAACCAAAGACAATGAGGGGACTGTAAAAATGAAAGACTATAGCTATATTGGATGACCCTAACAGACCACGCATAGAAAACTGAGAAGGAAAATGACAGCCCCACTGCCCAAGACAACAGCATAGTGAAGAAACTGAAGGAAAGCTGCAATATAGAATCTAAATCGAATCATGGATACATAGGATAGGCTAGAGGGAGAATGAAAGGGAGAAGACAGTCTTTGTTTATGGCTCCAGGATGTTGAAGGAAAACTTAGGAAACAAAAGGAAGCAAGGGGACATAATTATATCGTAAGCATCATAAAGCAATAGGAGAAGATGACATGGGACCATCTGTAAATTTCGAGTAATATGGGTTAGGCAAGACGAACTACCGGCCATGAAGTGACATTCAAGGCCGAATCGACTCCTGAACAATCCTCAGAAAAGCAAGTACTACTGGACATCCAAGTCTACCAGAATGTGTATCTCAACCGTGAGGATATGTAAGAAGGCAAACTGAAAGAAATGTACTAACACGAAAGGAGGAGAGGCGAAGGATGGAGATGGACAGATGAATACCCCGGACCAGGAGAAAACAAATACAGCCTTCCCTCACAACCACCTACGAGAAAACCCCCCAACCAGGACCACCCCAATTCAACCCAAGACATTCTAACCCAAAACATCACATGCCATATCCAATGCCACCACCACCTCATTACAAACTCCACCCCTACAGCAACCACCTATATGTCCTTACCTAGGTCTCCAAACTTCCCCAACACCCAAAGTACTCCCATACCACATTTTTAGAAAGTTGAAGGTATGGTATTTCAAATGCATTTGGAATAACAAATAAGTGCGCGAGGGGTGGCATGAAAATGAACCAAGAGAGACATCCCCAAACATAATAAAACTAACCAGAAACAAAGCACACAAAAGAATAATCAGGAGTGACAATCTTTCCATCCGGACATCAATCCTCAGGAAGATAGTAGGAAGAGAGGGGAGGAAGTGGCAACTGCTCATTAAAAAACCGAGTGGGGATTTGAGAAAATGGAAGGGAATGGATGTATGTGCAAAAGGACTACTTTGTAAGGAACAATCCAGTCTGAGGACCATAAGTGTAATTGCAGTAATGTACAACTCACACAGAACTGCAGGAGCAAGAGAAGAATACGACGAGAGCAAACAGAGCAATGGTCGACACACTACTAGTGGCCAGAAAGCTCACTTGAGGGTCCCGAAACGTGGAGAGCAAAGATGGAATGGAATGTGGTACTGAAAACCACATGCATCAACATGTAAGACACTACCAGAGAGAGAGGTGAGATTATCCAGCAAGATTGGACCGTCGGTGATTCACTTTAAGCAATTCTGGACATCGAGGATATCATGTATGAAAGCCCTGGACGATGATCATGTGGTTGTTTGGTGTGGGCCTGTCTCACTAAATATTTTTTAGCTACAATAGGAGGGATTGCCGGGAAATAGGCGATGTAAAAAAAATCAACTACAAAAGGGGGACTACACACATGAGGAATTCCGCAAGACGTTCATGAAGAGAACTGCAAAAACTGTAAATAAATATGGACTTGAGAAAACGAAATCAAGGAGCAGAGGAAGACGTTTGCTCCCAAGGAAACAGAAATAATTAAGACCAAACGACTCTTTGGTTCACCCAAAGTGTTGGAGCAAAAACTAGCGTACTATAGAATGGAAAAGGTACAGAGACAAAGGACCCAGAAAAAAAAGAATACCGAAGAGCCAGAAACAATTATGCACGATAAGAATGGAGGGCTCAGCACAATACAAAAAGATATAAGCAGCCAGTCAAAACCAGGTAATTGGACTGAGGAAGGATGAGGAGATTTCACAAGAACCGATCAGAGTTATGTGAGTGAGCTCCAACACGAGAGATACAAAGAAGTATTTACAGTGGAAACAGGTAGGAATCCAGAAATCAGAACAGAAATGCACCATCAAGTGCTGGATGAAGAATGCATCACAACCCGCAGTAGTGATGTGAAGCAGGCTTTATGTAACTTGATACGCTCAAAGGCAGTGGACCAACAATCTCTCCTTGGGTCCTTAAGAGGGAGCAGAGATGCTGTGTGTGCCACAAACAAAGATCTTCACATTATGCCATTGAAACTGGGCAACTACTTGAGGTATGGCAGATGGCAAATGTAGTCCCAATTTTTAAAAAAGGAGACAGACACTAGGCATTAAACTACAGAACCTGTACACTAACATGTATTGTATATGCAAAAGTCATGGAAAGATCATCAGAGGAAGAGTGGTGGAGCACAGCTGAAAAAGAAAAAAAACATATACGACACTCACCAGTTTCAGGAAGGGAAATCCTTGTCACAAACCTACTGGAGGTTTTATGACAAGGTGCAGAAGACAAAGGGTGGATAGACATTCATTTCCTATGACTGCAAGAAGGCCTTCGACACAGTATCATTCACTAAGTGTTAATGCTAAAAGTAGAGGATTCAACAACACATAACAGAAATAGGCAACTGCAATGGATGCAAGAATACCTAACAGGAGTGCAACAACGAGTCATCATAGACGTGATAGGTGTCCATGGGGAAGCCTGTGACAACGGGGTTCCGAGAGGGGTCAGTTTTCGTATAAGGAATGAATATAACGGAAGAGATAGACTCAAAGTGTTCTTGTTTGCAGACGATTGAAAGTAATGAAGAGAAACAAAAAGGTCGAGAGATCAGCAGGACTACAGATGAGACCGGGACAGGCAACAAGTCAGGTCCAGCAACTGGATTCCTTGAATTTAACTCTGCCAGAATACAAAGTCATGGAATTGAGGAAAGGGCAAAGAAGACGCCAGACACAGGATGAACAAAGGTCTAGGTGACTAAAAGAATGCAAACATCTCTCAATAAAAAGATCCTTGGGTGAATATAAATACCGACATCATCTCCTGATGCGCACATCAACAGTAAACTGCTGCTGTGTACGGGCGTCTGGCAAACCGCTAATAAATAGCTTACCGATACCTCATAAGGAATCGTTCAAAAAACTCTGTAACAACCATATACGACGACAAGCCATACTGGAGTACGCAGGAGCACCAGTTTTGGAAACACACCTGGCAAGCACTCCAAGAAATTAGAGAAAGTGCAAAAGGTTTTGCTACAAGACTAGTTTCCAGGAGCTAAGAAATTGTACTACGAAGATAGGTTAAGGAAATTGGCCTGACGACACTAAGGACAGTATGGTCAAGAGACAAATAACATATAAAATTACTGCGTGAATAGACAAGGTGGACAAAGACCAGTATGTTACTGAGATGGACACAGAAACAAGGGTCACGAATTTAAGTGTGAAGACGCAAATGATCAAATGGCGGATGTTTAGAACTATTCTTCAGTCATAGAGTTGTTAGTAAGTGGAATAGCCTAGAAAGTGACGAAGTTGAGGTGGAATCATACATAAGTTTTAAGGACGAGGTTTGCTAAAGCTCATGACCAGTGGAGAGAGGACCCCATAGTCAATCAGTGAAGAGTGGGGACCAGGAGCTATGAATCGACACCCTGCAACCACAAATAGGTGGATGCACACACACACACACACCCTCACACACACACACACACACACCACACACACTCACAGTAGGGACAGCGAGCGCGCCTAGTCACCCTTCCGTGCGCCCAGGGAATATAAGTGTTTTTGAAGGCTATGCAATGTTCAAGCAAGGGTTGCTAAGTGTGTCGCAGTAGTGAACAATCCTAGAATGATTTTTAATCTGCCTGACCACAAAAGTGTGGGAGGAGTCACAATTAATGTGTAAGTGCTCTAGAAAATAAGAAAACGTTGTGTTGTGGCGCAGAGTGGAGGCAGGCTAGTTATGGTAAGCGACGTTGTCAGTGTCACCCCAGAAGAAAAAAAGTGAAACAATCTGCGACCAGTGAGAAGAATACAGTGAATATGGTACATATTAACGAGAAGAAATCGAGTGTGGATCTACGCCAGAACGTACATCGGATGGGGATCTAACGCCAGGACGTCACTCGAGCTGACAATCAACAGTGCTACAGCTGCACTACAATATTTCTGTATACCTATGAGTGGTGTGTATTGGGTGTGAGTACCAGGTTCCAATCAACCGCCAAGCTGAATTGAAATGTCTAATCTCATAGTCACGATGGAAGAATATGCACTCAAGTATTAAATAAGGAATAGCAAATGGTAATCCATTGACCAAGCGAGTATTTTACTATAACAGGTCAAGCAATAGCAACATTGTAAGTAGGTGAGTGTTAAGTCGCAGGAGGGTGCAGTCATGTCACAAGAGGTTGTGGACACAAGCGACCACTGAGAATCCACTTTACTCTCAAAGCCCAAGCCACCTACTTTCAGCCCATAATAAACCCCCACATAATTCGACACAATAATACACACACACCAAACATCACCACAATATAACACACACATACACACACACACCACACACGCATATATAAACAACATACACACGACACACACACACACGCAATATATACACATACACACACACACACAAATACACATACACACACACACACACACACTCACATACATCATCATACATACACACACACACACACACACACACACACACCACACCACTGTAAGTCGTGCCGGTAAGATTCCAGGAGGATGTGGTCAGGTCACATAGAAGTTGTAGGGCAGCCAAGACCACTGAGACTTACATTACAATGCACAAGCCACTCCTACCTTTCAGTACATAATAAACACACACATAATTCCACACAAAATTACACACAAAATTACACACACACAACACCCATACACACACTCACACACACCCACAAAAACACCATACACACACACACACACACACACACACAAGACAACACACACATACACTCCCCCCCCTCACCACCGACAACTCACAACTTCCCCTGATCCTCCCCTCCCACGATCACCCTCCCCGCCTCCGTTCACGCCTAAACCCTCCCACCCCTCCTCACATCCTCTCCCACATATCCACAGTTCCTCCACAACTTCCCCCCTCCACACTCTGACATACACAACTACTAACCTAACATACAGAACTACATAGGTTCCCACTCAGAGACAATCAGGATAAAATCACAAATGTTTTTTGCCAGAGAGCAACAAGAAAAACCAAGGGACAGGAGGAGGAAACTGCAAAGGAAGATTGGGCATCAGAGCCATAAAAGGGATCATATATGAAAAGAAACTAAAAAACTTAGCATGAGAATGGAAGAGAGATAGTATGGAAAGCAGGGAAGTGTGGGCGGTGCATGTCAAAGCAGCAAACTAGATACAGAGATTAGAAAAGGGAATTAAAAAATCTGAAACAGCTCTAAAGAAACTAAATAACATTTGGATGACAACAGAACTGCTACCTCACCACAAATAAGGTGACTGTAGGGAAAGAGAGGGGCACAACGTGCAGTGGAGAAGCCTCTATCAAGGAAACTGGGACATAGGAAAGATCTAAGCTTATGTGGAGGCCCTAACAACAACCACAGACCCAAGGAAGCCAAGAAGGGAAATGACAGGCCACAGACCAAGTACATTAGCCAGTGAAACTGATGAAAGGAAACTCTGTGGAGAAACCAAATAAATGAGATACACAGGGAATATGCAGTGGAAAATGAAAGGGTGAGGTCAGCTCTTTGTGCTGGGCTCCCCTGGAAGTTAAGGAAACATATGAAGCAAGAAACAAGGGGAAAAAAAAGCAATTGAAAGCATCATGAAAGCAACAGGAGAAGACGACATGACCCCAGCTGAAATATTCGGAGAAATAGGGGGTTTATAAAATAAGAACTGCCATGAGAGTGACCTTCAAGCTTAGAAGCGACTCGGACCAGGATCCTGCAGGAGAAAGCACGATAATGGACAGGCCTCATACAGAAGGTGTAACTCGAGACCCGCAACAACACAAGAGAAAGGCAGAAACTGAGAGAGATGGTACAAAGGCGAAAGATGAAAGATAGTGGGGATGGAGAAGACAGACAGAGCTCCCAGAGACCCAGTGAAGAAGATCAAATACAGAGAGTCCTCGCCTCACAACTTCCTATAGAAGCCTCCAACCAGGTCAACCCCAGTGCAACCAAACACTAATCAAAACACCCAGCCACATCCAATGCCCCGGACCCACTACATTACAAACTCCACCCCACGAGCAACAACCCATAGTTCATACCAGGTCTCCCACTTCCCCAACCATCCCACTATACCTCCCAGACGCCACAGGCTAGAAAAGAATTTGAAGGTGTTGGTATACAAATCAGATGGAATAACAAACAAGTATGAGGCGTGGCACGAAAAAATCAAAGAGTACATCCCCAGACATAAAGCACTCACAGAAACAAAACTCACCAGAAAATAAAAACAGATTCATTCTTTCCATCTGATATCAAATCCTCAGGAAAAAAGACAGAGGGAGGAGAGGGTGAGGAAGGAGTTGCCTGCTCATTAAAACCCAGTGGGGTTTTGAGAAAAGGGAAGGAATGGATGGCACGGCGAAGGACTACTTAGTAGGAAACAATCCATTCTGTGAGGGACAGTAAGGAGGATAATTTGCAGTATAAGTACAAATACCCACCACAGAAACTGCAGGAGCCTAGAGAAGAATACGATGAGAGCACAGAGACATTGATCGACACACTAGCAGGTGGCCAGGAAGCACACATGGGTGGAGCAAATTACTAGTTATGGGTGATTTCGAATCACAAGGAGATGACTGGAAAATCTGGAGCCGCCCTCGGGTCCCGAAACATGAGCCACAAATATGGTTGTGGTACTGGAAAACTCATGCACAACATTTAGATACACTACCAGAGAGAGAGGAGAGATGAACCAGCAAGGCCTGGACCATTGTATTCACCAAGATATTCGACAATCGAGGGCAACATGTATGACAGGCCCCTGGGAGCTATGATCATGAGGTTCTGTGCTTTCGACTACATAGTTGGTGCTCCAAGTGAGAGATTGCATGAATAGGCTGGGAAAACCAAACAAAAAAAGGGGAAAATACTCAGGGATGGGAACTTCTTCAAGACATTCATGGGGGGGGAACTGACAGGAAAAACCCTACGAAATGATGACATGTAGCAACAAAATGCAAAAAGGCAGAGGGGGGTTTGTTCCCAAGGAAACAAAAAATGGGGAAAACAGAAGAGTCCTTTTGGGTTTACCCAAAGGGGTAGGGGGGCAAAACAGGTGACAAGAAGGAAAAAGGGCAGAAACAGAAACTCAGGAAAAATAAAGAAATCACCCAAAGCCAGAAACGAATATGCACAGATAAAAGGGAGGGTCGGACAAAAAAATGCAGCATCAAAATAAAGATGACCCAAGTTTTGTACACCACTCAGGGAAAAAAAAACAGTCAAGGACCAGGAAAACAACTGAGGAAGGGGGTGGGGGAATTCACAAGAAACGACCGAGAGGGTTTTTCAGGGGCTCAACACAAATTTAAAGAGGGGATTTACAGTGGAAACCATAAACTCCAAAAAACAAACGGGGGCACACCCAGGGTGGATGAGTACATATAACCCAAAGGGGGAGTGAAGAAGTGCTATGCGAACTTTACACCTCAAAAGGCGGTGGGACCCAAAAACTCTCTCCATGGTCCATAAAGGGACAGAATTTTGTAGCCATTTAAAAAAGATCTTCAAAACATCATTTTTAAACTGGGGAAATCCCCCAGGTATGAAAAGGGAAAAGTAGTCCCAATTTTAAAAAGGGAACAGACCGAGGCACTAAAAACAACCTGTATCACTAAAATGTATAGTATGCAAGGGGCAGGAGAAATCATCAGAGAGAGGGTGGGGGACCTGGAAAAAACAAGGGGAAATTGCAACCAGCACGGTTTTTAGGAAGGGAAAAACCTGTTACAAACCTACTAAGTTTTTTAAAAAATGACAGAAGTAAACAAGAGAAAGGGGTGGGCGACTGATATTTTTTGGACTGCAAGAAGGGCCCTTTGCACAGTTCTTCACAAAAGGTTATGCAAAAGTGAGGACAGGACACAAACGGGAAAAGGCACTGCAAAGGACAAGAATCCGACGGAGCAAAAAAGAGTCATGGGTACGCGACGAGGGGTTTAAGTGGGCGCCTGTGACAACGGGGTTCCCAAGGGTCGTCCTAGGACCTGTTCTGTTCTTGGTATATGTGAACGACATAACGGAAGGGATAGACTCAAAGTGTCCTTGTTTGCAGATGATGCGAAGTTAATGAGAAGAATCAAATCAGACAAAGGATCAGGCGGGACTACAAAGAGACCTGGACAGCTACAAGCCGGGTCCAGCAACTGGCTCCTTGAATTTACACCCTGCCAAATGCAAAGTCATGAAGATTGGGGAAGGGCAAAGAAGACCGCAGACACAATATAGTTTTAGAGGCCAAAGACTGCAACCTCACTCAAGGAAAAAGATCTAGGGTGATATAACACCACATATCTCCTAGGGACACATCAATCAATAACTGCTGCAGCATACGGGGGCCTGGCAAACCTACGATAGCGTTCCGATACCTCAGTAAGGAATTCGTTTAAGACTTTTGTATACCATTTACTCAGCCCATACGATATGCACACCATTTGGAATCCACACCTAGTCAAGCACGTCAAGAAATTAGAGAAAGTGGGAAAGGTTTGGGAACAAGACTAGTCCCAGACTACGGGGAAATTTTCCTACGAAGAAAGGTTGAGGGAAATCGGCCTGACGACACTGGGGGACAGGGGGTCAGGGAGACATGAAACGACATATAAACTACTGCGCGAAATAGACAAGGTGAACAAAGACGGGATGTTCCAGAGATGGGACACAGACACAAGAGGTCACAATTGGAAGTTGAAGACTCAGAGAATCAAAGGGATGTTTGGAAGTATTCTTCATCATAGAGTAGTCAGGCCCTGGAATTTCCCTAGAAAGGATGTAGTGGAGGCAGGGAAACCCCACATAGTTTTAAAAGGGAGTAATGATAAGCTCATGGGGCAGGGAGAGAGAGGACCTAGTAGCAATCAGCGAAGAGGGGGGGCAGGGGCTGTGAATCGACCCCTGCAACCACAAATAGGTGAGTACAAATAGGTGAGTACACACACACATACACACACACACATGGCGGAAAGAATAGACTCCGAAGTGTTATTTGTTTGGAGATGTGAATCGATGAGAAGAATTCATTCGATCTAAGACCAGCAGAACTACAAAGGGAATCTGGACAGGCAGGCTGCAGACCTGTCCAGCCAATTGCATCCTGAGTATTCAACCCCACAAAATGCAAAGCCATAAGAGTTGGGGAAGGCAAAGAAGACGACAGACGGAGTACAGTCTAGGGGGGGCTTAGAGACTACCAACCCTCACTCAATGAAATAGATCATGGGTGAGTATAACACCAGCACATCTGAAGCGCACATTAACCAATAACTGCTGCAAAGCATATGGGCGCCTAGCAAACCCTCAGAACAGCATATCCCGACATCTAATAAGGAATCTCAGGACCCTGTACACCGCAAATACGTTTAGGCCCATATTGGAGTATGCGGCACCCATGTTTGTAAACCCCACACCTAGCCAACACGTAAAGAAACTAGAGAAAGTGCAAAGGTTTGCAACAAGACTAGTCCTAGAGCTAAAGGTATGTCCCTACGAGGAGAGGTTTTAGGAAATCGACCTACTACACTGGAGGACATGAGAGTAGGGGGGACATGATAACGACAAATACAAAGTACTGAGGAATGACAAGTGGACAAAGACAGTGTTCCAGAAATGGACACCAGCAACAATGGAACACAGTTGAAAGTGAAAGCACAGTGAAATCACAGGACGTTAGGAAGAATTTCTTCAGCCACAGAGTAGTCAGTAAGAGAATAGTTTGGGAAGCGATGTAGTGGAGGCAGGATCCTTACATAGATTTAAGCAGAGGTATGATAAAGCACACGGTCGGAAAGTGCACCTAGTAGCGACAGTGAAAGACAGGGCCAGGAGCTTGGACTCGCCCCCTGCAACCTCACTAGGTGAGTACAACTAGGTGAGTACACACTCATGCACATGCGATCAAGGTATCCATGAAAGCAATGGTGGAAGGAGACATGACCCAGGTGACAAATTTTCTGAGAAATGAGGTGATTTACGAGAGGAAGGAAACTGCCTGCCAAAGTAATTTTTAAGGCAGAACCAGCTCGAACCAGGATCCAGCAGGAGAAAGTACGACTGAGGGACAAACCCAGGTACCGGAGAGTGTACCCCTCGATCGCGACAAGAACCCAGGACGAAACTGAGGAGAGATGGGTACAGAAGACAAAAGGAGGAACGGGATGCATTGATGAAGATGAGTAGGATTCCAGACTCAGGTGGATGGGGTAACACACACTACAGAACACACACCTGCAAAGGACTAACCACGACAATCCCAAAGCAACTGAACAATCGCAAACAAAACCTGCACACGTTCCCTCTGCCCCCACCCTCCACCATCATCAAACCCATCACAGCAGCCCCCTTTGGCACTCCTGCCCCCAACCTCCAACACAAACCACACAGTGTTCCCTCTTGCCCCCCACCCCATCACGAACCCCAACCCCTACAGCATCTCCCTTGGGGCACTCTGCCCTCACCCCCACCACAACCCCCACGCCACAACCACCAAACGTCCAAGGGCTTCCCTCCAGGCTTCCCACTCCCCCCCCCAATATTCCTTCCAAGACCAACCGCAGATGAAATAATAAATAAATAGAAGTGGAAAGAAAGAATCCAATGAGAGTCCCCAGACATCATAGCAGTCACGAGAAACGAAACTCTCTGAACAGTAACAGACGCAATCTTCTTAGTGGATATTTAGATCTTCAGGAAAGATAGGAGGAGTAGAGGGGGAGGAGGGGTTGCACTGGCTCATAAAAAAATGGGGTTTTTGAGGAAATGAAGGCATGGGCGAAATTGGAGAAAGGGACTACATAGTAATACAGTTTCAGTCTGGGAACACAAGAAAGCCAAAGCAGTGATATATAAACCACCAACAGAACAGCGCAGGAGGCCTAGAGAGGAATAGAATGAGAACAACAGTGAGTGGTGGATAGACCCTGGCTGAGGTGGCACGAGAGCTCAATCTTGCAGAGCAAAATTTACTGGTTATGGGTGATTCAACCACAGGGAGATAGATTGGGAAAACCTGGAGCTCATGGGGTCCCAAAACACAGAAAGCCATTATTATAGATAGTGGAACTGAAAACCCCTGCATACAGCACGTCAGAGACACTACCAGAAGAGAGAGGGAGGATGAACCAGCAAGACAGGGCCCTTGTGTTTCACCCTGAGCAGCTCAGACATTGATGACATGACGATATGAGAGGCCCTTGCAGCATGTGAACACGTAGTCTGAGTTTGATTACATAGTAGATTTACAATGGAGAGGGTAACAGGAGCGAATGGGAAAGCCAAACAATAAAAGTGGGGACTATAACAGTATTAGGTAACTTGCTGCAGGAGCATCAGTGGGACAGAAAAAAGAAATGAAAATGAAATGGAATATGTAACAACAAAAATTGCAACGAAGGCAGAGAAAGGTTATGTTCCCAAGGTCAACAGGAACAAGGGAAAGACCAAAGAATGAATCCTTGGTTTACCCGAAGTAGGTGTTAGGGGGCAAAACTAAGTGCATTAAGAGAATAAAGAGGGTACGAAGGCAGAGATCCAGGAAAAAATAGGAATCAGTCGAAGAGCCAGAACCCATATGCACAGATAAGGAGGGATGCCCAGCGACAGTATGAAAAATGTATCTACATCGAAAGTCAGGTCAGACCTGAACCATGCTCTAATTAGCCCACAAGGTGCTCAGGCTAAGGAAAGAAGGTGGGGAACAAAAACGACAAGAGGTTATGCGAGGACTCAACCACGAGATTTAAGGGAAGTATTAACCGTGGAGACTGGAAGGGCTCAGGGAAGACAGACAAGAGGAAGACACCAACAGGGAATACACCAACACGTGCTGGATGGCATACACACAAACTGAAAGGAGGAGGTGAAGAGCTGCTAAGTGTCCTTGATACCTCAAGGCACAAGGGACCGAAAACATCTCCCCGTGGTTCCTTAGAGAGGAGCAGAATACCGTGTGCCCAACAACAAACAATCAACACATTCCCTTGAAACTGGCAACTACTGAGATATGGAAGACGGCAAATGTAGTTCCCATTTTTAAAAAAAAGTAACATAAAAGAGGCACTTGAAACTAACAGGACCAGTGTTGTTGACATGTAATATGCAAAGTCATGGAGAAGATTATCATGAGGAGAGTGGTGGAACTCCTGGAACAGTAACAATATTACAAACACAACAACACGGATTCATGGAAGCAAATCCGGTGTCACAAACCTTTTGGAGTTTATGACAAAGTTGAAGAAGACAAAGAGAGAGTGGTGTGCCAATTGCATTAATCTTGATGCATGAAGGCCATCGACACAGTTCTTCACAAGATACTAGTGCCGAAACGCAGAGGATCGAGCACAAATAAGCGGGAAGGGCACTGCATTGGATCAGAGAATACCTGACAGGGAGCAACAACGAGTCATGTACGTGGATTAGGTCTCACAGTGGCCACCTGTGACGAGCGGTGTCCCACAGGAGTCAGTCCAAGGACCAGTGCTATTTTTGGTATATGTGAATGACATGATCAGAGGTGTCCCCTGTCGCAGATGATGTGAAGTTATTTTAGATTTAAATCAGATGAGGATCAGCAGGACTTCAAAAGAGATCCCCCCTTGACAGGCTGGACACTTAGTACAGTAACTGGCTCTCGAATTCCATCCCTGCCAATTGCATAGTCAGGAAAATTGAGAAGGGCAAAATCGCGCCGAGTATAAGCTTGGGTGGCGAAAGACTACAAACCCTCGCTCAAGGAGAAAGATCTTAGGGTGAGAATAACACAGAGCAATTCTCCGTAAGCACACATCAACCAGAATAACTATGCTGCAGTAACGGGCGTCCTGCAAACCTGAGATTTGTAATGAATGGTTCACAGAACCGACACGTTGATAAATTAAACACATGTGCAACACGTGGTATCTTTTTTAAGGAAACGTTCGCCACAACAGTGGCTTCATCAGTCCATACACAGGAGAACTTTGAAGAATAGGAGGAGAATGAGGAAATCAGTCCCTCACCTTGAGTCCCGATGAGGTTCAGTTACCATCAAACTTGATGGACGACCACATCGACTCAGATGAGTCAAAGGGGATGTTGGGAAAGTCCATAGAGTGTCAGTCTGAATAGCCTAGAAAGTGACGTGAAGTGGAGGCGGGAAACCATACATAGTTTTAAGACGAGGTATGATAAAGGACTTGGAGCAGGGAGAGAGAGACCCATAGCAACCGGTGAAGAGGCGGGGCCAGGACCTGAGACTCGACCCTGCATCCACAAATAGGTGAGCGCACACACACACACACACACACACACACACACACCACATATCACACACACACACACACAACAAACAATATATTATCGTAAAAATCTTAGACCTTCATGAAGCAACAATGGAAAAATATTGGTTAGGATGCAGTGGAGGTGAGATTAAACTTGTTTACCTGAAAGCTGACCTTTGGTTTAGCTGGTGCTGGGGTACCCTTGTAAGTGCTGAGGTGCCCAGGTAGTGCTGGTGGTAATTTACCCATGTAGTGCTGGGGTAACCCAGGGTAGTGCTGAGGTGCCCCGAGGTAAGGGCTGGGTACCCATGTAGTGCGGGGTACCCAGGTATGCTGAGGTGCCCAGTAGTGCTGGGTACCCATGTAGTGCTGGGGTAACCCAGGTATGCTGAGGTGCCCAGGTAGTGCTGGGGTACCCATGTATTGCTGGGGTACCAAGTAGTGCTTGGGGGTACCCAGGTAGTGCTGGGGTACCCAAGTAGTGCTGGGGTGCCCAGGTAGTCTGGGGAACCCAGGTAGTGCCTGGGTACCCATGTAGTGCTGGGTACCCATGATAGTGCTGAGGTACCCATGTAGTGCTGGTGCCCAGGTAGTGCTGGGTACCCCAGTAAGATGCTTGGGGGTACCCGGTAGTGCTGGGTACCCCAGGTAGTGCTGGGATGCCCCAGGTAGTGCTTGGCACCCAGTACGCTGGTACCCAGGTAGTGCTGGGTACCCAGGTGGACTGCTGGGGTGCCCAGGTACTGCTGGGTACCCAGTAGTGGATGGGTACCCAGGTATGCTGGGGTGCCAGGTAGTGCTTGGGTACCCCAGGTACTGCCTGGGTTACTCCTATATGCTGGGGTACCCAGGTACTGCTTCTGGGGTGCCCAGGTACTTCTGGGTACCCGGGGGGACCCATGTAGTGCTGGTGCCCAGGTAGGCTGGGGTACCCAGTAGTGCTGGGGGAACCCAGGTAGTGCTGGGGTGCCCAGGTAGTGCCTGGGGTACCCAGGTAGTGCAGGGGTACCCTGGTATTGCTGGGGTGCCCAGGTTAGTGCTTGGGGTACCAGGTAGTGCTGGGAACCCATGTAACTGCCTGGGGTGCCAAGGTTTGCTGGGGTACCCAGGTAGTGCTGGGGAACCCAGGTACTGCTGGGTATACCCAGGTCCATGCTTAGGGTACCCAGGTAGTTGCCTGGGGTCCCAGGTACTGGCTGGGGTTCCCAGAAGTGCTGGGGTGCCCAGGTAGTGCTGGGTACCCAGGTAGTGCTGGGGTACCCATTAGTGCTGGGTAGGAAGCTGGGCTGGGGTACCCAGGTAGTGCTGGGGTACCCAGGTAGTGCTAGGGTACCCAGGTAGCCGCTGGGTAGCAAGCTGTGCTGCGGTAGCTAGCCAGTCCCTGGGTAGCCATCTGGTGCTGCGGTAGCTAGCCAGTCCTGGGGTTATGCCTTCTGGTGCTGCGGTAGCTAGCCAGTCCTGGGTAGCCACTGTGCTGCGAAGCTACCAGTCCTGGGGTAGCATCTGGTGCTGGGTTAGTCAGCTAGTGCTGGGTCGCCAGCTGTTTGCTAAGGATAGCGAGCTGTTGATGACAGAGCTGTGCTGGGGTAGTCACTTGTGCTGGGTAGCCAGCTGGTGCTGGGTAGCCAGCTGGTGCTGGGGTGCCAGCTGGTGCTGGACTAGCCATACCTTTCAATCCCCACACAGTTTTGAGGCCATGATATTTGTTGTTTTCTGAGGTCACTCGCGCGACAGACACTCGCGGCGACAACACTCGCGCAACAACACTCGGCGCACCAACACTCGCGCGACAACACTCGCGCAACAACACTACGCGCAACAACTCCTCGCGCGACAACACTCGCGCAACACACTCGCGGCAACAACACTTCGCGCGACAACACTCAGCGCAACAACACTCGCGCGACAACACTCGCGCGAACAACACTAGGAACTATATCACTTATAACAATTCACTAGCTCTCATTAGTTTAAATCATTACGATTATAAACATCGATATTAATAGTGCATTCAGTACTGATTTTGAAAGCGCTAACTTCATTAGGGATTAACACAGCTGAGCAGTTTATAAAACATTTATATATACTTGATATACACGCAGTATATCACTATATACATCTGAGAGTGACACTTTCTCAATGTAGATTCTCTGATACCTAGAAATATATATAAAGCATATACACTGAGTTTACACACCGAATGTGAATATACACAAATACACATCTCCTGGGTGTATATATACTGAAGGATATACACAATCTGTGTAGTTTACGTGTAGGTAGAGAGTGTAGTGGTACGACCCTCCTGTCGTGGCTGTTACAACCACAGTGAGGGAAAGTAAGCTTCGTCAAGCTCAGCTTCGAGGCTTCGAAGCTTTCATGAAGCCTTTGAATGAGTCCTTTCATCTCGGAGTCTTTAAAACTTCTTCAACGACACGGGATTCATACACCCAGAGGTGTATGTTATCTCCGTGTTTACATCCAGAATTTAATTCCCATTCTAGTATTCAAGTATTCCTGACTGGTGGAATACAGGTAGGATATAAGGTTTGAAGCTATCTACTACACAATCGTTGCGCGGTAATCTATCCACCGCATACAAGAATTTTTTAATGAACCAAAGAATTCAAACAAATTCTATAACATAAATACCCTGAGAAGATATGCAGCTCGTCAGGGTATATACCAGGTAGGTTTATGAATGAACTTGAAGGCCCTGATAAACCCTCGTGTAGTGATAGACTTTAAACCCCACTAACCAACCAATCAGCCTTAATACTCTCGTGTATAAACAGGCTTGAAACCCCAGTTAAAAAAATATAATAATAAAACATTCTTAATTCCTACAAGTGGGCAGATCATAGCTGACATCATTGATACCTAACTACTATAAAGCTTACATCAAATGGCATACTACTGTATAGCTGACATCAATGACATACTACTAAATTGCTATCATCCAAGACATACTACATATTGCTGACATCAGTGAGCATCCAACAATAATATAGATGACATCAAAGACAATACTGACTATAATGCAGACATTAATGTCATACAACTTAATAGCTGACAATCAGTGGCATACTACTATATAGCTGACATCAATGGCATACTACATATAGCTGACATCAATGGCAATACTACTATAATAGCTGACAACAATGTCATACTACTAAATAGCCTGCCATCAGTGGCCATACTACTATAAGCTGACATCAATGGCATACTACTATATAATGACATCAATGACAATACAACTTATTTAGCTACATCAATGACATCCAACTATATTGCTGACATCAATGACATACTATTTTGCAGCTGACATCAATGAAATACTACTAATACAGCAGACATCAATGTAATACGACTAAATAGCTGACATCAATGAAATACTACTAATAGCTGACATCAATGACAACTACTATACAGCTGACATCAAATAAAATACTCACTGTAAGCTGTACATCATGACATACTACATATAGCTGACATCAATTAAATACAACTATTTATCTGACATCCAATGACAAACTAGTTTTGGGGTGGGGGGGGGGGGTTTTTTTGGGGGGGGGGGGGGGGGGGGGGGGGGGGGGGGGGGTGTTCTATACAAAGCTGACATCAATGACAACTACTATAGCAGCTTACATCAATGAACTACTACTATATAGCTGACATCATGACATAACTACTATACAGCTGACATCAATGAATCTTACTATTCAGACTGACATCAATAAATACTATATAGCTGACTCATGACATACTTCTATACAGCTGACATCAATGAAATACTACTGTATAGAAAGTCCCTTTTATGTAGAGCATTTAGGTCCAAATTAGTCAATTTTGTTTCCCAGGAATGTCCGACCCACAAACCATCAACTAGCACCCAGGATGCTGACCGACAACCAGTCAACTAGCACCCACGATGCGAACCCACACCAGTCAACGAACACCCAGGATTGCGAACCCACACCAGTCAACTAACACCCAGGATGCAACCCCACCAGTCAACTAACACCCAGGATGCGACCCCACACCAGCCCAACTAACCCCAGGAGCGACCACACCAGCCAACTAACAACCCAGGATGCGTCCCCACACCAGCCAACTATCACCCAGGATGCGACCCACACCAGTCAAACTAACACCCAGGATGCGACCCACACCTTCAACTAACACCCTAGGATGCGACCCACATCACCATCATAACTACCCAGGATGCGACCCCACCAGCCAACTAACACCCAGGATGCACCCACACCAGCCAACTAACACCCAGGATGCGACCACACACCAGCCAACTAACACCCCAGGAAGCCGACCCCACATCACCAACTAACACCCAGGATCGACCCACACAGTCAATTCTAACACCCAAGATGCGACCCACTACCAGCCAATTAACACCCAAGGATGCGACCCACACACAGTCAACTAGCGACCAGGATGCGACCCCACACCAGTTCCCACTAACACCCCAGATGCGACTCCACACCAGTCCAACAAACACCCAGGATGTGACCCACACCAGTCCACTACACCAGATGGCGACCCAACACCATGTCAACTAACACGTAGGATGCGAACCCACACCAGTCGAACTAGCACCCAATGCGAACCACACCAGTCAACTAACACCCACGATGCGACGCCACACCAGTCAACTACACCCAGATGCGACCCACAACCAGACAACTAAACACCCAGGATGCGACCCACACCAGTCAACTAACGCCCAGGATTCCGACCACACCAGTCAACTAGCACCCTGATGCGACCCACAACCAGTCAACTAGCACCCAGGATGCGACCCACACCAGTCAAACTAACACCCAGGATGCGAACCCACACCAGTCACTAGCACCCAGGATGCGACCCACACACCAGCCAACTAACACCAGGATGGACCCACACGCAGTCAACTAACGGCCCAGGATGCGACCCACACCAGTCACTAGCAACCAGGTATGCAACCCACACCCATATCAACTAGCACCCAGGGATGCGAACCCACATCAAGTCAAACTAACACCCACATGCAACCCACACCAGTCAACTAACACCCAGGATGCGACCCACACCAGTCACCAAACACCCACGATTGCGACCCACACTATCCCAAACTAACACCCACGATGCGAACACCACACCAGTCAACTAACCACCCAGGATACGACCCACACCAGTCAACTAACAAGCCATGATGCGCGACCCACACCACAACTACAACCATGATGCGCCCCCACCAGTCAACTAACAACCATGATTCTACCCAGCACCCAGCCAACTAACACCCAGATGCGAACCACCCAGCCAACTAACACCAGCGAACGATATTATTGCTAGTGACATGGACAGCAGGTATCATGAGGAAACACGTCCTAAATGTTTCCACCCCCGTACGGGATCGAACCCCAGACCCTCCAGCGTGTGGAGCTGAGTGCGCTACCAATCATGCTGCCGGGACACCATGAAATATATTTTTTTTTCGTAAGGTTCAAAATTTTATGCGAATTATTATATACACAAATAATCGCTAGTCCTACTAGCCAAAATCGCAAGTGGCCGTATAGTAAAACTTGCTATTTTGGCCTGTATAGCAACGCTATTCTTGCCCGAATAAGGCAAAGGAGGGGGCAAAATTTGCTCCTTCTTTCAATATGGGGGTCCCTATTTGCTCCTCCTTTCTGTTTGGGCCCCCAATTTCACCTGTTTATCCTATCTGTTCTTCTGGTGACCACCAAAATTACTCCCTACAGACTATTCGGGGCCCAAAATTTGCTCTTCCTGGGCACCCCGATCTGCGCTCCTTCAGTCTATTAAGGGATCCCTTTAATTTGCTCCTTTCTGTGGGCCTCCCCAGTTTGCACCTCCTCTCTTTATTCTGGTCCCCCCAGTTTTTTCTTCTGTCTATTCCAGCGCCCCCACCATCAATTGCTATTCAGGCCCCACAATTTGCTATTCAGGGTCCCCACAATTTGCTATCAGGGCCCCACAATTTGCTATCAGGGGCCCCCAATTTTTGCTAATCCTCGAACAATCTAACCTAATCTTCTGCTCATATGTGGCAACATTGCAAGCTCATGAGAGGAATGAGTTGATTGCTACTTGAAGGCCAGATCTATCATTCAATTCCCTTCCCTGGGATGTTTCACATAATTCTCGCTTGTTCCCTGATCATTGCATATATATATAATATATATAATTAAAATATTAATATAATAAATATATATATAATATATAAATAGACATTATATATATATATAATATAAGTATGAAAAAAGCGGCAGGTGGGGTCTCCCCCGGAAAAGGCAATGCGGCTGGGAGTCTCCTCCGAGAAAAAGGGGCATGCGGCTGGGAGGACTCCTCCGGTATAAGGGCCTTCCACTGGGAGGTCCTCCCGTCTAGACCACACGGCTGGAGGGTCACCTTTTTCACACCTAGGTGTTAACTTCCGGTTTTGACCCATGACCTCGCCCTCGAGCTACCTCGCCCTTGACCCCCCATCCAATAACCCCACGACACACCCCTTCGGCGACCGCCGCCGCTACGCCCGCCCGCCCGCGCGCGCTACCGCCCGCCGCCCTTCGCGACACTCCCTGCCCCCGCGCGCCCGCCCCGCGCGCCCCGCCCGCAGCGCCGCCCCTGCGGCCCCTTCGCGACCCACCCGCCCCGCACCATTCTGCTGCGCTTCGCGCGTCGTCCGGATCGCCCCCCGCGCCGTCGAATTTTTTTTCTTATGATCTCCTTTGATCAAGTTTTTGTGGATTCTCCCCTATGGGGTTTCGAATTATTTTGAAATTTCATTTCTTGTGCTCTCCATACTCCTTGATCAGGTTTTTGGAATTCCCCCCCTAAGGGGGTTTCGAAATCTCCAATTCCTCGGATCCAAGTTTTTAAGGTTCCCCTCCCACTTCACCCACCCATCCCCCCAAAATTTCTCGAAATCAAGTCACCATCTCCTCGGATCCCCCCTCTCCCACTTTCACCCCCTAATCCCAAAAATTTTTCAATATACCAAGTTTTAGGATTCCCCCCTATGGGGGTTTCAAAATCTTTCTCCAATTCCTCGGATCAAGTTTTTGGATTCCCGCCTATGTGGGTTTCGAAATTCTCCATCTGCCTCGGATCTAGTTTTTTTGGATTTCCCCCCCCCTAATGGGGTTTTTCGAAATTCTCCATCTCCTTGGATCAAGTTTTTTTGATACCCCCCTAATGGGGTTTTTCGAAATTTCTCGATCAAAGTTTTTGGATTCCCCCCTGGGGGTAAAGCATTCAAATGAACTCTCTCCAATGGGGCATGTGGCAATCTCTTACTACAGGTCTAAACAGTGTGACGTCATATTTCCTCTCATTAAGTTAAATGAACTAAAAGGACCAAGCCACACAGGTTGAATCATTGTCTACCCTTTTAGTTAATAAGGGGACATAGGCATGACGTCACGCGCACACCAGGGTTGAATCAGTCGGTCCTTTTAGTTTCATTCAAGATAATTAGGAACATAGTAGTGACGTCACGCGCACACAGGCTGAATCTTTCTACCCTTTTTAGTTAATAAGGGGACAAAGTACTCAGAAAGGCACATTTTTTCGTTAATACCCCCACAATTTTCTTTACAACACAATCCTAGACTATTTAACTATTTCATACTCAGGAGGTCAAACCACCCCACGAGTAACCTCCTCCCCACCCTCCCGACCCTCACACTCCAACAACACCTCACAATTTTCACTCATAACCCCCCAATTTTTCTCGTTTTAACCCTTTTAGTTCATTAAAGTTAATAAGGGGACACAGTGCATCAGAAAGTCACCACATCGCTTACATCCACTTTCGTTAAATTCACTACTCACAATTTTACATATTACGAAGTTAAAATACGCACTTTTACTTTGAACATCTTCAAAACACTCATAAATCATTTGAATACTCACAAAAAAATACCTTTATACATTTCCAAACAACACTGAAATACTCCAAAACATCATTCGAACACCCCCAAATCACCTCTGAATACTCCCAGAACACCTTCATAAGTACTCTTGCACATCATTTGAACACCTTCATAAGTACTCTCATAATCATTTGTACACCTTCAAAAAACACCTTTGAATACTCACATAAACACCCTTGAACACCTTCAAAACACCTTTGAATAACCTCAAAACACCTTTGAATACTCACATAAACACCCTTGAACACCTTCAAAACAACATTTGAACACACTCAAAACACCTTTGAACACCTTCATAAGTACTCTCATAATCATTTGTACACCTTCAAAAAACACCTTTGAATACTCACATAAACACCCTTGAACACCTTCAAAACACCTTTGAATAACCTCAAAACACCTTTGAACAACCCTTGAACACCCTTGATCACCTTCAAAAAACAACAACATTTGAACACACTCAAAAACACCTTTGAACACCTTTGAACATTTCCAAACAACACTGAAACACTTCCAAAAACACCATTTGAGTACTCCCAAATACACCACTGAATACTAAAACACCACTGAATACACTCAAAACACCACCAAAATCACCATGAAACACTTCCAAAAAACACAATTTGAGTACTCCCAATTACACCACTGAATACTACTAAAACACCGCTGAATTCAATCAAAACACCCTTCAACACCTTCAAAACACCTTTGAACACCTTTGAACATTTCCAAAAACACTATTTGAGTACTCCCAATTACACCACTGATTACTACTAAAACACCGCTGAATTCAATCAAAACACCCTTCAACACCTTCAAAACACCCTTGAACACCTTCAAAACACTCTTGAACACCTTCAAAAACACCTTTGAACATTTCCAAAACACTATTTGAGTACTCCCAAATACACCACTGAATACTAAAACACCGCTGAATTCAATCAAAACACCCTTCAACACCTTCAAACACCCTTGAACACCTTCAAAACACTCTTGAATACCTTCAAAAACACCTTTGAACATTTCCAATCAACACTGAAACACTTCCAAAATATCATTTTGATTACTCCCAAATAAGATTTGACAGCTCTAATTTATCTACACTTACACATTTCATTAAATTACATCTCATCCCCCCAAACTCATCCCTCAGTCTCCAGACTAGGCATTTTCTCGTTTTTACCCTTTTAGTTCATTAAAGTTATTAAGGGGACACATTACATCAGAAAAAAGTCACAAAAACTAACTCAAACACTTTACTTTGAACACCCCCAAAACACTCTCATAATCATTTGAATACTCACATAACACCCTTGAACACCTTCAAAACACCTTTGAATATCGTTTTAAACTAATTTCATCACAACCCACTTATATCATCTTTTTTTCGGTAACTCTAATTCGACTACACTACCCTCATCAATTACCAACAAATTTTACTCGTTTTTACCCTTTTAGTTCATTAAAGTTATTAAGGGGACACATTACATCAGAAAAAGTCACAACAACCCACTTATAACATCTTTTTCGGTATCTCTAGTTCGACAACAACACCCACAACACCCACATCCCACAACACCCACAACCCACTTCACCCACACCCCACAACACCCACAACCCACATTTTTTTTTCTCGTTTTAACCCTTTTAGTTCATTAAAGTTAATAAGGGGACACAGTACATCAGAAAGTCACAACAACAACAACCCACAACACCCACAACCCACAGCACCCACAACCCACAACACCCCACAACCCACATTTTTTTTTCTCGTTTTAACCCTTTTAGTTCATTAAAGTTAATAAGGGGACACAGTACATCAGAAAGTCACAACACCCACAACCCACTTCACCCACACCCCACAACACCCACATCACCCACATCCCACAATTTTTTTTCTCGTTTTAACCCTTTTAGTTCATTAAAGTTAATAAGGGGACACACTACATCAGAAAAAGTCCCAACAACAACCCACTTATAACATTTTTTTTCGATATCTCTAGTTCGACAACAACACCCACAACACCCACATCCCACAACACCCATGAACATTTTCCAAACACTATTTGAGTACTCCCAATTACACCTGATTACTACTAAAACACCGCTGAATTCAATCAAAACACCCTTCAACACCTTCAAACACCCTTGAACACCTTCAAAACACTCTTGAACACTTTCAAAAACACCTTTGAACATTTCCAATCAACACTGAAACATTTCCCAAAAAAAACACAATTTGAGTACTCCCAATACACCACTATTACTACTAAAACACCGTGAATTCAATCAAAACCCCTTCAAAACCTACAAAAAAACCCTTGAACACACCAAAACACCTTTTAAAAAC
>NC_069415.1:52509427-52555665 GCF_026875155.1 Cherax quadricarinatus
TTTGCTCCCAGAGACCGCTGCTCCCAAGACCCGCTGCTCCCAGAACCCAGCTGTCCCAGAGCACCCTGCTCCAGAGACACCAGTGCTCCCAGAGAAACCAGTTGTTCCCAGAGATACCAGTGCTCCCAGAGACCCCAGCTCTCCAAGAACACTAGCTGCTCCTAGAGACCCCAGCGCCCCCGGGATCCATGCTCCAGCCCCCAGCTACCCCGGACACTACGCTTCCGGGGGACCCCAGGGCTCCAGAGATACCAGGCTCCAAAGACCCAGCTCTCCCAGGACACCAGCTGCTCCCAGAGACACCAGCTGCTCCAAGAGACACCAGCTGCGCCAGAGACCACCAGCTGCTCCCAGAGACACCAGCTGCCCCCAGAGACACCAGCTGCTCCAGAAAAACACCAGCTGCTCCAGAGAAAACCAGCTGCTCCCAGAGACACCAGCTGCTCCCAGAGACACCAGCTGCTACCAGAGACACCAGCTGCTCCCAGGGGACACTAGCTGCTCCCAGAGACACCAGCTGCTCCCAGAGACACCAGCTGCTCCCAGGGGACACCAGCTGCTCCCAGAGACACCAGCTGCTCCAGAGACACCAGCTGCTCCCAGAGACACCAGCTGCTCCAGAGACACCAGCTGCTCCCAGAGACACCAGCTGCTACCATAGACACCAGTGCTCCCAGAGACACTAGTGCTCCCAGAGACACCAGCTGCTCCCAGAGACACCAGTGCTCCCAGAGCCCACAGTGCTCCCAGAGACACCAGCTGCTACCAGAGACACCAGCTGCTCCCAGAGACACCAGCTGCTCCCAGAGACACCATTGATCCCAAGAGACACTAGCTGCTCCAGAGGCACCAGCTGCTCCAGAGACACCGACTGCTCCCAGAGACACCAGCTGCTCCCAGAGACAACAGCTGTTCCCAGGATACCAGTGCCCCCAGAGACACCAGCTGCTCCAGAGCCCTAGCTGCTCCTAGAGACACCAGCTGCTCCCAGAGATACCAGTGCTCCCAGAACACCAGTACCCCCAGAGACACTAGCTGTTTCCCAGAGACACCAGCTGCTCCCAGAGATACCAGCTGCTCCAGAGACACCAGCGCTCCAGAGATACCAGCTGCCCCCAGAAACACCAGCTTTTCCCCAGGAGATGCCAGCTGCTCCCAGGGGACACCAGTGCCCCCAGAGACACCAGCTGTACCAGAGCACCAGCTGCTCCAGAGACACCAGTGCTCCCAGAGACACAGTTGCTCCCGGGAGACACTAGTTTGCTCCCAGAGACACCAGCTGCTCCAGGACACCAGTGCCCCCAGAGGACACAGCTGCTCCCAGGGGACACCAGCTGCTCCCAGAGACACCAGCTGCTCCCAGAGACACCAGCTGTTCCCAGAGATACCAGCTGCTCCTAGAGACACCAGCTGCTCCCAGAGATACCAGCTGCTCCCAGACACACCAGCTACTCCGGGAGCACTAGCTGCTTCCGAGACCCGGCTGCTCCCAGATTACAGTGCCCCCAGAGACACCAGTGCTCCCAGAGAAAACAGCTGCTCCCAGAGACACTAGCTGCTCCAAGAGACACCAGTGCTCCCAGAGACACCAGCTGCTCCAGAGACACCAGCTGCTCCCAGAGACACCAGCTGCCCCCAGAGACACCAGCTGCTCCCAGAGAAAACCAGCTGCTCCCAGAGACACCGCTGCTCCCATAGACCCAGCTGCTCCCAGAGACACTAGCTGCTCCAGAGAAAACACTGCTCCCCAGAGACACCAGCTGCTCCCAGAGACACCAGCTGCTCCCAGAGACACCAGCTGCTCCCAGAGACACCAGCTGCTCCCAGAGACACCAGCTGCTCCCAGAGACACCAGTTGCTCCCAGAGACACTAGCTGCTCCCAGAGGCCCCAGCTCCCTCCCAGAGACACCAGTGCTCCAGAGACACCAGCTGCTCCCAGAGAACCAGCTGTTCCCCAGAGATACCAGCTGCTCCAGAGACACCGCTGCCCCCAGAGACATAGCTGCTCCTGAGACACCAGCTGCTCCCAGAGATACCAGCTGCTCCCAGACACACCAGCTACTCCCAGAGACACTAGCTGCTTCCAGAGACACCAGCTGCTCCCAGAGATACCAGCTGCTCCCAGAGACACCAGCTGCTCCCAGAGATCCCAGTGCTCCCAGAAACACCAGCTGTTCCCAGAGTTGCCAGCTGCTCCCCAGAGACACCAGCTGCTCCCAGAGACACCAGCTGCTACCAGAGACACCAGCTGCTCCCAGAGACACCAGCTGCTCCCAGAGACACCATTTGCTCCCAGAGACACTAGCTGCTCCCAGGGGACACCAGCTGCTCCCAGAGACACCAGCTGCTCCAGAGACCCCAGCTGCCCCAGAGACACCAGTGCTCCCAGGGGACACCAGCTGCTCCAGAGACACCAGCTTTTCCCCAGAGATCCCAGCTGCTCCTAGAGAACCAGCTGCTCCCAGAGATCCCAGCTGCCCCCGGGACACACCAGCTACTCCAGAGACACTAGCTGTTCCAGAGACACCAGCTGCTCCCAGAGTACCAGCTGCTCCAGAGACACCAGTTGCTCCCAGGGGACCCCAGTGCTCCCAGAGACACTAGCTGCCCAAGAGACACCAGCTGCTCCAGAGACACCAGCTGCTCCCAGAGACACCAGCTGCTCCCAGAGATCCAGTGCTCCCAGAGACACCAGCTGCCCCCAGAGCACCAGCTGCTCCCAGAGACCCAGCTGCTCCAAGAGACACCAGTGCTCCCAGAGACACCAGCTGCTCCCAGAGACACCAAGTGCCCCAAGAGACACCAGCTGCTCCCAGAGACACCAGTGCCCCCAGAGACACCAGCGCTCCCGGGAAACACCAGCTGCTCCCAGAGACACAGCTGCTCCCGGGAGACACCAGCTGCTCCCAGAGACCCCCAGCTGCTCCAGAGACCCAGCTGCTCCCAGAGACCCCAGCTGCTCCCAGAGACCCCAGTGCTCCCAGAGACACCAGCTGCTCCCAGAGACACCAGCTGCTCCCAGAGGACACCCAGTTGCTCCCAGAGCACAGCTGCTCCAGAGACACTAGCTGCTCCCAGGGGGACACCAGCTGCCCCCAGAGACACCAGCTGCCCCCAGAGACACCAGCTGCCCCCGGGAGACACTAGCTGCTCCCAAGACACCAGCTGCTCCCAGAGACACTAGCTGCTCCCGGGATACACCAGCTGCTCCAGAGACACCAGCTGCTCCCAGGGGACCCAGCTCCCTCCCAGAGACACCAGCTGCCCCCAGGAACCAGCTGCTCCCAGAGACACCAGCTGCTCCCAGAGACACCAGCTGCTCCCAGAGACACCAGCACATTAATTTTGAAGCCACTGAGAAGTTGAATTATGAAACTATCGCAATAAAAGCTCTATTTCAATTTTCCCAGTTTCTTCCACTACGAGGACAAATTGGAACCCACACAGGCCAGTAAAATTAACCAGAAGGAAAGTAAACAAGCAAACAAGCAAGTAAGCAAGCAGGTACGCAGTTTTTTTATCGTGGTCCTGAAAGCATGCACATATTATGGACACATAAAAATTTAACCTCGGTGAAGCCAGTAAACTGAAACTCGGTGACTTAATACTGATTAGAAAAGACGTTCTTCTGTTATATCACAGAAACCAATTTGCTTAGTAAAACTGCCACAGTAAATCATTTACAACCATGACTGGTACAAAGTTAAGTAATATTAAATGATTAAGTAATGTCAGTTGATCATTGTAAGGTTAGATCCTCAAGTACTGACTCACGAAATCATAAAAACACGATTGCAAACAAATCAACGGGTGGTGGTTCGAACCCATGGTGAGTGTGCCTTAAAACTCACAGGCCGCTGCGTTAACCACACACTTGACACAGTTTCCAAAGGATGGAAATTAAAAAGGCCAATAATTGTATCCAAAATGGGAAGCACAGATCGTCAAGTCTAGGTTTATACTACTGCTATCACACAAAATGCCACTCGCATTTCAGTCAATATTTACGAAGAGAGACGTGGTGAAGGAGGGAGAGAGGCTGGAGTGACGCTGCTGACACCAAAACCAAAAAAAATGAGAGACATCTTGAAGGATAGACTTAGAAGATTCTCCAGCAAGACTAGGATTTAAAATGAAGGTGGGAGATGAAAACCCCGTATCTCAGTCCTCCCCGCCCCACCCCTTTCCCCACACAACCAGCCCCCCCCTTCCCTACACAACCCAGCCCCACCCCTTCCTTACACAAACCAGCCCCCCCCTTCCCTCACAAAACCCCGCCCCCCCCTTCCTTACACAACTCCGCCCCCCTTCCCCACACAAACCCTGCCCACCCTTCCTACACAACCTCCCCACCCTTCCCACACACCCTCCCCACCCTTCCTACAAAAAACCCCTCCCCACCCTTCCCCACACAACCCTGCCCCACCTTCCCCACACAACCCCGCCCCACCCTTCCCCACACAACCCACCCCCACCCTTCCCTACACAACAGCCCCACCCTTCCTTACACAACCCAGCCCCACCCTTCCCTTTCACAACCCAGCCCCACCTTCCCTACACAACCCCTCCCCACCCTTCCCTACACAACCCAGCCCACCTTCCTTACACAACCCAGCCCACCCTTCCCTACACAACCCAGCCCCACCCTTCCCTACACAACCCCGCCCCACCTTCCCTACACAACCCAGCCCCACCCCTTTCCCCACACAACCCAGCCCCACCCTTCCTTACACAACCCAGCCCCCCTTCCCTAACAAAACCCCGCGCCACCCTTCCCTACACAACCCGCCCCACCCTTCCCTAACAACAGCCCAGCCCCACCCTTCCCTACACAACCCCGCCCCACCTTCCTTACACAACCCAGCCCCACCTTCCCTACACAACCCAGCCCCCCCTTCCCTAACAACCCTCCCCACCCTTCCCTACCCCAACCTGCCCCACCCTTCCCTACAAACCCCGCCCCACCTTCCCTACACAACCCGCCCCACCCTTTCCCCACACAACCTGGCCCCACCCTTCCCTACACAACCCCTCCCCACCCTTCCCTACCAAACCCTCCCCACCCTTCCCCACAAAACCCCTCCCCACCCTTCCCTACACAACCCTGCCCACCTTCCCTACACAACCCCGCCCCACCCTTTTCCCCACACAACCCAGCCCACCCTTCCCCACACAACCCAGCCCCACCCTTCCTTACACAACCCAGCCCACCCTTCCCTACACAACCCAGCCCCACCCTTCTTACACAACCCGCCCCAACCCTTCCCTACACAACCCTGCCCCACCCTTCCTACACACCCCTCCCCACCTTCCCTACACAACCCCTCCCACCCTTCCCTAAAACAACCCCTCCCCACCCTTCCCTACCAAACCCCTTTCCCCCCCCTTCCCTACACAACCCCCCCACCCTTCCCTAAAACAACCCTGCCCCCCTTTCCCCACAAAACCCCCCCACCCTTCCCTACAAACCCATCCCCACCCTTCCCTACCAAACCCCGCCCCCCTTTCCCTCACACAACCCTTCCCTACACAACCCCGCCCCACCCCTTCCCTACACAAACCTGCCCCACCTTCCCTCACACCCCCCCCCCCACCACCCCTCCCCCACCCTTCCCCCACACAACCCCCCACCTTCCTAAACAACCCCCCCACCCTTCCCTACACAAAACCCTCCCACCTCTAAACCCCCCCCCCCTTCCTACACAACCTTCCCCCCCCTTCCCTACACAACCCCCCCCCACCCTTCCCTACACAACCCTGCCCCACCCTTCCCTACAACCCCTCCCCAACCTTCCCAACAACCCCCCACCTTCCCTACACAACCCCCCCCCACCTTCCCTACACAACCCTCCCCACCCTTCCCTAACAAAACCCCCCCCCCCTTCCCTACACAAAACCCCCCCCCACCTTCCCTACACAACCCCGCCCACCTTCCCTACAACAAACCCCCCCCCTTCCCCACACAACCGCCCACCCTTCCTACACAACCCCGCCCCACCCTTCCCCACACAACCCCCACCCTTCCCTTACACCCGCCCCACCTTCCCTTTCACAACCCCGCCTCACAAACCCCCCCCCTTCCCTACACAACCCCCCCACCCTTCCTACACAACCCGCCCACCTTCCCTTACAACCCCCCCAACCCTTCCCTACACAACCCCGCCCCCTTCCCTACACAACCCCCCAACCCCTTTCCCCACACAACCCCCCCACCCTTCCCTACACAACCCCGCCCACCCTTCCCTACACAACCCCTCCACCCTTCCCAACACAACCCGCCCACCCTTCCCCACCACAACCCACCCAACCCTTCCCTACACAACCCCGCCCCACCCTTTCCCTACACAACCCCCCCACCCTTCCCTACAAACCCCCCTCCTTCCCTACACAACCCGCCCCACCTTCCCTACACAACCCCCCCCACCTTCCCCACACAAAACCCCTGCCCCCCCCTTCCCTACACAAAACCCCCCCCCCCTTCCCTACACAACCCCTCCCACCTTCCCCACAAACCCCGCCCCACCCTTCCTACACAACCTCCCCACCCTTCCCCACACAACCCGCCCCACCCCTTCCCCACCAAACCCTCCCACCCCTTTCCCTACACAAACCCCCCCACCTTCCCTACAAAACCCCGCCCACCCTTCCCTAAACAAACCCCCCCCCCACCTTCCCCACACAACCCCGCCCCACCTTCCTACACACACCTCCCACCCTCTACACAACCCGCCCACCCCTTCCTTCACAACCCCGCCCCACCCTTCCCCACACAACCCCGCCCAACCCTTCCCAACCACAACCCCCCCCCACCCTTCCCCTACACAACCCCCCCCCCTTTACACAACGCCCCCCTTCCCCACACAACCCCCCCCCACCCTTCCCTACACAACCCTGCCCCACCTTCCTACACCCAACCCGCCCCCCTTCCCTACACAACCCCGCCCCACCCTTCCCTACACAACCCCCCCACCCTTCCCTAACAACCCTCCCCACCCTTCCCTACACAACCCGCCCCCCCCTTCCCTACACAACCCCCCCACCCTTCCCTACACAACCCGCCCCACCTTCCTACACAACCCGCCCCACCCTTCCCTACACACCCCGCCCCACCCTTCCTACAGAACCCCGCCCCCACCCTTCCCTACCAACCCTCCCCACCCTTCCTAACACAACCCGCCCACCCTTCCCTACACAACCCGCCCCACCCTTCCCTACACAACCCCGCCCCACCCTTCCCTTACACAACCCCCCCCACCTTCCCTACACAACCCGCCCCACCCTTCCCTACACAAACCCCCCCCCACCTTCCCCACAAAAACCCCTGCCCCACCCTTCTACACACCCGCCCCACCCGTTCCCTCACAACCCCCCAACCTTCCCTACACAACCCCGCCCCACCATTCCCTAACAACCCCCCACCCTTCCCCCACAACCCCCCCCCACCCTTCCCTACACAACCCCGCCCCCACCCTTCCCTACCAACCCCCCACCCTTCCCTACACAACCTGCCCCACCTCCCCACACAACCCGCCCCACCCTTCCCTTTCACAACCCCCCCACCTTCCCTACACAACCCCGCCCAACCTTCCTAAAACCCCCCCCTTCCCTACACAACCCCCCCACCCTTCCCTACCAACCCCGCCCCCCCCCTTCCCTACACAACCCGCCCCACCTTCCCTACACAACCCGCCCCACCCTTCTACACAACCCCGCCCATCAAAACCTTTCCCCCCTTTACTACACACCCGCCCCACCCTTCCAAACAAACCCTCCCACCCTCAACACACCCCCGCCCCCCCTTTCCCTACACAATCCCCCACCCTTCACTACACAACCCCCCCCACCCTTCCTACACAACCCGCCCCACCTTCCTACACAACCCTCCCCACCCTTCCCTACCTCCCCCAAACCCCCTCCCCACCCTTCCATACACAACCCCCCCACCCTTCCTACAAAAACCCCTCCCACCCTTCCATACACAACCCGCCCCACCCTTCCTACACAACTCCTCCCCACCTTCCTATAAACCCCGCCCCACCTGTCTTTCACAACCCCTCCCCACCTTCTTACACAACCCCCCCCACCCTTCCTACACAACCCCCCCACCCTTCCCAACACCCGTTCCCTTTCCCCACACAACCCGCCCCACCCTTCCTACACAACTCCCCCCCCACCTTCCTACACAACCCCTCCCACCCTTTTCCTACACAACCCGCCCCACCCTTCCCTAAAAAACCCTCCCCCCCCTTCCTAAAACAACCCCCCTACCCTTCCTACACAACCCGCCCACCTTCCCTACACAACCCTCCCCCCCTTCCATACACAACCCCCCACCCTTTTCCCCCACACAACCCTCCCCACCCTTCCCTAACAACCCGCCCCACCCTTTCTTTCACAACCCCGTCCCACCCTTCCTACACAACCCCGCCCCACCCTTCCGTACACAACCCCTCCCCACCCTCCCTACACAACCCCTCCCCACCCTTCCCTACACAACCCCGCCCCACCCTTCCCTACAGAACCCTGCCCCACCCTTCCCTAACCAATCCCGTCCCACCCTTCACTACACAACCCCACCGCACCCTTCCCTACACAACCCCTCCCCACCCTTCCATACACAACCCCTCCCCATCCTTCCCTACCCAACCCTGCCCCACCTTCCCTACACAACCCTGCCCCACCTTCCCTACACAACCCTGCCTCACTTTCCCTACACAACCCCTCCCCACCCTTCCCTACACAACCCCGCCCCACCCTTTCCTACACAACCCCGCCCCACCCTTCACTACACAAACCCCTCCCCACCCTCCCCTACACAACCCTCCCTCACCTTCCCTACACATCCCTGCCCCACCCTTCCCTACTCAACCCAGCCACACCCTTCCCTACACAACCGTTCCGCACACTTCCCTACACAACCCCGCCCCCCCTTCCATAAACAACCCTGCCCCACCCTTCCCTACACATCCCCTCCCCACCCTCCCCTACACAAACCCCGCCCCACCCTTCCCTTCACAACCCCCGCCCCACCCTTCACTACACAACCCCTCACCACCCTTCCCTACACAACCCTGCCCTACCTTCCCTAAACAACCCTGCCCCACCCTTCCCTACACAAAGGACCATAACATTGTATCAATCGCATCTGCTAGAAAAATGACACTTGGAAAATCTTGGAAGGAATGGTCCCAAATCTGCACACAGAAATCACTCCCTACGTAGAAAGTAAAAGACTGGGCAGGCGATGCAAAATGCCGCCAATAAAAAGTAGGGGCGCCATTGGTACACTAAGAGAAAACACCATAAGTGTCCGGGGCCCAAAACTGTTCAACAGCCTCCCATCAAGCATTAGGGGAATTGCCAATAAACCCCTGGCTGCCTTCAAGAGAGAGCTGGACAGATACCTAAAGTCAGTGCCGGATCAGCCGGGCTGTGGCTCGTACGTCGGACTGCGTGCGGCCAGCAGTAACAGCCTAGTTGATCAGGCCCTGATCCATCGGGAGGCCTGGTCGTGGACCGGGCCGCGGGGGCGTTGATCCCCGGAATAACCTCCAGGTAACCTCCAGGTATGGATAATGAGAACCTTCAAAACTAGGGATGCCAAGCCCATGATGACACTCTTCAGGTCACTTGTTCTATCTAGGCTGGAATATTGCTGCACACTAACAGCACCTTTCAAGGCAGGTGAAATTGCTGACCTAGAAAATGTACAGAGAACCTTCACGGCGCGCATAACGGAGATAAAACACCTCAATTACTGGGAGCGCTTGAGGTTCCTAAACCTGTATTCCCTGGAACGCAGGAGGGAGAGATACATGATTATATACACCTGGAAAATCCTAGAGGGACTAATACCGAACTTGCACACGAAAATCACTCACAACGAAAGCAAAAGACTTGGCAGACGATGCACCATCCCCCCAATGAAAAGCAGGAGTGTCACTAGCACGTTAAGAGACCATACAATAAGTGTCAGGGGCCTGAGACTGTTCAACTGCCTCCCAGCATACATAAGGGGGATTACCAATAGACCCCTGGCTGTCTTCAAGCAGGCACTGGACAAGCACCTAAAGTCAGTACCTGACCAGCCGGGCTGTGGCTTGTACGTTGGATTGCGTGCAGCCAGCAGTAACAGCCTGGTTGATCAGGCTCTGATCAGCCAGGTGCCAGGGATGACGTCATGTCAGGTCAGTGGTCAAGTGCCAGGGAAGACGTCATGTCAGGTCAGTGGTCAGGTGCCAGGGATGATGTCACCTCAGGTCAGTGGTCAGGTGCCAGGGATGACGTCATGTCAGGCCAGTGGTCAGGTGTCAGGGATGACGTCATGTCACGCCAGTGGTCAGGTGCCAGGGTTGACGTCAAGTAAGGCCAGTGGTCAGGTGCAAGGAATGAGGTCATATCAGGTTAGTGGTCAGGTGTCAGGGATGAGGTCATATCAGGTCAGTGGTCAGCTGCCAGGGATGAGGTCATGTCAGGTCAGTAGTCAGGTGCCAGGGATGAGGTCATGCCAGGTCAGGTCATGTTTGTGTTGTGTTTGTGTTTGTGTTGTGTTTGTGTTGTGTTTGTGTTGTGTTTGTGTTGTGTTGTGTTTGTGTTGTGCTTGTGTTGTGGTTTGTGTTGTGTTTGTGTTGTGTTTGTGTTGTGTTGTGTTTGTGTGTTGTGTTGGTGTTGTGTTGGTGTTGTGTGGTGCTTGTGTTGTGTTGGTGTTGTGTTTGTGTTGTGTTTGTGTTGTGTTTGTGTTGTGTTGTGTTTGTGTTGTGTTGGTGTTGTGTTGGTGTTGTGTTGTGTTGTGTTGTGCTTGTGTTGTGTTTGTGTTGTGTTTGTGTGTGTTTGTGTTGTGTTGTGTTTGTGTTGTGTTTGTGTTGGTGTTGTGTTGTGCTTATGTTGTGCTTGTGTTGTGCTTGTGTTGTGCTTGTGTTGTGCTTGTGTTGGTGTTGTGTTGTGCTTGTGTTGTGCTTGTGTTGTGCTTTGTGTTGGTGTTGTGTTGTGCTTGTGTTGTGCTTGTGTTGTGCTTGTGTTGTGTTTGTGTTGTGTGTTGTGCTTGTGTTGGGTTGTGTTGTGTTGTGTTGTGCTTGTGTTGTGCTTGTGTTGTGCTTGTGTTGTGTTCTGCTTGTGTTGTGCTTGTGTTGTGTTTGTGTTGTGCTTGTGTTGTTGTGTTGTGCTTGTGTTGTGCTTGTGTTGTGCTTGTGTTGTGTTTGTGTTGTGCTTGTGTTGTGCTTGTGTTGCGCTTGTGTTGTGTTTGTGTTGTGCTTGTGTTGGTGTTGTGTTGTGCTTGTGTTGTGCTTGTGTTGGTGTTGTGTTGTGTTTGTGTTGTGCTTGTGTTGGTGTTGTGTTGTGCTTGTGTTGTGTTTGTGTTGTGCTTGTGTTGTGCTTGTGTTGTGTTTGTGTTGTGCTTGTGTTGGTGTTGTGTTGTGTTTGTGTTGTGCTTGTGTTGGTGTTGTGTTGTGTTTGTGTTGTGCTTGTGTTGTGTTTGTGTTGTGCTTGTGTTGTGTTTGTGTTGTGCTTGTGTTGTGCTTGTGTTGTGTTTGTGTTGTGCTTGTGTTGTGCTTGTGTTGTGCTTGTGTTGTGCTTGTGTTGTGCTTGTGTTGTTTGTGTTGTGCTTGTGTTGTGCTTGTGTTGTGCTTGTGTTGGTGTTGTGTTGGTGTTGTGTTGTGCTTGTGTTGTGCTTGTGTTGTGCTTGTGTTGTGCTTGTGTTGTGCTTGTGTTGTGTTTTTGTTGTGCTTGTGTTGTGCTTGTGTGTGTGCTTGTGTTATGCTTGTGTTGTGCTTGTGTTGGTGTTGTGTTGTGCTTGTTTTGGTGTTGTGTTGTGCTTGTGTTGGTGTTGTGTTGTGCTTGTTTTGGTGTTGTGTTGTGCTTGTGGTGTGCTTGTGTTGTGCTTGTGTTGTGTTTGTGTTGTGTTTGTGTTGTGTTTGTGTTGTGCTTGTGTTGAGTTTGTTTTGTGTTTGTGTTGTGTTTGTGTTGTTTGTGTTGTGTTTGTGTTGTGTTTGTTTTGTGTTTGTGCTTGTGTTGGTGTTGTGTTGTGCTTGTGTTGGTGTTGTGTTGTGCTGGTGCTGTGCTTGTGTTGTGCTTGTGTTTTGCTTGTGTTGCGCTTGTGTTGTGTTTGTGTTGTGCTTGTGTTTTGCTTGTGTTGTGCTTGTGATGTGTTTGTGTTGTGCTTGTGTTGGTGTTGTGTTTGTGCTTGTGTTGTGCTTGTGTTGTGCTTGTGTTGTGCATGTGTTGTTTGTGTTGTGCTTGTGTTGTGCTTGTGTTGTGTTTGTGTTGTGTTTGTGTTGTGTTTGTGCTTGTGTTGGTGTTGTGTTGTGTTTGTGTTGGTGTTGTGTTGTGCTGGTGCTGTGCTTGTGTTGTGCTTGTGTTGTGCTTGTGTTGCGCTTGTGTTGTGTTTGTGTTGTGCTTTGTGTTTTGCTTGTGTTGTGCTTGTGATGTGTTTGTGTTGTGCTTGTGTTGGTGTTGTGTTGTGCTTGTGTTGTGCTTGTGTTGTGCTTGTGTTGTGCATGTGTTGTTTGTGTTGTGCTTGTGTTGTGCTTGGTTGTGCTTGTGTTGTGCTTGTGTTGTGCTTGTGTTGTGCTTGTGTTGTGCTTGTGTTGGTGTTGTGTTGTGCTTGTGTTGTGCTTGTGTTGTGCTTGTGTTGTGCATGTGTTGTTTGTGTTGTGCTTGTGTTGTGCTTGTGTTGTGTTTGTGTTGTGCTTGTGTTGTGCTTGTGTTGTGCTTGTGTTGTGCTTGTGTTGTGCTTGTGTTGTGCTTGTGTTGGTGTTGTGTTGTGCTTGTGTTGTGCTTGTGTTGTGCTTGTGTTGTGCTTGTGTTGGTGTTGTGTTGTGCTTGTGTTGTGCTTGTGTTGTGCTTGTGTTGTGCTTGTGTTGTGCTTGTATTGTGTTTGTGTAGTGTTTGTGTTGTTTGTGTTGTGCTTGTGTTGTGTTTGTGTTGTGTTTGTGTTGTGTTTGTGTTGTGTTTGTGTTGTGTTTGTGTTGTGTTTGTGCTTGTGTTGGTGTTGTGTTGTGCTTGTGTTGTGCTTGTGTTGTGCTTGTGTTGTGCTTGTGTTGTGCTTGTGTTGTGTTTGTGTTTGTGTTTGTGTTTGTGTTACAAAAAACACGATTCTAAAACCTTAGAGATCTCCAGTGAATACTAGAAAGGACTGCCCTTCTAGCATCCAGCCTGTTACTGGGTTTTCGTAACAAGTAGTCAGTATCCTTGTCCAATTATCCATTAGAATTCAGTATGGTTCAATAGTGCTTCAGGATTACAACTGGTAGGCTACTAACTAGAGAAATTAAAATTTAATAAATATATTAAGTTGTCTAGGCATATATCAAATTAAATTTAATTAAATTAATCACAATAATGAAAATAATATTAATCACTTCTCTCGTGTACAATATTATTGTGCTGAAAGCACATATCACATTTTTAAGTCTTAAGTACCGTCTGGTACATTAACATTTAATAATACATTACAAGTATGTACAAGTAAGTTTGTAAGTATGTGTGTAAGTGCTCTAAGTAGTTCGTTATGTCTCACGACTCAACTAGACTTAAACAAGTGACTGACAAAGTCTTCAAATAAACTAACTTCTTGACCAGCTGGCTATCAGAACAGTCTGCTTGAACAATAAAAAGAATACTAAGCCCAATAGCAATATAACAAGCAACTGCGACACAGAATCAGGAACAAGGAGATAATATAACGACACTAAGTAGGGACCATCAGCAGATCCTCCACAAAAGTCACAAAACTCCCATACTACTGAATCTAAGTTCAGCATTAGAAAATCCTGACTTTGACAGTACACAGATACCAGTACAAATTAGGTCAGAAGCTACAGCTCAGGACCTGAGTTACTCAGAGTGTCTATGTGACACACAACCTAAGTGCAACGTCGAAAAATCACTAAGTCTATACAGTGTTCTGTGAACAGAGGATCCAGAACCTACAACTATAATGAGACAGACGATCTTCCAACAAGGGCCAATAAAGGAGATTTAGGCACGACTTGTCAAGAATACGTCCAAACACCCAGCGAGTCTAGACCAGACTGAATACTTCAGGCGAGGTGAGGACACCCCCCCCCGTCTGTCACGTGATAGCTCGGTGGACAGCTGTTGCTCAGTAACAACGAGAAGCCGGCAGGGAAACGAGCCACAAGCGATAATTACAGTAGTTAGACAATCAAGACTTGAACTTTGAGCACATAATATATGTGTTACATCCTATCTAACAAAATTTAACTGTCAAATAATAATATAAAGCAATATATTTACAATTTAGCTATTATCGCAAATATAAGCAACATAAAATTATATGAAAAGGTAATATACATTGTAACCCATTCAGGGGTTGCAACAGTTTGTGTTTATGTTTGTGTTGTGTTTGTGTTTGTGTTGTGTTTGTCTTCGTCTTTGTGTTTATGTTTGTGTTTGTTTATGTTTGTGTTGTGTTTGTGTTTGTGTTTGTGTTTGTCTTCGTCTTTGTGTTTATGTTTGTATTTGTTTATGTTTGTGTTGTGTTTGTGTTTTGTGTTGTGTTTGTCTTTGTCTTTGTCTTTGTCTTTGTCTTTGTTTATGTTTGTGTTTGTTTGTGTTGTGTTTGTGTTGGGGTTGTTGTTTATGTTTGTGTTGTGTTTGTGTTTATGTTTGTGTTGTTTGTGTTAGTGTTTGTGTTTATGTTTGTGTTGTGTTTGTGTTTGTGTTTGTGTTTATGTTTATGTTGTGTTTGTGTTTGTGTTTGTGTTTATGTTTGTGTTGTGTTTGGTTTATGTTTATGTTTGTGTTGTGTTTGTGTTTGTGTTTGCGTTATGTTTGTGTTGTGTTTGTGTTTCGTGTTTATGTTTGTGTGTGCTTGTGTTTATGTTTGTGTTGTGTTTGTGTTTATGTTTGTGTTTGTGTTTGTGTTCGTGTTTATGTTTGTGTTGTGTTTGTGTTTATGTTTGTGGTTGTGTTTGTGTTTATGTTTGTGTTGTGTTTGTGTTCGTGTTTATGTTTGTGTTGTGTTTGTGTTTATGTTTGTGTTGTGTTTCTGTTTATGTTTGTGTTGTGTTTGTGTTCGTGTTTATGTTTGTGTTGTGTTTGTGTTTATGTTTGTGTTGTGTTTGTGTTTATGTTTGTGTTGTGTTTGTGTTCGTGTTTATGTTTGTGTTGTGTTTGTGTTTATGTTTGTGTTGTGTTTGTGTTTATGTTTATGTTTGTGTTGTGTTTGTGTTTGTGTTTGTGTTTATGTTTGTGTTGTGTTTGTGTTTGTGCTTATGTTTGTGTTGTGTTTGTGTTTATGTTTGTGTTGTGTTTGTGTTTATGTTTGTGTTGTGTTTGTGTTCGTGTTTATGTTTGTGTTGTGTTTGTGTTTATGTTTGTGTTGTGTTTGTGTTTATGTTTATGTTTGTGTTGTGTTTGTGTTTGTGTTTGTGTTTATGTTTGTGTTGTGTTGTGTTTGTGCTTATGTTTGTGTTGTGTTTGTGTTTATGTTTGTGTTGTGTTTGTCTTTGTGGTTTATGTTTATGTTTATGTTTATGTTTGTGTTTATGTTTGTGTTGTTTTTGTGTTTGTGTTGTGTTCGTGTTTGTGTTTATGTTTGTCTTGTGTTTATGTTTGTGTTGTGTTTATGTTTGTGTTTGTGTTTATGTTTGTGTTGTGTTTGTGTTTGTGTTTGTGTTTATGTTTGTGTTGTGTTTGTGTTTGTGTTTATGTTTGTGTTGTGTTTGTGTTTATGTTTATGTTTGAGTTGTGTTTGTGTTTATGTTTGTGTTGTGTTTGTGTTTATTTTTGTGTTTGTGCTTGTGTTGGGTCTGTGTTTCTGTTTCTGTTGTGTTTGTGTTTTTGTTTATGTTTTGTGTTGTGTTTGCGTTTATGTTTGTGTTGTGTTTGTGTTTGTGTTTGTGTTTATGTTTACGTTGTGTTTGTGTTTGTGTATGTGTTGTGTTTGTGTTTGCGTTTATGCTCATGTTTGCGTTGTGTTTGTGTTTATGTTTGTGTTGTGTTTGTGCTTGTGTTTGTGTTTGTGTTTATGTTTGTGATGTGTTTGTGTTTGTGTTTATGTTTGTGTTGCGTTTGTGTTTGTGTTTGTGTTGTGTTTGCGTTTGTGTTTATGCTCATGTTTGCGTTGTGTTTGTGTTTGTGTTGTGTTTGTGTTGTGTTTGTGTTTTGTGTTTGTGTTTATGCTTGTGTTGTTTGTGTTAGTGTGTGTGTTGATGTTTGTATTGTGTTTGTGCTTGTGTTTGTGCTTATGTTTATCTTTTTGTTGTGTTTGTGTTTATGTTTGAGTAGTGTTTGGTTTGTGTTTGTGTTTATGTTTGTGTTGTGTTTGTGTTTGTGTTTATGTTTGTGTTGTGTTTGTGTTTATGTTTGTGTTGTATTTGTGTTTGTATTTGTGTTTATGTTTACGTTGTGTTTGTGTTTGTGTTGTGTTTTGTGTTTGTGTTTATGTTTGTGTTGTGTTTGTGTTTGTGTTTGTGTTGTGTTTGCGTTTGTGTTTATGCTCGTTTGCGTTGTGTTTGTGTTTATGCTTCTGTTGTTTGTGTTAGTGTTTGTGTTTATGATTGTGTTGTGTTTGTATTTGTGTTTGTGTTTATGTTTACGTTGTGTTTGTGTTATGTTTGTGTTTGTGTTTATGCTCATGTTTGCGTTGCGTTTGTGTTTATGTTTGTGTTGTGTTTGTGCTTGTGTTTGTGTTTGTGTTTATGTTTGTGTTGTGTTTGTGTTTGTGTTTGTGTTGTGTTTGTGTTTGTGTTTGTGTTGTTTTTGTGTTGTGTTTGTGTTTTTGTTTGTGTTTATGCTTGTGTTGTTTGTGTTAGTGTTTGTGTTTATGTTTGTGTTGTGTTTGTGTTTGTGTTTGTGCTTATGTTTATCTTTTTGTTGTGTTTGTGTTTGTGTTTGTGTTTATGTTTTGTGTTGTGTTTGTGTTTGTGTTTATGTTTGTGTTGTGTTTGTCTTTGTGTTTATGTTTATGTTTGTGTTGTGTTTGTGTTTGTGTTTGTATTTATGTTTGTGTTGTGTTTGTGCTTGTGATTATGTTTGTGTTGTGTTTGTGTTTGTCTTTATGTTTATGTTTGTGTTGTGTTTGTGTTGATGTTTATGTTTGTGTTGTGTTTGTGTTTGTATTTTTGTTCATGTTTGTGTTGTGTTTGTGTTTGTGATTTATGTTTGTGTTGTGTTTGTGTTTGTGTTTATGTTTGTGTTGTGTTTGTGTTAGTGTTTATGTTTGTTTTGTGTTTTGTTTATGTTGTGCTTTATGTTTTTGTTGTGTTGTGTTTGTGTTTGTGTTTATGTTTGTGTTGTGTTTGTGTTTGTGTTTTCTGTGTTTATGTTCTGTGTTGTGTTTGTGTGTGTGTTTAGGTTTTTGGTTGTGTTGATTTTGGTGTTTGTGTGTATGTTTGTGTTGTTTGTGTTTATGTTTATGTTTGTGTTATTGTTTGTGTTGTTTGTGTTGGGTTTGTGTTTATATTTATGTTAATGTTTGTGTTGTGATGTGTTTGCCGTGAGTATGTTGTGACTTTGTGGTTGTGTTTGTGTTGGCTTTGTGTTTGTTCTGTTTGTGTTTGTGGTGTGTTTGTGTAAGGGTGTTTGTGTTTTATGTCTAGTGTTCGTGTTTGTGTTTGTGTTTGTGCTTTCTTTATGTTGTGTTGGTTTGGTTACTTTGTGTTGTGTTGTGTTGAGTTATGTTTGGTGTTTGTGTTTGTGTTTGTGTTGTGGTTATCTTTGTGTTGTGTTTGTGTTTGTGTTATGTTTGATGTTGTTGTTTGTGTTTGGGTTTTGTTTGTGTTGTGTTTGTGTTTATGTTTGTGTTGCGTTTGTGTTTGTGTTGTATTGTGTTTGTGTTTGTTTTATGTTTGTTGTTGTGTTTGTTGTTTGTGTGTTTTGTTTGTGTTTGTGTTTGTGTTTGTGTTTATGTTTGTGTTGTGTTTGTGCTTGTGTTTTGTTTGTGTTGTGTTTGTGTTTGTATTTTTGTTCATGTTTTGTGTTTAGTGTTTGATGTTTGTGTTTTATGTTCATGTTTTTGTTAGTGTTTGTGTTTTGTGTTTATGTTTGTGTTGTGTTTGTGTTTGTGTTGTGTCTGTGTTTGTTGTTTGTGTTGGCTTTGTGTTTGTGTTGCTTTGTGTTTATGTTTGTGTTGTGTTTGTGTTTGTGTTTATGTTTGTTTTGTGCTTGTGTTTTTCTTTATGTTTGTGTTGCGTTTTGCACCATTTGTGTTTGTGTTTGTTTGTGTATTATTGTTTGTTTTGTGTTTGTGTTTTTCTTTATGTTTGGTTATGTTTGTGTTTGTGTTTTGTTGTTTATCTCTTTGTGCTGTGTGTGTGTTTGTGTTTTCTGATTTATGTTTGTTTTGTGTTTGTGTTTTTCTTTATGTTTTGTTATGTTTGTGTCTGTGTTTGTGTTTATCTTTGTGCTGTGGTTTGTGTTTGTTGTTTATGTTTGTTTTGTGTTTAGTGTTTTTTCTTTCTGTTTGTGTTATGTTTGTGTTTGTGTTTGTGTTATGTTTGTGTTTGTGTTTGTGTTTGGTTTATGTTTATGTTTGTGTTTTGTTGGTGTTTGTGTTGATCGACTTATTTTTGTGTTGTTGATATTGTGTTTGTATTTTTGTACATAGTTTGTGTTGTGTTTGTGTTTGATGTTTATGTTTGTGTTGTGTTTGTGTTTGTGTTGTGTCTGTGTTTGTGTTTGTGGTTGGCTTTGTGTTTGTGTTGTTTGTTTTTAGTTTGTGTTGTGTTTGTGGTTGTGTTTTTCTTTATGTATTGTGTTGACAGTTTGCGTTTGTGTTGTTGTCTGTGTTGTGTTGTGTTGGATTTGTGTTTTGTGTTGTTTGTGTTTAGGTTTGTTTTGTGTTTGTGTTTGTGTTTTTCTTTATGGTTTGTATGGTGTTGAGTTTGTGTTTGTGTTTGTGTTATGTTTTGTGTTTGTGTTTCTCTTTGTGGTTGTGTTTGTGTTTGAGATTATGTTTGTGTTTGAGTTGTGTTTGTGTTTATGTTTGTGTTGTGTTTGTGTTTGTGTTTATGTTTGTGTTGTGTTTAGTGTTTGTGTTTTTGTTTGTGTTGTGTTTGTGTTTGGGTTTATGTTTGTGTTGTGTTGTCTTTGTGTTTATGTTTGTGTTTGTGTGTTGTCTTTGGTAGTATGTTTGTGTTTGTGTTTGTGTCTTGTTGCTTGATGTTTGTGTTGTGTTTGTGTTTGTGCATTGTGTTTGTGTTTTATGTTTTGTGTTTGTGATTTGTTTAGTGTTTGTATTTTATGTTTTGGCTGTGTATTGTGTTGTGTTTTGTGTTTGTATTTGTGTTTATGTTTGGTTGTATTTGTGGAGAATGAAAGAATTTTTCTCCAGGAAGGGGGTATCTGCCCCTTCAGCCACCTTCAGGCCCCTTCAGCCCCCTTGCAGCCCTGAGTGGCCAAGCCCTCAGATAGGGGGGCGAGCGTCTTGTTTCTGCTAGAGTGAGTAATTGATCACAGATGGCTATGACACGTAGTACGAGTGACCTCTGCCTCTTGCAGCGGTGTGGCGGGGCCAGACTATCTTTGACTTAGTGAGAGTGACAATGACGCAGGTATAAACAACAAAGAACACTGATCTGTGCGTCGGTTGTTGTGGACAAAGTGTTCACACAAACACGTTAAACATATGTGGAGAGGTGTGATCAGCTTCTCTTGTGATTCCTTTGTGAACAATAAGTCAAATCTTGTGGCGAACATAGTGTTCCAGTCCGTGCGTTTCATAGACAATGGAAGACGTGGACATCCAAGACACTCAGCTTCTATCATGTCACCGATTTTGTCGAAGGTGTTGTGAACTCCATAGCTAAACATTTTAATAAAGAGCATAGGTATGTTACGAATTTCTGGTAGATCGGGGGATGGCGCAAGTCTTGAGTCACAAGGAGGTTGTAATCAACCTATGTGCGGCAGTAGGTGTGAGTAAGGTGTGGACTGTTTTGGTCCACAAACCATGTAGGGTATTTCGTCAGCATAGTCCAGAAGAAATGCTGACATAACAAACCAATAGGGGTTATTTATACTTGACACAATATTGTATCTCATGACATCCAATACACTGTTGTGATGGTTTCGACAGCTTCTTGACATGTCTGCAGGGGGGCTGGTGTTCGACGAAGTGCTGTCATTTATCAGCTAAGTGTTCATTATATTTAGTTTATAATAAACAGCAGGTAAGGTCAAAAATATTTTATCAACTGAGTTTTGGTCGTGCTTCGAAACGGATAAGACCACACTGTGGTACCAATATATGGTGTACTTCCAGTTGTACAAATAACAATTATGAGCACAAGGTTCATTCGAAAAAAAAGATTCGTTAAACTAGGGTTTACAATATATATCAGTATAAAGAGTCCCTCCAGACTCAATCACAGAGAATGGGCAGCCAAAAGAAAAACGGGCGCTCACCAGCGTTCACCCAACGAAAATGGGAGAGATGGGTGACTCACCCAACAAGATGACGGGGGAGTGGTATCCTGCACCCCATCAATGCTCCAATCTGGAGGAAACGCTGACGTTAAGCAACAACAAGTGATGATGTTTGTATGAGTGTATATATACACATGACGGTTTATAATGTTTTATAGACACAGAAATTAAGAGACTAGATTCGTGTTAAAGGTTTGTTTCTTATAGATCTAATGTATTTAAAGGAATTATATATAAAGTGTAAAGCTTTCAAATTTTATTAACAGGTGAAATTTGATTTGTCTGTAAGTAATTTTCACGGTGATTTACAGTTATACAGTGAACATTTATAGTGTATAGTGAATGGAAGTGTATATCATCGTTATTTTCGATTAATCATCATGAGTCAAGGCTGACCACTGCAAACAAGCCAAAAACACCAGGACATTGTACCATGTTAACCCTTCATGGTCATTGCCCTGTGGTTATGTGTTAGGTGGTCAGTAGTGTCTGGACCTCTGATTATTGCGGACTTAAGCTTGACAAAAATCGTCAGCTTTCTATAGCAGTACAGTGGTTTTTTTAAAACACTCTAAGGTGTGAGTGCTAGTTTTTTCAGTATACCATTAAAATGGCTTGTTTGAAAACTCGTTTCAGGTCTTTACAGACTAAGATTACACTATTAGAAAATCTAATTTCAGTCTGTCTGGATTAACCATGATACAAAAAAGATTTCGATGTGATATTGAGGGTCAAGTTTGAATTTATTTTACACACAACCGTCTGGAAATAATTAATTAAGGGATCTATATTCACTTTATGATATTAAATAAATTTCTTGAATCAGATCATATGAGGATGAAATTAATAAAATGTTATTAGGATTCGTTTGTGATCAACAATATTAAGGTGGACAGGAGTACAGGCTATCTGCGTAAAACTCTGTCACAGAGATACAGTACTATTACTAGGTGGGCAACCACCTTGTGCGCCTGTAACACAACAAGTGTCCCATTACCAAGCTTACCTACATTGTCATTTCTATATTTCCAAGGTCATAATTATGAAGAATTCATTTGTGGTTTTACAATCCATTGTAATTACACGAACTGCATAGATGAGATTGACTAAGTTCAATTATCTTAAATGTCTTGTGAAGGAGAACCCTATGAAACTGAATTAAGTCATTTCACGGTGGTTATAAGGTAATTATCAAATAGCCTTACGTGTCTTAGCCAGCAATTACGTTTTCTGATGCTGTGACAAAGGACGAGAGTTAGACATGCAGTCTTAATTATCAAGCTTGAAGCACCCAAACATTGTTTTTCAGTCTCCTTACAGGGCATTAGAATCACATTTGACAATAGTCTCAGATCTCTAGATGCTAAATTTGACCTAAGGACATTGTGATTGGAGTTATCAGTGGTATGGTTACATCAGATAAGTTGTCACCACAAACTATTGTATCGATTAAATATTATGTTAAATACAAAACGCTATTTCAATTGTGAGAAAGAAAGTTAGCATTCGGTTTACAAACAATAGTTTTCATGGCATGCAAGCAACGAGAAAAGATGAAAAAATCCACAATTCCAGTGGAGTAAACAAAACTTAAACTCAGTATAAAAAGAGTTATTATCTACTCACATAAAACACATAATGGGAAATCCCATATTGGCATTTATCAAGCTAGGTGATACAATAGACTGTAAATACTGACGTCTTAAATTAATAAGTGTACTCCAAATGTGTTGCAGAAGTATTGTGATGGAACTCATTGGGACAAGTTATTGTAGTCAATACACATCAATGGAGGCACGGAATACATAAGTATTCAATCAGCTGAAAAGATGCATCAAGTGTTTAGGTGATCACAAGGGAGGTAAATGGCTTCTGAAGAAGTGTTTTAAATGCAAGGTTATTGATCATTACTGACTTTTGCACTAATACGTTTTGCTGATCAGCAGCAGAATTAACACGAATCAGGAAGATCAAAAAGCAAACAGCTTTAAATTGTGAGAGATGAGAAGTTTAAAGCAACTGCTCTCCCGATGCTCGAGTTGAGTTATCTAATAATTTACACAAAACCAATGTGCTAACACTATTTGATCAAGGCTCACAAAGGTCCTTCATAAGAAGAACTCACAGTGTTGCACAGATAAACGAAATAAACAACCCTATGCCAATAATACAGTTAAGAAAGCTTGGGTGTTTTCCACAATTCTGGTAAACAGAAAGTATGACCTAGCCTGAATTCTATGTTGGTCTAGGAAACAGGGAAAAGACAGTAGAAAATGCGGTGGGGGGTTGTAGATGGATTGGGCTTTGTTGTGCCGGATCCAGGGCATTAAAAGAAACAGATTGCAGCACTGAAAGCAGCTAAGGTCAAAGTTTAGCCTGTCCTGACATACAGACGGTACACAAATTAGGTTCCAAATTGATATATAATTGGAAGTGATTATTTATTCACTGTTTTGTGCAAAAATATAGTAGAGTAAACATCTGGATGTTCACTGCTGAAAACTGCAGGGAAGGCCACATGATTATGTGGTCCCAGTCCCTCTCAAAGTGGAAAGAAGCTGCTTTTGATTAAGTTGGAAATGTACTAGTTTCGGAGAAATAACCCTGATCTTGTACCACATGCAAAAATGTGTCATGAATGGAAGAAATGAATGATACAGTTGATAAGTTGTGGGATTTGTATTGCGTATAGGTAATGATGTAATAAACCAAAGCCCACAGGAGTTTCAGACTTATAATCCAATATTTTGGACACTGTCAACTATAAAGATGGACAGTATTGGGTTAGGCTTACCATGGAAATTATACTCCACCACTTCTGCCTAGACTCAATTTTCGACAATGCTTTTCGGCAGATGAAAGCACAATACATGAGTCAGGAAGAATCCAGAGCTACTGACTTTATGATAATCTTCATACAAGAAACAGTTGGACAAATAATTCATTGAAGGAAATAGTGAAGATATGTTGAAGGAAAAACGCTCATTAATCTCCCACACCACTGGATCAGAAAAGATTACTGAAAACCACTCCACTACGTGTGTATATAATGCCGCGCACGTGCAAATAAAGATGTAGACAAGTATTAACATGACTGTCTGATGACCGGCACCCTCACTAACTGAGAAGCTTGGAGACGTGCTTATGAAATTTGCACAAACCCAATGCACTACTACGGCTGTTATTCTACAAGGCTTTCTAGAGTAGGAATAACAGAATATAGATAGAGATTATAATCGATTCTCTTGTGGCCTTGTGGAGAAATCCACATTATCCTAAAGTCCTGTGAATACTTATCGTTTCTATTCAGTATTATTGTGGTGACAACATCCTCTCCATTCTTACTAGAAGCTACTCCGAAATACACATTTGAAAGAAGAATCTGAAGAGTCCCTTCAAAGAAATCTTATAAGAAAAGTTTTCTATGTGGACAAATCTTCAACGGTACTGTCGATAAAGAGGAGGATTTGAAATCCTTATACAGAGAAGCAAACCGCAGGATGAAAGTAGCAAATATGCCTCTGAAGGATGTGGAGAATACAAAATTCAATAGAAATTAAGGGAACTTATCCAAAGACAGATTTCCCTGAAATGAAATTCTCTGATTGCAACAATGCTGCTGGGACTTAATTGGAACACACAGGAAGATACTCTGTGTCTCAAAAGGATAAACATAAATATGCAGTACACTCACTAAAACGTAGTTTACTGTCAGAGGTATCACATGTTTGTGATCCTCTAGGGACTCGTCTCACCAATTACATAAAATGTAAAAATGTCTTATGCAAGTGCATGAGGAAGAAACTCAGAATTGGTGGGGATGAGAACTTGCCTCTAGAAATGAGTAAGCATGGGATGGAAAATATCCAGGGAGTTTAAACATACTTCATCAAATTAAATTTCCCAGACAAATTAGGTCTCAAGAGGGAATAAAGGACCACATTACATGTGGTCTGCGATGCGTCACCAGTGTTTTGGGCGCTTGGTAGCATTAACAGTGTTATATGCGTGAAGGAAGTACACTAATTACTTCCATAGGCCAGGGTAGCACCCTGGTAGAGTCAAGTTAACAGTACCCACAATTAGGAATGGACAGCACTATATGTGTACAAAATAGCCTGTCTATCTAAACACAAAGTACTTGTATCATCGCACTATTGATAAAAACAGTGATCTGGAGTGATAATGTGGGCAGATCTCTGTGGTTTAAGAAATAATAAGTGGTAAGTGGGTCTTTGAAGATGCATCAGAGTAGGAGTAGCAGAAATAAAAGAGTTGCAGAGTGATTATCTTCTTTCTTAACGTCTCTACCCAAGAGATCCAGCTGAAGTTGTAACGTGGTGTCCCAATCATGAAAATTGTGGAATAATAAATTATGGCTCCACGGACCGAACTGGCTCTCTGATGAAAATAACTGGCCTCAGCCAAAAAGCTCACATTGTGCCTGAAGAAACAGTACTGCTTGAACACAGCCAGAAATAAGTTGTGAAATAACTGCAGACCGCCAAAAGAAAAATAGTCAGTGCATGGATCTAATATCTCTTTGGGTTAAAAATCTTTAAGAGGTACACTCTTAGTCTTTAAATTCATTAAAGGAATTAAACATTGATTATGAATGTCTGGAAACCATTAAATTAAATGGGTGAAACTAATACTGAAAGATGTTTTCTCATACAGAATTATAACCATTTCTAGTAACACAAGATAAATCCCATAGAAACATGTCATGATTAATTCTTTAGGACTTTATATCGACTCAGAAAAGATTATAAAGATGTCGAGGAAGGAATACATAATTCTTCACTACCGAAAGAAGCCATATACATCCAATATTGATCCCCAAAGCAGTCATTGATAACAAAACTGATTGTGGCAAAATCGCCCACAGTAACGTGTTACATGGTGGGGTTAGCTGACACACTTTGTCATTACGGACCAATCCTACTGGATACCTCAAGGTCGACAAAGTGTGTGAAAAAACAAATAAAGGGACGGCATTTACTTGTCGGCACTACGATATGCGAGTATGTCAGTATCCAGGTCACTCATATCCCTCTGAAAGCGTTTGTAATGTCACTCTTTGAAATGGTGACAGGTGTAGATTACACTGGCCAATTATTTTATCCAAAAACAGTTGACAAAAGTTACCACTTCAAGGTTTGTACATCATGTTTGTTCATTTGTGCTACAAACTAGTGCCAAGTACATCTATGAAGTAGACCACCTGACATGTCTGCGGGGGGGCGACGCGGCTGAAACCTTTATCAAATTATTCAGAAGGTTTGCAGCCGAAGGGACATGTCCAAGGACTGATGATTTCAGAAAATGCAACGTACTTTGTTGATAGGTGGAGGCTTATATCAGCAAAGATCACTTTGATCAGCCAGAAGAGTACAACAGATGCTGAATCAACGAAGATGTAGTTGAGAGATACATTCCGCCTAAATCTCCATGGCACGGCGGATGTTATGAAAGAATGATCGGCATTGTAAAACGTTGTTTAAGGAAAGACTCTTCATCGTCAGAGAATTGCACTTAAAAGAATCGCCGTTACAGTTGTGACTGAATTATGAAAATAGAGTCATCTATCTAGACCTCTCTAACTTATGTTACCGATTGTTGAAGACAAATTTAGAAGTGGTTAGTCCATCCTCCTATTACTCCATGGCAGGAAGGCTCGAACCTGTTCCTCCCATGATGATAAGAAATCATAGTGGATCCTAACTTACTTCGAAACTGAGCAACTCAGACTTAAATGTTCAAACACCTTAATAATGTGGACGGAAAGTTGGGAGAAAAATTTGGACGAGAAGACTATCTAACCTCCATTGAGAGAACACTTCTTTGGAGCTGGTGTTCCTGAAAAATCATAAGTCCTTAAGACCTGGCGGACCATAGTGATTATCGACAATGATGGCGTAGGTCCCAATGGCCACTTGGAAAATTGTGCCATATATCCTTGATTGCAAATGGAATCATCAGGACAGTTGATGTTTTGAGCAAAGGTGTGTAGTGGTAATAAGCGGACAATAAATAAAACTTAGTGCTGTTAGAACTTACAAGTGTTGAAAACAAAATTAGTGATTCTCCAGACACTCACAGACTAAAAGCTGTTCAGAAAAAGACAAGCGCAGTGGTGGGATGAGATAATTCAAATTAATCGTTAAGTGATGAACGTTCAACTGCAGCGAACCTCTGCCGCCCCCCTCGTGTGGAGAAATTTTCTCCAGGAAGGGGGATCAGCACCCTTCAGGCCACCTTCAGCCCCTTCAGCCCCTTTCAGCACTGCAGTGCCTAGCCCTCAGAAGGGACGCGAGCGTCTTGTTTTCTGCTAGAGTATGTTATTGTTCACTGATGCGTATGCCACGTTGTGCAAGTGACCTCTGCTCCTTGCAGCAGTGTTGCATGGCCCGACTATCTTTGTTTAGTGAGTGTGACACTGACGCCAGGATAACCAACAAGAACACTGATCTGTGCGTTAGTGTGGACAAAGTGTCTTCAAATCCCCCCCACGGATAAAACATAAGTGAGGTGTGATCAGCTTCTCTTGTGATACATTGGTTCTATAAAGACAAATCTTGTGGACATAGTGTACCAGTGTGCGTTTCCTAGACAATGGAGACCGTGGGACATACAAGGACACTTCAGCTTATCAAGTCACCGATATCTGTTCGAATGGTGTGAGATACACCATAGCTCACGTTACATAGAGCAAGGTATGTATGAATTTGTCTTGTAGATCGGGGGATTGCGCAATTCTTGAGTCAAAAGGAGTTTGTAAATCAACCTATGATCGGCAAGTAAGCGTGTGGACTTTTGTGTCACAAAAAGTAGGTATTTCGTCAGTATATCATCGGAATGAAATATTGGCTGTCTTAGCACACCTAGGGGTTTATACTTACAAATTGTATCTTGGCAGCCCACTGTTGTGAAGGTTTCGAACCAGCTTCTAGACACTCGTCATGCCAGGGGCGGGACTGTGTAGTCGAATTGCTTGTCATTTATCTAGCTAAGTGTTCATTTATATATAGTTATATTAAACACAGAGGTAAGGTAAAAAATTCTCAACAGTATTTGGGTTGTGTTTTGTAGTTTGTGTTTATGTTTGTGTTTTGTTGTGTTTGTCGTTTAGTTTGTCTTGTGCTTTTTGTTTTGTGTTTTGGTTTGTGTTTATGGTTTGTGTTTGTGTTTATGTTTGTGTTGTGTTTTGTTGTGTTTATGTTTTGTTTTATGTTTTGCGTTTGTGTTGTTTTGTGTAGTCTTTGTGTTGTGTTTATGTTTTGTGTTTGTGTTGTGTTTATGTTGTGTTTGATGTTTGTGTTTGTGTTGTTTGTGTTGTTTGTGTTTTTTGTGCTTGTGTGTGTTGTTTGTGTTGTGTTTGTGTTGTTTGTGCTCTGTTTGTGTTGTTTGTGTTGTTTGTGGTTGATGTTTGTGTTGTTGTGTTGATTGTTTGTTGTTGTTTGTGTTGTGTTTGTGCTGTTTGGTGGTTTGGTGTGTGTTTTGTGTTGTTGGTGTTGTGTTTGTGTCGTGTTTGTGTTTAGTATTGCACCGACTGTTAAATTGTTATTTGGTATTTTCTTTTAAACTTATGTGAGTTTTTTTTTCAGGATAAACTAGAGAATGGTTCTTCTGAATTGGCTTTTAACTTCCACATAGTTCACATCTTACTTAGTGGGTAAGTTCACTTTGGGTTTGGTATATGTAGAAGCACTGTAATGGTTTTTTGTTTGTTTAGTGCGGCGAGTAGATTGGGCTGGGTTATGGGATACTGGGATTATCTCCAATAGGAGGAAGCATGGGGGGTCATGACCCCTCTCTCTTCCCCCACCAGGGCTCAAAGATGGGAGGGGGATCTTACATCATACTTGAAGGTCTCAACTGATGCACATTTACGTGGTAGTGTCTTGCGTGAAGACTCAACTGAGTGTGCAGGAAGTCAACCAGACAGTTACCAGACGTACGACTCCCAGAACAATCACTCATGTGTCTGCCCGAGAGAGCGGAACACTTCTTTCTAAAACGTCCCAAATAAAACATAATCAGCCTTTTAAGATAATAATAAGCTGGTGGTTTATTTAGGCATTCGACACCTCCGGAGTTCGAGGAATTCATCTTTGCTCACCAGAAACTGGCACCTTTGCGTATGACGACATTATGTCAGCACTTTTGTAGCGAGGTAACACGACGTCATAGTGGCACCCGAGATTAATATTCAGGACCTAGAAGTGGATCACTCGACACCAGGCAGTAACGATATAAATTTGTGTTTATGCTTGTGTTGTTTGTGTTAGAGTGTGGTGTTGATGTTTGATATTTATTGTGTTTGTGATTGTGTTTGTTGCTTTATTGTTTATCTTTTTGTTGTGTTTGTGTTTATGTTTGAGTAGTGTTTGTGTTTGTGTTTGTGTTTATGTTTGTGTTGTGTATTGTTTGTGTTTTTGTTTGTGTTGTGTTAGTGTTTATGTTTATTGTGTTGTATTTGTGTTTGTTGTTGTGTTTATGTTTACGTTGTGTTGTTGTGTTTGTGTTGTGTTTGTGTTTGTTTGTTTATGTTTGTGTTAGTGTTTGTGTTTGTGTTTGTGTTGTGTTTGCTTTGTGTTTATGCTCGTTGTTGCGTTGTGTTTGTGTTTTTTGCTTCTGTTTGGGGTTTGTGTTAGATGTTTGTGTTTATGAGTGTGTTGTGTTTGTAATTGTGTTTGTGTTTTCGGTTTACGTTGTGTTTGTGTTATTTTGTGTTGGTGTTTATGCTAATGTTTGCGTTTGACGTTTGTGTTTATGTTTGTGTTGTGTTTGTGCTTGTGTTTGTGTATTTGTGTTTATGTTTGTGTTGGTTTGGGTTTTGTTTTTGTGTTGTGTTTGTGTTTGTGTTTGTCGTTGTTTTTGTGTTGTGTTTGTGTTTTTGTTTGTGTTTATGCTTGTGTTGTTTGGGTTAGTGTTTGTGTTTATTTTTGTGTTGTGTTTGTGTTTGTGTTTGTGCTTATGTTTATTCATTTTTGGTTGTGTTTGGTCTTGTGTTTGTGTTTTGTTTGTGTTGTGTTTGTGTATTGTGTTTATGTTTGTGTGTGTTTGTACATCTTTTGTTTTGTTTTATGGTTTGTGTTGTGTTTGTGTTTGTGTTTGTATTTATGTTGTGTTTGTTTGTGCTTGTGATTTGTTTGTGTTGTGTTTGTGTTTGATGCTTTATGTTTAGTTTGTGTTGTGTTTGTGTTGATGTTTTTGTTATTGTGTTTGATGTTTGTGTTTGTATTTTTTGTTCAAGTTTGTGTTGTGTTTGTGTTTGTGTTCCAGGGTGAACGAGTGAGAATCGTGACTCAACGAGTTGCTGAAACAAGGATCGGACGAACCCACACTACGTTGAAACGTTGAGGCGCCTTCGGGACTCTGATTCGTGCACTGACAAGATTCATGGATTATAGGGTCAGGTAATGGAGGATAATCCCCCCAACCCAGGTAAGATATGAGCCCTCACCAGTATCTCCCCTTGATATAATGGTCTACAAGTTGCCAGGGCTGGGGTAAACGAAAATCCTTTCCGCCTTATCTCAGCTCCTCGAGACCTAAGACGGCCGTTGCGAAGAAATGTCAGGATGCAACAGCAGCTGCTGGATTTCTAGATCGTCAAGGATGAAGGTCCGACAGGGATGCCTCTCAGGGATGCCTCTCATGGATGCCTCTCTGGGATGCCTCTCAGGGATCCCTCTCAGGGATGCCTTTCAGGGATGCCTATTAGGGATCACTGAGGTAGAGGGGGATGAGCTTACGGGATAGAAGGATTCGCTTCTGGGATCATTCATCGACAGGAACAAATTTTTATTCATGGGAGCCCCTAAAACCCGAAAGTGTGGAGGAAATTATCTCCCACACTGGCGGTGCGGGTTGGACCCGGGGGGGGGGGTCACCTACCTCTTTACCTTGGATAAAGAGCATGCTGTTAACCAGCTTTAAGTTACGGTTCAGAGATCAGTCATGTGAGTCACAGACAAGTCATAAGTGTCAGACAAGACATGAGTGTCAGACAAGCATGAGTCACGGGGATCCATTATGAGATACGAATTAGAAAGAGATGAGTTACGGTTGAGTCAAAGAAAAGGGGGGAGAATAGTTACTTGTGAGTCAAAGGACGAGTAAGAGAAGAGGCAGAGATGAGTCAGGTGTGAGAGTTGAGTAAGGTCAAGGCTGTCCTGGCCGTCACACAAACACAACAACACTGACTATCGTCTTTAACCACACAGATGTTCTCAACACAAGCAGTGGGAAAGTTGTAGGACTAAGTATCAGCAACACAACACAAACACAACACAACAACACTGACTATCGTCTTTAACCACACAGATGTTCTCAAAAACAAGCAGTGAATGTTGTTAGACTAAGTATCGCAACACAACACAACACAACACCCAAAAACCTGACTATCGTCTTAAACCAACACCAGATGTCTCAACACAAGCAGTGAATGTTGTGAATAAGTATCAAGCACACAAACACAACACAAAAACAACAACACTGACTATCGTCTTTAACCACACAGATTTTTCTCAACACAAGCAGTGAATGTTGGGAGACTAAGTATCAGCACACAAAAGCAACACAACACAACGCAACACAAAACAACCCCAACACAACACAACACAACATAACACAACGCAACACAACACAACACAAAAACAACACAACGCAACACAACACAACACAACACAACACAACACAACACAACACAACACAACACAACTCAACGCAAAAACAACACAACACAACACAACACCAAAAACAAAACAACGCAACACAACACAAACACAACACAAACACAACACAACGCAACACAACACAACCCCAAACAAACAAACACAACGCAACACAACACAACACAACACAACACAACACAACGCAACGCAACGCAACGCAACACAAAAACAACACAACACAAACACAACACAAACACAACGCAACACAACACAACACAACACAACACAACGCAACGCAACGCAACACAACACAACACAACACAACACAACGCAACACAAACACAACACAACACAAACAAACACACCAACGCAACACAACACAACACAACACAACACAACGCAACACAAACACAAAAACAAACCAACACAACGCAAACACAAACCAAAAAACAACACAAACAACACAAACACAACACAACACAAAGGCAACACAAAAAACAACGCAACGCAACGCAACAAAAACACAACACAACACAACACAACCAACGCAACGCAACACAACACAACACAACACAACACAACACAACACAACGCAACACAACACAACACAACACAACGCAACACAAACACAACACAACACAACACAAACACAACGCCAAAAACAACACAACACAACAAAACACAACGCAACGCAACACAACACAACACAACACAACACAAAACAACGCAACACAACACAACAACCAACACAACACAACACAACGCAACGCAAAAACAACACAAAAACAACACAACACAAAGCAATGCAAAGCAACACAACAACATGCAACTGACATCACTGACACTATCATGCCCGGGGAACTACTGGCACTCACTATCATGGAGGAGCATCACTTGGCCTCACTATCATGGGGAGCATCATGGCACTCATATCATGGAGGAGCACACTGGCACTCACTATCATGGAGGAGCATCACAGGCACTCACTATCATGGAGGAGCATCACTGGCACTCACTACATGGAGGAGCATCCTGGCACTCACTATCATGGAGGATCATCACTGGCACTCACTATCATGGAGGAGCTTTACTGGCACTCACTACATGGAGGAGCATCACTGGCACTCACTATCATGGAGGAGCATCACTGGCACTCACTATCATGGAGGAGCATCACTGGCACTCACTATCATGGAGGATCATCACTGGCACTCACTATCATGGAGGAAACTCACTGGCACTCACTATCATGGAGGATCATCACTGGCACTCACTATCATGGAGGAGCATCACTGGCACTCACTATCATGGAGGAGCATCACTGGCACTCACTATCATGGAGGAGCATCACTGGCACTCACTATCATGGAAGGAGCATCACTGGCACTCATATCATGGAGGAGCATCACTGGCCCCTCACTATCATGGAGGAGCTTTACTGGCACTCACTATCATGGAGGAGCATCACTGGCACTCACTATCATAGAGGAGCATCACTGGCACTCACTATCATAGAGGAGCATCACTGGCGCTCACTATCATGGAAGGAGCATCACTGGCACTCACTATCATGGGAGGAGCTTTACTGGCACTCACTATCATGGAGGAGCATCACTGGCAAATCACTATCATGGAGGGGGCATCACTGGCACTCACTATCATGGAGGAGCATCACTGGCACTCACTATCTGGAGGAGCATCACTGGCACTCACTATCATGGAGGAGCATCACTGGCACTCACTATCATGGAGGAGCATCACTGGCACTCACTATCATGGAGGAGCATCACTGGCACTCACTATCATGGAGGAGCATCAATGGCACTCACTGTCATGGAGGAGGATCATTGGCACTCACTATCATGGAGGAGGATCATTGGCACTCACTATCATGGAGGAGGATCATTGGCTCTCACTATCATAGAGGAGCATCACTGGCACTCATTATCATGGAGGAGCATCAATGGCACTCACTATCATGGAGGAGGATCATTGGCACTCACTATCATGGAGGAGGATCATTGGCACTCACTATCATGGAGGAGGATCATTGGCCCTCACTATCATAGAGGAGCATCACTGGCACTCATTATCATGGAGGAGCATCACTGGCACTCACTATCATGGAGGAGGATCATTGGCCCTCACTATCATGGAGGAGGATCATTGGAACTCACTATCATGGAGGAGGATCATTGGCACTATCATGGAGGAGGATCATTGGCCCTCACTATCATAGAGGAGCATCACTGGCACTCATTATCATGGAGGAGCATCACTGGCACTCACTATCATGGAGGTGGATCATTGGCCCTCACTATCATGGAGGAGGAACACTGCCTTTCACTATCATGGAGGAGGATCACTGGCACTTACTATCATGCAAGAGGAACACTGGCACTCACTAGATTTAGAAAGGACATAGGAAAGTACTGGTTTGGAAATAGGGTAGTTGATGAGTGGAACAGTCCACCTAGTTGGGTTACTGAGGCTAAAACCTTCGGTAGTTTCAAATATAGGTTGGATAAATACATGAGTGAGAGGGGTTGGATTTGAGTGGGAGTTGCATATGAGAGTGGATAGAATTATCAGAGCTTATATCTTGAGTGGCATTGAAAACTTGGTTGGATAAATGTTTTGTTAGTGGGATGGATTGCAAAGGACCTGCCTAGTATGGGCCAACAGGCCTGCTGCAGTGTTCCTCCTTTCTTATGTACTTATGAAGGAGGATCACTGGCACTCACTAACATCAAGAAGGATCACTGGCACTCACTATCATGGAGGAAAATCACTGGCACTCACTATCATGAAAGAGGATCACTGGCACTCACTAACATCGAGAAGGATCACTGGCACTCATTGTCATGGAGGAGAATCACTGGCACTCACGATCATGAAGGAGGATCACCGGAACTCACTATAATGAGGAAGATCACTTGCACTCATATCATGGAGGAGGATCGCTGGCACTCAGCATCATGAAAGAGGATCACTGGCACTATCATGGAGGAGGAACACTGGCACTCACTATCATGGAGGAGGATCACTGGCACTTACTATCATGGAGGAGGGTCACTGGCACTTACTATCATGGAGGAGGATCACTGGCACTCACTAACATCGAGAAGGATCACTGGCACTCTCTATCATGGAGAAGGATCGCTGGCACTCACCATCATGGAGGAGGGTCTCTGGCACTCACTATCATGGAGGAGAATCACTGGCACTCACTTTCATGGAAGAGGATCACTGGCACTTACTAACATCGAGAAGGATCACTGGCACTCACTAACATCGAGAAGGATCAGTGGTACTCACCATCATGGATGAGGGTCACTGGCACTCACTATCATCGAGGAGGATCACTGGCACTCACTATCACAGAGGAGGATCACTGGCACTCACTATCACGGAGGAGGATCATTGGCATTATCTGTCATGGAAGAGGATCACTGGCACTCACTATCATGTAAGAGGATCACTGACACTCACTATCATGGAAGAGGATCACTGGCACTCACCATCATGAAAGAGGATCACTGGCACTCACTATCATCAAGAAGGATAACTGGCATTCACTGTCATTGAGGATAATCACTGGCACTCACCATTATAGAAGAGGATCAGGCACTCGCTATCATGGAGGAGGAACACTGGCACTCACTATCATGGAGGAGAATCACTGGCACTTACTTTCATAGAGGTGGATCATTGGTACTTACCATCATGAAAGAGGATCACTGGCACTCACTAACATCGATAAGGATCATTGGCACTCTCAGTCATGGAGGAGGATCGCTGGCACTCGCCATCACGGAGGCGGATCACAGGCACTCACTATCACGGAGGAGGATCATTGGCACTCACTATCATGGAAGAGGATCACTGGCACTCACTAACATTGAGAAGGATCACTGGCACTCTCTATCATGGAGGAGGATCGCTGGCACTCGCCATCACTGAGGTGGATCTCTGGCAATCACTATCATGGAGGAGGATCACTGGTACTCACTAACATCGAGAAGGATCATCACTGGCACTCACTAACATCGAGAAGAAATCACTGGCACTCATCATCATGGATGAGGATCACTGGCACTCACTATCATCGAGGAGGATCACTGGCACTCACTATCACGGAGGAGGATCACTGGCACTCACTATCACGGAGGAGGATCACTGGCATTAACTGTCATGGATGAAGATCACTGGAACTCAATGTCATGAAAGATGATCACTGTCACTCACTATCATGAAAGAGGATCACTGGCACTCACTAACATCAAGAAGGATCACTGGCATTCACTGTCATGGAGGAGAATCACTGGCACTCACCATTATAGAGGAGGATCACTGTTACTCACTATCATGGAGGATGATCACTGGCACTCATTATCATAAAGGAAGATGTCTGGCACTCACTATCATGGATGAGGATGACTGGCACTTACTATCATCGAGGAGGATCAATGGCACTCATTATCATGGAGAAGGATCGCTGGCACTCACCATCATGGAGGAGGGTCTCTGGCACTCACTATCATCGAGGAGAATCACTGGCACTCACAATCACGGAGGAGGATCACTGGCACTCACTATCACGGAGGAGGATCGCTGGCATTATCTGTCATGGAAGAGGATCACTGGCACTCACTATCATGGAAGAGGATCACTGACACTCTCTATCATGGAAGAGGATCACTGGCACTCACCATCATGAAAGAGGATCACTGGCACTCACTATCATCAAGAAGGATCACTGGCATTCACTGTCATTGAGGATAATCACTGCACTCACCATTATAGAGGAGGATCAGGCACTCATTCTCATGGAGGAGGAACGCTGGCACTCACTGTCGTGGAGGAGAATCACTGGCACTTACTTTCATGGAGGAGAATCACTGGCACTTTCTATCATGGAGGAGGATCACTGGCACTTACTATCATGGAAGAGGATCACTGGCACTTACTATCATGGAGGAGGATCACTGGCACTCACTAACATCGAGAAGGATCACTGGCACTCTCTATCATGGAGAAGGATCGCTGGCACTCACCATCATGGAGAAGGATCCCTGGCACTCACTATCAAGGAGGAGAATCACAGGCACTCACTATCATGGAAGAGGATCACTGGCACTCACTAACATCGAGAAGGATCACTGGCACTCACTAACATCGAGAAGGATCAGTGGTACTCACCATCATGGATGAGGGTCACTGGCCCTCACTATCATCGAGGAGGAGCACTGGCACTCACTATCACGTAGGAGGATTACTGGCACTCACTATCACGGAGGAGGATCACGGCATTATCTGTCATGGAAGAGGATCACTGGCACTCACTATCATGGAAGAGGATCACTGACACTCACTATCATGGAAGAGGATCACTGGCACTCACCATCATGATAGAGGATCACTGGCACTCACTATCATCAAGAAGGATCACTGACATTCACTGTCATGGAGGATAATCACTGGCACTCACCATTATAGAGGAATATCAGGCACTCACAATCATGGAGGAGGAACACTGGCACTCACTATCATGGATGAGAATCAATGGCACTTACTTTCATGGAGGATGATCACTCTCACTTACTATCATGGAGGAGGATCACTGGCACATACTAACATCGAGAAGGATCACTGGCACTCTCTATCATGGAGGAGGATCGCTGGCACTCGCAATCACTGAGGTGGATCTCTGGCACTCTCTATCATGGAGGAGGATCGCTGGCTCTCGCCATCAAGGAGGTGGATCTCCGGCACTCACTATCATGGTGGAGGATCACTAGCACTCACTATCATGGAAGAGGATCACTGGCGCTCACTAACATCGAGAAGGATCACTGGCACTCTCTATCATGGAGGAGGATCGCTGGCACTCGCAATCACTGAGGTGGATCTCTGGCACTCACTATCATGGAGGAGGATCACTGGTACTCAATAACAGTGAAGGATCATCACTGGCGCTCACTGACATCGAGAAGAATCACTGGCACTCATCATCTGGATGAGGATCACTGGCACTATATCATCGGGGAGGTCATGGCATCATACCCGGGAGGAGGTCACGGGCATCACTATGGGGGGAGGATCACTGGCTTTAAAAACTGTCAGGATGAGATCACTGGCACTCAATATAGAAAGATGATCACTGGCACTCACTATCTGAAAGGGGATCTGGCATCACAACATCGAGAAGGTTACTGCATTACTGTCATGGGGGAAAATCCTCTAAAATTCCATTATGAGGGGATACGGCCTCACTGTATGGGGAGATCATGGCGTATATCTGAAGGAGGATCATGGCATCCAGTTTTAGAGGAGGATCATTGGTACTCTTTATCATAGGGAAGTTGTCTGGCACTCACTATAAGGGTGAGGATGACGGGATTTACTATCAGGAGGGGATCAATGGCACTCTTATATGGAGAAGGATCGCTGGCATCCCATCAGGGGGAGGGTTTTGGGTTTATCACTATATGGAGGAAATCACTGGCACCACAATCGGGAAGGGTCATTGGCACTCACTTCATGGAAGGGTATTGGCACTCACTATAGGGAAGAGGATCACTGGCACTCATATCATGGAAGGGATCCTGGCATCACTGTCATGGAGGAGGACCCTGGCCTCATATCAGGAGAGGATCACTGGCACTCACTCTGTGGAGGGGGATTAGTGGCACCATATCATGGAAGAGGATCACTGGCACTCCTATCATGGAAGAGGTAATGGCATACTGTCAGGGGGGAGGATCACTGGCACTCACTTCGTGGAGGAGGATTAGTGGCCTCACTATCATGAAGAGGATCACGGGCCTCACTATTAGGAGGGGATCTTTTGATTCTTATTAGGGAGGAGGTCATGGCATTCACTATCGTGGAGGAGCATCACTGGCATCACTATCATGTAAGAGGATGATGGCATCACTTCGTGGGAGGAGGATCCGGCATGCATTAAAATAGAGGAATGTCACTGGCACTTCTATCTGGAGGAGGATCCTGGCACTCACTTTATGGAGGAGGAAGCTGGCACTCAGTATCTGGGGAGGTCCTGACACTCACTATTGGAGGATCACGGGCCTCATATCATGAATGATCATGGCCTCCTTCATGGATGTCACTGGCACTCACATCATATATGTCAGTGGCACCAGTATCATGGAGGGGGACATCACGGGCACTCCTTTCATGGATATGGAATCACTCCTTTTCATTTAGGGGATCACTGGACTCACTATCTGGAGGGACACGGGCCCCTCGTATCATGGAATAGGATCACTACTTTATTTAGGGGATCACTGGCACTCACATCATAGGGGGGATACTCATATCGGGAGGGGATAAATGACACTCACTATCAGGGATTTAGGATCTTCACTACTGGGGGAGTCCTGGCACTCACTATCAGGGAAAAGGATACTGGCACCCAATCATGTAGGGAGATCACTGGCACTCACTTCTGGAGGAGATCATGCCCTCACAAATTTTGTAGGAGATCACTGGCACTCACTATCATGGAGAGGTCAGGCACTCACAATCTGTGGGAGATCAGGCATCATCTCTGGGGGAGATATTTGACCTCACAACTTGTAGGGGATCAGGCATCATATCATGGAGAAGGATCACTGGCACTCAAATCATGTAGGGAGCCCTGGCACTCACTATCAGGGAGGGGATCTGGTACTCAAAAACATGAGGGGATCATGGCACTAAATATCTGGAGGGGATCACGGGCATACGACATGTAGGGAGATCCTGGGCTCATATCATGGAGAGAGATCTTGGCATCAAAAACATTTTGGGAGACCTGGCATCATTCTGGAGGAGGTCACTGGCACTCATATCCTGGAGAGAGATCACTGGCACTCACTACAACACGGGCAGCAGAGTCCCAGCATGCCACAGGTTCAGGGGGGCAGTATGCCGGGTAGGGAAGCCGGGGATAATGTGTGAGTGCGGGAGGGGTGGATCAGTGCCCCCCTTCTGTGGGGGGAGGGGGGGGGGGGGGATGAATATAGGGGGGGAAGATTCGTGGGGGTGTGGGGGAGAAGGGGGGGGTGCGAGGGGTGTCCCAGAGAGGGGAAGATTTGGGGGGAGGGAAGTGGGGGGTGGTGTTTGGGGGGTTTGTGGGCAAAGGGGGATTAAGAAATGGAATTCAAAAGGGAAAGGAAGGCGAGGTACGGCGAGGCTGGGGAGCGCAAAGGGGAGGTAGGCGAGGGGGGTAAAAAAAGCAAGGCGAGGTACGGCGAGGTGGGGGAGACGAAGGCGGGTCGGGCGAGGCTGGGGGAGACAGCAAGGGGAGGTACGGCGAGGTGGGGTAGCAGCAAGGGGAGGTATGGCGAGGCTGGGGGGTAGACAGCAAGGCGAGGTATGGGGAGGCTGGGGTAGACAGCAAGGGGGGGTACGGCGAGGCTGGGGGGAGACAGCAAGGGAGGTATGGCGAGGGTGGGGTAGAAAGCAAGGCGAGGTATGGGGAGGCTGGGGTAGACAGCAAGGGGGTACGGCGAGGTGGGGGGAGACAGCAAGGCGAGGTACGGCGAGGTGGGGTAGACGCAAGGGGAGGTACGGCGAGGGGGGTAGACGCAAAGGGAGGTACGGCGAGGGTGGGTAGACAGCAAGGCGAGGTACGGCGAGGCTGGGGGAGACAGCAAGGGGAGGTACGGCAGGCTGGGGTAGCAGCAAAGGGGAGGTACGGCGAGGCTGGGGTGACAGCAAGGCGGGTACGGCGAGGCGGGGGAGACAGCAAGGGGAGGTACAGCGAGGCTGGGGTAAAAGCAAGGGAGGTAGGCGAGGTGGGGTGACCAAGGGAGGTCGGCGAGGTGGGGTAGACAGCAAGGCCCAGGTTTCGGCGGATGGGTAGACAGCAAAGGGAGGGACGGGAGGCTGGGGTGAAGCAAAGGGAGGGACGGCGGGCTGGGGTAGACAGCAAGGCGAGGTACGGCGAGATGGGGTAGACAGCAAGGGAGGTCGGCGAGGTGGGGTTGAAACAAGGCGAGGTACGGGGAGGTGGGGTAGACGTAAGGGGGAGGTACGGCGAGGCTGGGGTAGACAGTAAGGGAGGGACGACGAGGCTGGGGGGGACAGCAAGGCGGGTCGGCGGATGGGGTGACGCAAGGCGAGGTAGGCGGGGGCTGGGGGGACAGCAAGGGAGGTACGGGGAGGTGGGGGGCGCAAGGGGGGGTACGGCGAGGCTGGGGTAGACAGCAAGGGGAGGTATGGCGAGGTGGGGGGAACAGCAAGGGGAGGTACGGCGAGGCTGGGGGAGACGCAAGGCGAGTATGGGGGCTGGGGTAGACACAAAGGGGAGTACGGCGGGCTTTTGGGTAGGGCGCAAGGCGAGGGACGGCGAGGTGGGGGGGGACAGAAGGCGAGGTATGGCGAGGTGGGGTGGGACAGCAAACGAGGTACGGGAGGCTGGGGTAGACAGAAAGGGGAGGTACGGCGGGGGGGTAGCAGAAGGCAGGTACGGCGAGGCGGGGTAGACAGCAAGGCGAGGTACAGCGGGCTGGGGGGAGACGCAAGGCGAGGTCGGCGAGGGTGGGGTAGACAGCAAGGGAGGTTTTTGGGGGGAGGTGGGGTAGACGCAAGGCGAGGGATGCGAGGTGGGGTAGACAGCAGGGGAGGGTTTGGGGAGGTGGGGTAGACGCAAGGGGGTCGGCGAGGTGGGGTAGACAGCAAGGGAAGGTATGGCGAGGTGGGGGAGACAGCAAAGGGAGGGAGGCGAGGGGTGGGGTAGACAGCAAGGGGGGTACGGGGAGGCTGGGGTAGACAGCAAGGCGAGGTTGGCGAGGCTGGGGTAGACAGCAAGGGGAGGTCGGGGAGGGGGGTAAACAGCAAGGCGAGGTAGGGAGCTGGGGGGAGACAGCAAGGGAGTACGGGGGGGGGAGGCTGGGTAGACAGCAAGGCGAGGTATGGGGAGGGGGGTAGACAGCAAGGGGAGGTACGGGAGGTGGGGTAGACAGCAAGGGGAGGTACAGCGAGGTGGGGTAGACAGCAAAGGCGAGGGACGGCGAGGCTGGGGGAGACAGCAAGGCGAGGGTTTGGGGTGGGGTAGACAGCAAGGGGGAAAGGACGGGGGAGGCTGGGGTAGGCCCGAAGGCGAGGTATGGCGGGCTGGGGTAGCGAAGGGGAGGTCACGGGCTGGGGTAGACAGCAAGGGAGGTACGGCGAGGTGGGTAGAAGCAAGGCGGGTACGGCGAGATGGGGTAGACAGCAAGGCGAGGTATGGCGAGGCTGGGTAGACAGCAAAGGGGAGGTCGGCGAGGTGGGGTGACAGGAGGGGAGTACGGCGAGGCTGGGGGGACAGCAAGGGGAGGTACGGCGAGGTGGGGTAGCAGCAAGGTGAGGTTTCGGCGGGGGGGTAGACAGCAAGGCGAGGGACGGCGAGGGTGGGGTAGACGCAGGCGAGGTACGGCGAGGTGGGGGAGAAGCAAGGCGGGTCGGAGGTAAAATGGGAAAGTGCAACAAATGTGACATTTTATTGTGGCAAAAGTTTTTGTTCAGGAGCTTTATCAAGCCTTACGGCTTGATGAAGCTTGACAACCTAACGGCTTGACAAAGTTTATAACCAAAGGCTGTAAAGTTATAAAACCAAAAAGGCTTTAAAAAGCTTTTAAACCCAAAGCTTGATAAGCTTGATAAAAAAACAGCTTGATAAAATCCCGGGAGCGAAACGTTGCCCAATAAAAAAATCACTTTTGTTGACTTGTACCATTTTAGTTTCATTTATCGTAATTCTAGCAACATTTTTTCACGGGTAAGGGAGGGTGGAGCAGGTTTAGTTTGGGGTGGAATTTTGTGGTGTGTTTGGGTAATACACAGTGCTATGATGGGGCGAAATTGGGAAAAATGGTGACGACTTCTGCCAGCGTATCCTGAGAGTATCCTTCCAGCTTGGTGCCTTCATGTTCACTTTTGAGATGTTTCTTTGATTATTCTAAAAATACCTTGTGCAACAAGAGTACGAGTCATTATGTACTCATCGTCATTGTAACTGGGTTGTGAACTGGAGTACAACTCGTAGGGTAGACGTTAACCTATACTATACAAAGCATAATGTGGAGTACCACTTATGGAGACACTGTATGATGAATTAATTGCACACTGAACATCTGGTATTGATTAATCTCATGTTTTGCTGTTAGGATTAATCATTGCTCGTAAAACATCGAGTACTTTAAGCTAAGCCATTACTGGCGGTACGATGAGAGATGATAGTGGATTTATTGATCTTGTATTAAGTACACAGCTTCTCAAGGATCTCGTTACAAAAATCACCAACATTATCTGTTACTAGAGAATACTAACTCACTGTGAGCAGTGTAATACTTGTGTAGTATATATATATATATATATATATATATATATATATATATATATATATATATATATATATATATAATATATATATATATATATATATTATATATATATATATTTATATTATATATATATATATTAATTTATATTATGCAATAAGATCACAGTAACAAGTGATATTACAATATGCAGACTAACCACTGTGAAAAAATAGTGAAATTCGAAACGCTTTCATGACTTTTCACATTATTAAGGAACTATAAAAATAAAAGATTAACAGGAAGGCATATAAGGACGAGACTACACCTCGCTGCCATCCTCAACAGCACCTGACTTTTAATGATGATGTAGGTAGGTAGTGAGAAGGCTATCAAGGAAGACCACGCCCCTCAGAGCCCTCTACCTCACTCTTGACTAGACCGGGGGGACAAACAGATGGACAGGCCGGACTCCACCACGTATTTCAATATATAATAATAATAATAATATAATAATAATAATAATAATAATAATAATAATAATAATAATAATAATATCTTTATTTCTACAAGTATATGTACAAGGCATACAGACCTAGCTGACATCAAGAACATACTGTTTTATAAAAAGTCCCTTGTTACTCAGAGCATTTCGAGCAAATTAGGTAAATTTTGTCCCAGGATGCGATCCACGCCAGTCAAATAACACCCAAATACGTACCTATTTTACTAATAAGTGAACAGGGATAACAGGTGTCTTAATGAAACACGTCCTAACGTTTCCATCAATATCGGGAGTAAAACAACGGAACTCAGTGTGTGAGCTGAGTGCACTAGCAACCAAGCTACGGGACACCTCTACATCACAGTATAACGTTGTATTTCTTGCTACTATCACTTCTAACCACGAACCCAACATCACAGTATCGTGTGAAACGATTAATCAACACATATAAATGCTTATTACCTTGGATGGAACATTGGAAACTGGTCAACAAGTGATAATCTTTCCTATGGTTTGCTGGTAGTAGGATACGCTTATATGAGGTTGGGATGTACATCATTACCTTTGTGTTGCCTGCATACTTTGCACTTCTTACATACTCCGAAATATCTGTTGCCATACGAGGCCAAAAACATTTCAACTTGTCTGACAGAACGATCCATGCCAGGGTGAACAACACCTGGTACATTATGAACTAGCTCCAGAGCTACATTCACTAGTGACTAGAATAACTAATTGATGTACTGTTCGGCTAGAGGTACTAAACTCGGCTACTAGGTACAACAAATCTTCGTTCATGACAGTCACTGGCAGGAACTGATGTTTGACCATGCAAGAGTTCAAGCCCATTTTTGCACACTTGCCTGGCAAGTCGAAAGTGGTCGCAGATGCCCTGTCTCGCCGCATTGACAGAGTAGTCAATCCTCCGTTTAGTGCAGAGGACGTTAAAAGTGCTCAAGAAAGAGATCCAACATGGTCTGGTGTAATTCGATTCCTGATGAACAAAGATCAAACTCTGTGTGTGTAACCACGAGCTCATTGTGGGAAAATAAAACGAGGCCGTTTACCGTTAACGTTGCTCTAAGTGAGACTCCGTGACATAGACCACTGGACATCATTTAATTCACAGAAATTCGTAAGAATTTCATCATTGCTGCCCACCATTTGTTGTGAGGTTTTGGGGGGTTCAAAACAATGTGGGTCCATTTGAAGGAAAAACAATTGCCATGCACGGCGTTTATTGCAGAAATGGTCGGGGTCCTCTGCCAGCCCAATCCTTACAGTTTAGACGTCTAATGTCGACTTCAGAAGCCAGTTTTATGATAAGCTAAGGACAGGCTCGATCTCCCTCTCCTGGTGTTGCGGGAAGATTCATCAATTTTTGGTGTTTGCGAGAACTTCAACGGTTAGTCTCAGTCTGAGACCTTCTTCCTTACTTACTATTCAAGCCACTAGTTTCAATTCATATTTGTTGTTGCGTCAACTTGTTCTTGCAAAGTCATTTTTTAGCAAAACTCTCGCAGATTTTTCTTATCGTTGTGACAAATTATTAAATGCATTTAATGTTGCGTCCAGTCTTCGAGTTTTATCAGTGATGAAGGTGGACAGTTTTCCCCTTAAAATTTGATAAATTCGCTGCCTTTGGTTACTATTCAACAAATGGTTCGTCTTCTGGTGTGCCCATATTCATGGCTGAGTTGATGGCTGTTCCTATGGAAACCTATGACGGTTCTTCTTAGGTACAAGTGTTTTCTGATTCAGATTCCTTTACACCTTCTTTGCGACCTGTACCCAAGGGTCTGCTATACTAAACCTCACAACAGACAGGAAGGTGAGGAAAGGGAGAGGCTGGAGGTAGAAGGAAGGTGAGGAAAGGAGGGGCCTGGAGGTAGACAGGAAGGGGAGAAAAGGAGAGGCTGGAGGTAAAGGAAGGCGAGGAAAGGAGAGGTGGGGTAGACAGGAAGGGCGGGGAAAGGAGAGCTGGAGGTAGACAGGAAGGGGAGAAAAGGAGAGGCTGGAGGTAGACAGGAAGGCGAGGACGGGGGAAAGGCAGGGGGAAAGGCCAGCTGGCTCAGGGCCAACCAGCACAAGGGGTGACCCAGATCAACCTCCATTCTTTCATAATCGCCTGTCAACACGTAAATCATAAATTTGGGGGAGCACACTTGGAGAGGACTCCGAGCCCCCTTCAGTACCCACCAGGGAGGAAGGGAGAAACTCAGGGTACATTCACCTGGCCATCAAACCAAGAATAGATACATGTCGATAGAAGGCGAGACCAGGAGTTGTAAGCTCGACTAGTGCACATCCAAGGGTTTTCTTGTTGGGGTTTGGGAGAGCCAATGACAGCTGACTCTGTATGTAGCGAACCCAAAGTAACTCCTCTAAATTCTCTTTTTGAACCTCTGCTGTGCGGAGCTGTGTTTGAAACCCATGTGCTTGTGGACTGTTGTATGGGGCGGTACACTGAAGAGTCCTGTAATACCTAGGTACGATGCTGATAGCGGCCTCAGCTCACATTCCGGCACAGATGAAACATTGGACATTTTTTTCTTTCACCTGCTGCCCCTGTTCATCTAGCAATAAGTACATACTGAGTGTTAGCGATGCTCTGGGTCGCATCCTGTAGGGAAGGGGCCCGAATTATCCTTACCCGGTAATAACTGTGCACATCTTCCTTACCTGGAATTTTCCTGCAGAGGGTTACGAGGGTCAACGCCCCCGAGGCCCAGTCTGTGACCAGGCATCATGGTTGAATGAGAACCTAATCAACCAGGCTGTTACTGTTGGCCGCACGCAAAAGCGTTTAAAAACCCCAGCCCCACTGATAAAGGGACTGACTTCAGGTGCCTCTCCAGCGCCTTCTCGAAGACAGTCAGGGGTCTATAGGTAATTCCCCCATATGTATGCTGGGAGGCAGTTGAATAGTCTTGGGCCCCTGACATTTATTGTGGCGTCTCTTATCGTGTTAGTGACACCCCTCCTTTTTATTGGGGATATGTTGCATCGTCTGCCGAGTCTTATGCTTTCATAGGGAGTGATTTTCGTGTGCAAGTTTGGTACTAATCCCTCTAGGATTTTCCAAGTGCATATAATTATGTATCTCTCCCGTCTGCATTCTAGGGAGTACAGGTTGAGGAACTTCGAGCATTCCCAGTAATTGAGGTGTTTTTTTCGCAGTTATGTGTGCCATGAGGGTTCTCTGTGCATTTTCTAGGGGCAGCAATTTCACCTGCCTTGAAAGGTGCTGTTAGTGTGCAGTGTTGAGAAGGGTTCGTGGAGATGTGATGGTTGGGGTTAAATACACTTGTTGGATGGTAACACTATATTGCGAGTGTGAAAAGGGGGGGAGC
>NC_069415.1:52556165-52572672 GCF_026875155.1 Cherax quadricarinatus
TGGATGCCTTTCGGGATGCCTATTAGGATCACTGGGGGAGAGGGGGATGAGTTACGGGATAAAAGGGAAACGCTTCTGGGATCATTATCGAGGAACAAATTATTTATTCATAGGGAAGCGCTAAACCCGAAAGTGGGGGAGGAAAATTATCTCCCACACTGGCGGTGCAGGTGGACCCGGGGGGGGGGTCACCTACCTCTTTAAACCTTGGATCAAGAGCATGCTGTTAACCAGCTTTAAGTTACGGTTCAGAGATCAGTCATGTGAGTCACAGACAAGTCATAAGTGTCAGACAAGACATGAGTGTCGAAAAAGACATGAGTCACGGGTGATCCAATTATGAGATACGAATTAGAAAGAGATGATTTTACGGTTGAGTCAAAGATAAGCGGGAGAATATTTACTTGTGAGTCAAAGACGAGTAAGAGAGAGGCCAGAGATGAGTCAGGTGTGAGATTGAGTAAGGTCAAGGCTGTCCTGGCCGTCACACAACACAACAACACTGACTATCGTCTTTAACCACAAAAGATGTTCTCAACAAGCAGTGAATGTTGTGACTAAGTATCAGCAACACAACAAAACACAACACAACAACACTGACTATCGTCTTTAACCAAACAGATGTTCTCAACACAAGCAGTGAATGTTGTAGACTAAGTATCAGCAACAAAAACACAACACAACACAACAACCACTGACTATCGTCTTAAACCACACAGAGTTCTCAACACAAGCATGAATGTTGTAGACTAAGTATCAGCAACACAACACAACACAACACACAACACTGACTATCGTTTTTAACCCACAGATGTTCTCAACACAAGCAGTGAATGTTGTAGACTAAGTATCAGCAACACAACGCAACACAACACAACGCAACACAACACAACACAACACAACAAACACAACATAACACAACGAAAACACAACACAAACACAACACAACACAACGCAACACAACAAAACCCACAACACAACACAACACAACACAACACAACACAACACAACTCAACGCAACACAACACAACACAACAAAACACAACACAACACAACGCAACACAACACAACACAACACAACAAAAACACAACGCAACACAACACAACACAAAAACAACACAACACAACGCAACACAACACAACACAACACAACACAACACAACGCAACGCAACGCAACCAACACAACACAACACAACCAACACAACACAACACAACGCAACACAACACAACACAACACAACACAACGCAACGCAACGCAACACAACACAACACAACACAACACAACGCAACACAACACAACACAACACAACACAACACAACGCAACGCAACACAACACAACACAACACAACACAACGCAACACAACACAACACAACACAACACAACGCAACACAACACAACACAACACAACACAACACAAACAACACAACACAACGCAACACAACACAACGCAACGCAACGCAACACAACACAACACAACACAACACAACACACGCAACGCAACACAACACAACACAACACAACACAACACAACCCCAACGCAAAACAACACACAACACAACGCACACAACACAACACAACACAACACAACAAAAACGCAACACAACACAACACAACACAAACACAACGCAACGCAACACAACACAACACAACACAACACAACACAACGCAACACAACACAAACACAACACAACACAACACAACGCAACGCAACACAACACAACACAACACAACACAACGCAATGCAAAGCAACACAACAACATGCAACTGACTATCACTGACACTATCATGCAGGGGAACTACTGGCACTCACTATCATGGAGGAGCATCACTGGCACTCACTATCATGGAGGAGCATCACTGGCACTCACTATCATGGAGGAGCATCACTGGCACTCACTATCATGGAGGAGCATAAACAGGCACCCCACTATCATGGAGGAGCATCACTGGCACTCACTATCATGGAGGAGCATCACTGGCACTCACTATCATGGAGGATCATCACTGGCACTCACTATCATGGAGGAGCATCACTGGCACTCACTATCATGGAGGAGCATCACTGGCACTCCTATCTTGAGGAGCATCACTGGCACTCACTATCATGGAGGAGCATCACTGGCACTCACTATCATGGAGGATCTCACTGGCACTCACTATCATGGAGAGCATCACTGGCACTCACTATCATGGAGGATCATCACTGGCACTCACTATCATGGAGGAGGCATCACTGGCACTCACTATCATGGAGGAGCATCACTGGCACTCACTATCATGGAGGAGCATCACTGGCACTCACTATCATGGAGGAGCATCACTGGCACTCACTATCATGGAGGAGCATCACTGGCACTCATATCATGGAGGAGCATCACTGGCACTCATATCATGGAGGAGCATCACTGGCACTCACTATCATGGAGGAGCATCACTGGCACTCACTATCATGGAGGAGCATCACTGGCACTCACTATCATGGAGGAGCATCACTGGCACTCACTATCATGGAGGAGCATCACTGGCACTCACTATCATGGAGGACATCACTGGCACTCACTATCATGGAGGAGCATCACTGGCACTCCTATCATGGAGGAGCATCACTGGCACTCACTATCATGGAGGAGCATCACGGCACTCACTATCATGGAGGAGCATCACTGGCACTCACTATCATGGAGGAGCATCACTGGCACTCACTATCATGGAGGAGCATCACTGGCACTCACTATCATGGAGGAGCATCACTGGCGCTCACTATCATGGAGGATCATCACTGGCACTCACTATCATGGAGGAGCATCACTGGCACTCACTATCATGGAGGAGGATCATTAGCCCTCACTATCATAGAGAAGCATCACTGGCACTCATTATCATGGAGGAGCATCAATGGCACTCACTATCATAGAGAAGCATCACTGGCACTCATTATCATGGAGGAGCATCACTGGCACTCACTATCATAGAGAAGCATCACTGGCACTCATTATCATGGAGAAGCATCACTGGCACTCACTATCATGGAGGAGCATCACTGGCACTCACTATCATGGAGGAGGATCATTAGCCCTCACTATCATAGAGAAGCATCACTGGCACTCATTATCATGGAAGAGCATCAATGGCACTCACTATCATGGAGGAGGATCATTGGCCCTCACTATCATAGAGGAGCATCACTGGCACTCATTATCATGGAGGAGCATCAATGGCACTCACTGTCATGGAGGAGGATCATTGGCACTCACTATCATGGAGGAGGATCATTGGCACTCACTATCATGGAGGAGGATCATTGCTCTCACTATCATAGAGGAGCATCCTGGCACTCATTATCATGGAGGAGCATCAATGGCACTCACTATCATGGAGGAGGATCATTGGCACTCACTACATGGAGGAGGATCTTTGGCACTCACTACATGGAGGAGAGGATCTTTTGGCCCTCACTATCATAGAGGAGCATCACTGGCACTCATTATCTGGAGGAGCATCACGGGCACTCACTATCATGGAGGAGGATCATTGGCCCTCACTATCATGGAGGAGGATCATTGGAACTCACTATCATGGAGGAGGATCATTGGCACTATCATGGGGAGGATCTTTGGGCCCCTCACTATCATAGAGGAGCATCACTGGCACTCATTATCATGGAGGAGCATCACTGGCACTCACTATCATGGAGGTGGATCTTTGGGCCCCTCACTATCATGGAGGAGGAACACTGCCTTTCACTATCATGGAGGAGGATCACTGGCACTTACTATCATGCAAGAGGAACACGGCACTCACTAGATTTAGAAAGGACATAGGAAAGTACTGGTTTGGAAATAGGGTAGTTGATGAGTGGAACAGTCCACCTAGTTGGGTTACTGAGGCTAAAACCTTCGGTAGTTTTCAAATAAAAGGTTGGATAAATACATGAGTGAGAGGGTTGGATTTGAGTGGGAGTTGCATTTGAGAGTGGATAGAATTAAACAAGCTTATATCTTGAGTGGCATTGAAAACTGGGTTGGATAAATGTTTTGTTAGTGGGATGGATTGCAAAGGACCTGCCTAGTATGGGCCAACCCGGCCTGCTGCAGTGTTCTCCTTTCTTATGTACTTATGAAGGAGGATCACTGGCACTCACTAACACAAGAAGGATCACTGCACTCACTATCATGGAGGAAATCACTGGCACTCACTATCATGAAAGAGGATCACTGGCAATCACTAACATCGAGAAGGATCACTGGCACTCATTGTCATGGAGGGAATCACTGGCACTCACGATCATGAAGGAGGATCACCGGAACTCACTATAATGAGGAAGATCACTTGCACTCATCATGGAGGAGGATCGCTGGCACTCAGCATCATGAAAGAGGATCACTGGCACTATCATGGAGGAGGAACACTGGCACTTACTATCATGGGGGAGGATCATGGCACTTACTATCATGGAGGAGGGTCACTGGCACTTACTATCATGGAGGAGGATCACTGGCACCACTAACATCGAGAAGGATCACTGGCACTCTCTATCATGGAGAAGGATCGCTGGCACTCACCATCATGGAGGAGGGGCTCTGGCACTCACTATCATGGAGGAGGAATCACTGGGACTCACTTTCATGGGAAAAGGATCACTGGCACTTACTACATCGAGAAGGATCACTGGCACTCATTATCATGGAGAAGGATCGCTGGCACTCACCATCATGGAGGAGGGTCTCTGGTACTCACTATCATGGAGGAGAATCACTGGCACTCACAATCATGGAAGAGGATCATTGGCACTCACTATCATGGAAGAGGATCATTGGCACTCACTATCATGGAAGAGGATCACTGGCACTCACTATCATGGAAGAGGATCACTGGCACTCACTGTCATGGAGGAGGATCACTGGCACTCACTATCATGGAAGAGGATCACTGGCACTCACTCTCGTGGAGGAGGATTAGTGGCACTCACTATCATGGAAGAGGATCACTGGCACTCACTATCATGGAAGAGGATAACTGGCACTCACTGTCATGGAGGAGGATCACTGGCACTCACTCTCGTGGAGGAGGATTAGTGGCACTCACTATCATGGAAGAGGATCACTGGCACTCACTATTATGGAGGAGGATCATTAGCATTCATTATTATGGAGGAGGATCACTGGCATTCACTATCGTGGAGGAGCATCACTGGCACTCACTATCATGTAAGAGGATGACTGGCACTCACTATCGTGGAGGAGGATCACTGGCATGCATTATAATAGAGGAATGTCACTGGCACTCTCTATCATGGAGGAGGATCACTGGCACTCACTATTATGGAGGAGGAACGCTGGCACTCAGTATCATGGAGGAGGATCACTGACACTCACTATCATGGAGGATCACTGGCACTCACTATCATGAATGATCACTGGCACTCACTATCATGGATGATCACTGGCACTCACTATCATATATGATCAGTGGCACTCAGTATCATGGAGGGACATCACTGGCACTCACTTTCATGGATATAGAATCACTCACTATCATTTAGGGAGATCACTGGCACTCACTATCATGGAGTGGGATCACTGGCCCTCAGTATCATGGATATAGGATCACTCACTATTATTTAGGGAGATCACTGGCACTCACTATCATAGAGTGGGATCACTCACTATCATGGAGTGGGATCAATGACACTCACTATCATGGATATAGGATCTCTCACTATCATGGAGGGAGATCACTGGCACTCACTATCATGGAGAAGGATCACTGGCACTCACAATCATGTAGGGAGATCACTGGCACTCACTCTCATGGAGGGAGATCACTGACACTCACAAACTTGTAGGGAGATCACTGGCACTCACTATCATGGAGAAGGATCACTGGCACTCACAATCATGTAGGGAGATCACTGGCACTCACTCTCATGGAGGGAGATCACTGACACTCACAAACTTGTAGGGAGATCACTGGCACTCACTATCATGGAGAAGGATCACTGGCACTCACAATCATGTAGGGAGATCACTGGCACTCACTATCATGGAGGAGGATCACTGGTACTCACAAACATGCAGGGAGATCACTGGCACTCACTATCATGGAGGAGGATCACTGGCACTCACAGACATGTAGGGAGATCACTGGCGCTCACTATCATGGAGAGAGATCATTGGCACTCACAAACATGTAGGGAGATCACTGGCACTCACTATCATGGAGGAGGATCACTGGCACTCACTATCCTGGAGAGAGATCACTGGCACTCACTACAACACGGGCAGCAGAGTGCCAGCATGACCACAGGTTCAGGTGGCAGTAGTGCCGGGTAGGGAAGCCAGGGATCAATGTAGTGAGTGCCGGGAGGGGTGGATCAGTGCCACCCCTTCTGTGGTCGGGAGGGGGGGGGAAGGGATGAATATAGTGGGGGAAGATCTCGTGGGGATGATGGTTGAGAAGGGGGTGTGCGAGAGGGTGTCCTAGAGAGGGGCAAGATGGGGTGAGGAGAAGGGGGGGGCTGGATGTTGGAGGGTTTGTGGTGCCAGGTGGAGGTTAAGTAAATAGAATTCAAAAGAGGAACAGGAAGGCGAGGTACGGCGAGGCTGGGGTAGACAGCAAGGCGAGGTACGGCGAGGCTGGGGTAAACAGCAAGGCGAGGTACGGCGAGGCTGGGTAGACAGCAAGGCGAGGTTACGGCGAGGCTGGGGTAGACAGCAAGGCGAGGTACGGCGAGGTGGGTAGACAGCAAGGCGAGGTACGGCGAGGCTGGGGTAGACAGCAAGGCGAGGTATGGCGAGGCTGGGGTAGACAGCAAGGCGAGGTACGGCGAGGCTGGGGTAGACAGCAAGGCGAGGTATGGCGAGGCTGGGGTAGACAGCAAGGCGAGGTATGGCGAGGCTGGGGTAGACAGCAAGGCGAGGTACGGCGAGGCTGGGGTAGACAGCAAGGCGAGGTACGGCGAGGCTGGGTAGACAGCAAGGCGAGGTACGGCGAGGCTGGGTAGACAGCAAGGCGAGGTACGGCGAGGCTGGGGTAGACAGCAAGGCGAGGTACGGCCGAGGCTGGGGTAGACAGCAAGGCGAGGTACGCGAGGCTGGGGTAGACAGCAAGGCGAGGTACGGCGAGGCTGGGTAGACAGCAAGGCGAGGTACGGCGAGGCTGGGGTAGACAGCAAGGCGAGGTACAGCGAGGCTGGGGTAAACAGCAAGGCGAGGTACGGCGAGGCTGGGGTAGACAGCAAGGCGAGGTACGGCGAGGCTGGGGTGACAGCAAGGCGAGGTACGGCGAGATGGGGTAGACAGCAAGGCGAGGTACGGCGAGGCTGGGGTAGACAGCAAGGCGAGGTACGGCGAGGCTGGGGTAGACAGCAAGGCGAGGTACGGCGAGACTGGGGTAGACAGCAAGGCGAGGTACGGCGAGGCTGGGGTAGACAGCAAGGCGAGGTACGGCGAGGCTGGGGTAGACAGTAAGGCGAGGTACGGCGAGGCTGGGGTAGACAGTAAGGCGAGGTACGACGAGGCTGGGGTAGACAGCAAGGCGAGGTACGGCGAGACTGGGGTAGACAGCAAGGCGAGGTACGGCGAGGCTGGGGTAGACAGCAAGGCGAGGTACGGCGAGGCTGGGGTAGACAGCAAGGCGAGGTACGGCGAGGCTGGGGTAGACAGCAAGGCGAGGTATGGCGAGGCTGGGGTAGACAGCAAGGCGAGGTACGGCGAGGCTGGGGTAGGACAGCAAGGCGAGGTATGGCGAGGCTGGGTTAGACACAAGGCGAGGTACGGCGAGGCTTGGGTAGACAGCAAGGCGAGGTACGGCGAGCTGGGGTAGACAGCAAGGCGAGGTATGGCGAGGTGGGTAGACAGCAAGGGAGGTACGGCGAGGCTGGGGTAGACAGCAAGGGGGTACGGCGAGGGTGGGGTAGACAGCAAGGCGAGGGTACGGCGAGGCTGGGGTAAGACAGCAGGCGAGGTAGCATGCGAGGCTGGGGTAGACGAGCAAGGCGAGGGGGTACGGCGAGGCTGGGGTAGACAGCAAGGCGAGGTATGCGAGGTGGGTAGACAGCAAGGCGAGGTATGGCGAGGCTGGGGTAGACAGCAAGGCGAGTATGGCGAGGCTGGGGTAAGACAGCAAGGCGAGGTACGGCGAGGCTGGGGTAGCAGCAAGGCAAGGTATGGCGAGGCTGGGGTAGACAGCAAGGCGAGGTATGGCGAGGCTGGGGTAGACAGCAAGGCGAGGTTACGGCGAGGGCTGGGGTAGACAGCAAGGCGAGGTATGGCGAGGCTGGGTAGACAGCAAGGCGAGGTACGGCGAGGCTGGGGGTAAACAGCAAGGCGAGGTACGGCGAGGCTGGGGTAGACAGCAAGGCGAGGTACGGCGAGGCTGGGATAGACAGCAAGGCGAGGTTATGGCGAGGCTGGGGTAGACAGCAAGGCGAGGTACGGCGAGGCTGGGTAGACAGCAAGGCGAGGTACAGCGAGGCTGGGGTAGACAGCAAGGCGAGGTACGGCGAGGGCTGGGTGTATGACAGCAAGGCGAGGTATGGCGAGCTGGGGTAGACAGCAAGGCGAGGTACGGCGAGCTGGTGGGAGACAGCAAGGCGAGGATGGCGAGGCTGGGGTAACAGCAAGGCGAGGTACAGCGAGGCTGGGGTAGACAGCAAGGCGAGGTACGGCGAGGCTGGGGTAGACAGCAAGGCGAGGTACGGCGAGACTGGGGTAGACAGCAAGGCGAGGTATGGCGAGGCTGGGGTAGACAGCAAGGCGAGGTACGGCGAGGCTGGGGTAGACAGCGAGGCGAGGTACGGCGAGGCTGGGGTAGACAGCAAGGTGAGGTACGGCGAGGCTGGGGTAGACAGCAAGGTGAGGTACGGCGAGGCTGGGGTAGACAGCAAGGCGAGGTACGGCGAGGCTGGAGTAGACAGCAAGGCGAGGTACGGCGAGGCTGGGGTAGACAGCAAGGCGAGGTACGGAGAGTAAAATGGCACAAGTGCAACTAATGTGACATTTTATTGTGGCAACGTTTCGCTCTCCAGGAGCTTTATCAAGCCGTTACGGCTTGATGAAGCTTGACAAACCTAACGGCTTGACAAAGCTTGATAAACCAAACGGCTTGATAAAGCTTGATAAACCAAACGGCTTGATAAAGCTTGATAAACCTAACAGCTTGATAAAGCTTGATAAACCTAACAGCTTGATAAAACTCCTGGAGAGCGAAACGTTGCCACAATAAAAAGTCACATTAGTTGCACTTGTACCATTTTAGTTTACATATTATCGGTAATTCTAGCAACATTATTACACGAGGTAAGGAGAGGCTGGGAGCAGACGTGTCAAGTTTGAGGGTGGACATTTAGTGGGTGTGTTTGGAGTAATACACAGCTGCTATGCATGACGTATATTGGCAAAAATGGTGACGACTTCTGCCAGCGTATCCTGAGAGTATCCTTCCAGCTTGGTGCCTTCATGTTCACTTTTGAGATGTTTCTTTGATTATTCTAAAAATACCTTGTGCAACAAGAGTACGAGTCATTATGTACTCATCGACATTGTAACTGGGTTGTGAACTGGAGTACAACTCGTAGGGTAGACGTTAACCTATACTATACAAAGCATAATGTGGAGTACCACTTATGGAGACACTGTATGATGAATTAATTGCACACTGAACATCTGGTATTGATTAATCTCATGTTTGCTGTTAGGATTAATCATTGCTCGTAACAACATCGAGTACTTTAAGCTAAGCCATTACTGGCGGTTAATGATGAGAGATGATAGTGGATTTATTGATCTTGTATTAAGTACACAGCTTCTCAAGGATCTAGTCTACAAAAATCACCAACATTATCTGTTACTAGAGAATACAACTCACTGTGAGCAGTGTAATACTTGTGTAGTATATATATATATATATTATATATATATATATATATATATATATATATATATATATATATAATATATATATATATATATATATATTATATAATATATATTATATATATATATATATATATAGATTATATATAATATGCAATAAGATCACAGTAAACAAGTGATATTACAATATGCAGACTAACCACTGTGAAAAAATAGTGAAATTCGAAAACGCTTTCATGACTTTTCACATTATTAAGGAACTATAAAAATAAAAGATTAACGGGAAGGCATATAAGGACGAGACTACACCTCGCTGCATCCCTCAACAGCACCTGACTTTTAATGATGATGTAGGTAGGTAGTGAGAAGGCTATCAAGGAAGCCCCACGCCCCTCAGAGCCCTCTACCTCACTCTTGACTAGACCGGGGGGACAAACAGATGGACAGGCCGGACTCCACCACGTATTTCAATATAAAATAATAATAATAAAAATTTAATAATAATAAAATAAAATAAATAATAATAATAATAATAATAATAATAATCTTTATTTCTACAAGTAAAATGTAAAAGGGCCCTACAGACCTAGCTGACATCAAGAACATACTGTTTTATAAAAAGTCCCTTGTTACTCAGAGCATTTCGAGAAAAATTAGGTAAATTTGTCCCAGGATGCGATCCACGCCAGTCAATAACACCCAAATACGTACCTATTTTACTAATAAGTGAACAGGGATAACAGTGTCTTAATGAAACACGTCCTAACGTTTCCATCAATATCGGGAGTAAAAAAAACGGAACTCAGTGTGTGAGCTGAGTGCACTAGCAACCAAGCTACGGGACCCCCACATCACAGTATAACGTTGTATTTCTTGCTACTATCATTTTCTAACCACGAACCCAACATAAACAGTATCGTGTGAAACGATTAATCAACACATAAAATGCTTATTACCTTGGATGGAACATTGGAAACTGGTCAACAAGTGATAATCTTTCCTATGGTTTGCTTTGGGAGTAGGATACGCTTATATGAGGTTGGGATGTACATCATTACCTTTGTTTGCCTGCATACTTTGCACTTCTTACATACTCCGAAATATCGTTTGGGCCATACGAGGCCAAAAACATTTCAACTTGTCTGACAGAACGATCCATGCCAGGGTGAACAACACCTGGTACATTATGAACTAGCTCCAGAGCTACATTCACTAGTGACTAGAATAACTAAAATTTATGTACTGTTCGGCTTTGAGGTACTAAACTCGGCTAAATAGGTACAACAAATCTTCGTTCATGACAGTCACGGCAGGAACGATGTTTTTACCATGCAAGAGTTCAAGCCCATTTTTGCAACACTTGCCTGGCAAGTCGAAAGTGGTCGCAGATGCCCTGTCTCGCCGCATTGACAGAGTAGTCAATCCTCCGTTTAGTGCAGAGGACGTTAAAAGTGCTCAAGAAAGAGATCCAACATGGTCTGGTGTAATTCGATTCCTGATGAACAAAGATCAAACTCTGTGTGTGTAACCACGAGCTCATTGTGGGAAAATAAAACGAGGCCGTTTACCGTTAACGTTGCTCTAAGTGAGACTCCGTGACATAGACCACTGGACATCATTTAATTCACAGAAATTCGTAAGAATTTCATCATTGCTGTCACCATTTGTTGTGAGGTTTGGGGGTTCAAAACAATGTGGGTCCATTTGAAGGAAAACAATTGCCATGCACGGCGTTTATTGCTAGAAATGGTCGTGTCCTCTGCCAGCCCATCCTTACAGTTAGACGTCTACATGTCGACTTCAGAAGCCAGTTTTATGATAAGCTAAGGACAGGCTCGATCTCCCTCTCCTGGTGTTGCTGGAAGATTCATCAATTCTGGTGTTTGCGAGAACTTCAACGGTTAGTCTCAGTCTGAGACCTTCTTCCTTACTTACTATTTCAAGCCAACTAGTTTCAATTCATATTTGTTGTTGCGTCAACTTGTTCTTGCAAAGTCATTTTTTAGCAAAACTCTCGCAGATTTTTCTTATCGTTGTGACAAATTATTAAATGCATTTAATGTTGCAGTCCAGTCTTCGAGTTTTATCAGTGATGAAGGTGGACAGTTTTGCCCTTGAATTTGATAAATTCGCTGCCTTTGGTACTATTCAACAAATGGTTCGTCCTTCTGGTGTGCCGATATTCATGGCTGAGTTGATGGCTGTTCCTATGGAACCTATGACGGTTCTTCTTAGGTACAAGTGTTTTCTGATTCAGATTCCTTTACACCTTCTTTGCGACCTGTACCCCAAGGGTCTGCTATACTAAACCTCACAACAGACAGGAAGGTGAGGAAAGGAGAGGCTGGAGGTAGACAGGAAGGTGAGGAAAGGAGAGGCTGGAGGTAGACAGGAAGGGGAGAAAAGGAGAGGCTGGAGGTAGACAGGAAGGCGAGGAAAGGAGAGGCTGGAGGTAGACAGGAAGGCGGGGAAAGGAGAGGCTGGAGGTAGACAGGAAGGGGAGAAAAGGAGAGGCTGGAGGTAGACAGGAAGGCGAGGACAGGGGAGGCAGGGGGAAAGGCCAGCTGGCTCAGAGCCAACCAGCACAAGAGATGACCCAGATCAACCTCCAGTTCTTTCATAATCGCCTCGTCAACACGTGAATCATGAATGCGGAGCACACTTGAGAGAGACTCCGAGCCTCCTTCAGTACCCACCAGGGAGGAAGGGAGAAACTCAGGGTACATTCACCTGGCCATCAAAACCAAGAATAGATACATGTCGATAGAAGGCGAGACCAGGAGTTGTAAGCTCGACTAGTGCACATCCAAGGGTTTTCTTGTTGGGGGTTTAGAGAGCCAATGACAGCTGACTCTGTATGTAGCGAATCCAAGTAACTCCTCTAAATTCTCTTTTTGAACCTCTGCTGTGCGGAGCTGTGTTTGCAACATGTGCTTGTGGACTGTTGTATGGGGCGGTACACTGAAGAGTCCTGTAATACCTAGGTACGATGCTGATAGCGTCCTCAGCTCACATCCGGCACAGATGAAACATTGGACATATTTTCTTTCACCTGCTGCCCCTGTTCATCTAGCAATAAGTACATACCTGAGTGTTAGCGACTGCTCTGGGTCGCATCCTGTAGGGAAGGGGCCCGAATTATCCTTACCCGGTAATAACTGTGCACATCTTCCTTACCTGGAATTTTCCTGCAGAGGGTTTTCGAGGGTCAACGCCCCGAGGCCCAGTCTGTGACCAGGCATCATGGTGAATGAGAACCTAATCAACCAGGCTGTTACTGTTGGCCGCACGCAAAATGAACGTAAGAACCACAGCCCGACTGATAAGGATACTGACTTCAGGTGCCTCTCCAGCGCCTTCTCGAAGACAGTCAGGGGTCTATAGGTAATTCCCCATATGTATGCTGGGAGGCAGTTGATAGTCTTGGGCCCTGACATTTATGTGCGTCTCTTTATCGTGTTAGTGACACCCCTCCTTTTTATTGGGGATATGTTGCATCGTCTGCCGAGTCTTATGCTTTCATAGGGAGTGATTTTCGTGTGCAAGTTTGGTACTAATCCCTCTAGGATTTTCCAAGTGCATATAATTATGTATCTCTCCCGTCTGCATTCTAGGGAGTACAGGTTGAGGAACTTCGAGCATTCCCAGTAATTGAGGTGTTTTATCGCAGTTATGTGTGCCATGAGGGTTCTCTGTGCATTTTCTAGGTCAGCAATTTCACCTGCCTTGAAAGGTGCTGTTAGTGTGCAGTGTTGAGAAGGGTTCGTGGAGATGTGATGGTTGGAGTTAAATACACTTGTTGGATGGTAACACTATATTGCAGAGTGTGAAAAGGGGGAGCCCAGACTGCCTGTCTTGTTTCTAGGCCTATTTGTGGAGAACTGAGGACGAGGACGAGCGCTCACAACAGCATCACGTGACGTCACACATGCTAGTCACTGAGCCTACTGAAAGGGAGCCTAAATATATACATGGATGATACGATCTACAATATACTACACAAGTATACGTATAGGGGAATTCAGTAGCTATACTGACATGCAGCAATATTCCAGCCTAGATAGAACAAGTGACCTGAAGAGTGTCATCATGGGCTTGGCATCCCTAGTTTTGAAGGTTCTCATTATCCATCCTGTCATTTTTCTAGCAGATGCGATTGATACAATGTTATCGTCCTTTGTGTAGGGAAGGGTGGGGCAGGGTTGTGTAGGGAAGGTGGGGCGGGGTTGTGTAGGGAAGGTGGGGCAGGGTTGTGTAGTGAAGGTGGGGCAGGGTTGTGTAGGGAAGGTGGGGCAGGGTTGTGTAGGGAAGGTGGGGCAGGGTTGTGTAGGGAAGGTGGGGCAGGGTTGTGTAGTGAAGGTGTTTACTATTACTCTTTGTGTTCTATTGGTTAGGAAATTATAGATCCATCTACCAACTTTTCCTGTTATTCCTTTACCACTCATTTTGTGCGCTGTTACACCGAGGTCATACTTGTCAAAGGCTTTTGCAGTCTGTGTATACTACATCAGCATTTTGTTTGTCTTCTAGAGCATCCAGGACCTTGTCATAGTGGTCCAGTAGTTGGGACAGGCAGGAGCGACTTGATCTCAACCCATGCTGCCCTGGGTTGTGTAACTGATGGGTATCTAGACAAGTGGCGATCTTTCTTCTTAGGACCCTTTCAAAAAAATTTATTATGTAGGATGTTAGTGCTATCAGTCCGTAGTTCTTTACAATTGCTTTACTCCCACCTTTGTGGAATGGGGCTGTCTTTTGTTTTTAACAGTTAGACAGTCCTCGATGACGCACTGACTTTCTTGGGTTATCCTGGGTGGCTAACCCTCCGTGGTTAAAAATCCGAACGAAATCTTATCTTATCTTATCTGTACATTCAGTAGCATAGAATCTTCCACTGCACATTCAGTAGCACAGAATCTTCCTCTATACATTCAGTAGCACAGAATCTTCCACTGCACATTCAGTAGCACAGAATCTTCCTCTATACATTCAGTAGCCCAGAATCTTCCACTGTACATTCAGTAGTACAGAATCTTCCACTGTACATTCAGTAGCACAGACTCTTCCTCTGTACATTCAGTAGCACAGAATCTTCCTCTGTACATTTCTCAGTAGCTATCTACATACCTGTGTACAGAATGCCTCATTCACAAGTTGCTGTCGCAGAAGAATTGATCAATCAAATGCTTGATGATGGAGTTATGCACCTGCAATTCCCCTTTGGGAATGCCCCCTTGATCCAGTACCTAAGAAGGATGGAAACTTGGCTCCCATTTGATTAAACTTTAGGAATTAAATGCGAAAACCATTCCAGATCGTTTCCCCACTTCCTGTACGGGGTGATTTTTTACGTAACATCGGCGATAACAAAGTCTTTTCAACCCTGGATTTGTTACAAGGTTTTGACAATCCCTCTTCACGAGGACAGCCAAAAGCTAACTGCATTCCCACTCCCCACAGGGGCATTATCACATTCCTCCATAAGGCGTTGGATTACGATCTTCCCCTATCAAGTTCTCAAGGCTCATGACTAATATCTTTAGAGGTCTCATAGGTAATGCACTTATGGGTACTTAATGACGTAATCGTCATGTCTAAAGACGTGGATACACACTTGAAAAGACTTGATGTAGTACTTGGTAAGCTTGAAGAAGCCAATTTAAAAAATCAAACGTCTAAAGTTTAATTTTTAGATCAGAAATTAAGTTTTTGGTCACGTAGTCACTCCTAGAGGGGTTACGACTGACCAAAGTAAAGTAACTGCAGTACTAAATTTTCCAACACCCAAAAATGCTGATGCCGTAAGATCCTTTGTGGGCTTAGCAGGTTTTTATAGATCTTTCATTGCCAGTTTTCTTCCGTAGCTGCTCCTCTAACTAGTTGCTTAAGAAAGATGCTCCTTTTGTTTGGACCTTCCGTCAAGAAAGAGCATTCCAAACTCTAAAAGAAAAGCTAACATCTGCTCCAATTTTGAAATTTCCAGATTTTTTTCTAAGCCCTTCTATCTGACAACTGATGCAGTTCAATTGGCATAGGTGCCCTACTAGCTCAGAAGACCGATGGCAAGTACAACGCAGTTGCATTTGCTAGCCGAGTCCTTACGAAGGCTGAACGTAATTATACAGTAACTGAGCAAGAAGCTTTAGCAATAGTATGGTCTTTAAAGCACTTCCGAGAACATTATTTATCAGTACTCTGTTCATGTCTTGACAGACCATGCTCCACTAATACCTTTAAATTTCCCGAACAAAAAACCTACTGGGAAGGGTTTGCCAATGGACCTTGACTATCCAAGAGTTCAATCCCACCTTTGAGCATTTACCTGGCAAGTCAAATTTTAGTCGCAGATGCCTTATCGCAACATGTTAGTATAGTAACTGCAGACCCTCCATTTAGTGCTGAAGATGTAAAGAATGCTCCCAAGAACAGATCCCATGGGTCTGGTGTGATTCGATTCCGCTCCAGGAAGATCTTATTCTGACTGTGAAGCCACCAGCACCCATCAGTGACTTTGTCATGAACCAAGAATTACTGAAACGAACAGCCGAGTTGGTACTCCTAGCAGAAGAGTATACCAGTTAGTAATTCCACAGTACTAGTGAATGCAGCCTTACAGCTATTTTACGAT
>NC_069415.1:52573172-52588340 GCF_026875155.1 Cherax quadricarinatus
CATTCAACTTGTCTGACAAACACCGCCAGGGGAAAAACACCGGGTACATATGAACTAGCCCAAGCTCTTTTCACTAGTGACTAGAATAACTAATTGATGTACTGTTCGGCTAGAGGTACTAAACTCGGCTACTAGGTACAACAAATCTCGTTCATGACAGTCACTGGCGGAGCTGATGTTTGACCATGCAAGAGTTCAAGCCCATTTTTGCACACTTGCCGGGCAAGTCGAAAGTGGTCGCAGATGCCCTATCTCGCCGCATTGATAGAGTATCAATCCTCCGTTTAGTGCAGAGGACGTTGAAAGTGCTCAAGAAAGAGATCCAACAGGTCTGGTGAAATTTCCCGATTCCTGATGACCAAAGATCAAATCTGTGTGTGTAACCACGAGCTCATTGTGGAAAATAAAACAAGGCCGTTTACCGTTAACGTTGCTCTGAGTGAGACTCCGTGACATAGACCACTGGACATCATTTAATTCACAGAAATTCGTAAGAATTTCATCATTGCTGTCACCATTTGTTGTGAGGTCTGGGGGTTCAAAACAATGTGGGTCCATTTGAAGTAAAACAATTGCCATGCACGGCGTTTATTGCTTGAAATGGTCGTGTCCTCTGCCAGCCCATCCTTACAGTTAGACGTCTACATGTCGACTTCAGAAGCCAGTTTTATGATAAGCTAAGGACAGGCTCGATCTCCCTCTCCTGGTGTTGCTGGAAGATTCATCAATTCTGGTGTTTGCGAGAACTTCAACGGTTAGTCTCAGTCTGAGACCTTCTTCCTTACTTACTATTTCAAGCCAACTAGTTTCAATTCATATTTGTTGTTGCGTCAACTTGTTCTTGCAAAGTCATTTTTTAGCAAAACTCTCGCAGATTTTTCTTATCGTTGTGACAAATTATTAAATGCATTTAATGTTGCAGTCCAGTCTTCGAGTTTTATCAGTGATGAAGGTGGACAGTTTTGCCCTTGAATTTGGTAAATTCGCTGCCTTTGGTACTATTCAACAAATGGTTCGTCCTTCTGGTGTGCCGATATTCATGCTGAGTGATGGCTGTTCCTATGGAACCTATGACGGTTCTTCTTAGGTACAAGTGTTTTCTGATTCAGATTCCTTTACACCTTCTTTGCGACCTGTACCCCAAGGGTCTGCTATACTAAACCTCACAACAGACAGGAAGGTGAGGAAAGGAGAGGCTGGAGGTAGACAGGAAGGTGAGGAAAGGAGAGGCTGGAGGTAGACAGGAAGGGGAGAAAAGGGAGAGCTGGAGGTAGACAGGAAGGCGAGGAAAGGAGAGGCTGGAGGTAGACAGGAAGGCGGGGAAAGGAGAGGCTGGAGGTAGACAGGAAGGGGAGAAAAGGAGAGCTGGAGGTAGACAGGAAGGCGAGGACAGGGAGGCAGGGGAAAGGCCAGCTGGCTCAGAGCCAACCAGCACAAGAGATGACCCAGATCAACCTCCAGTTCTTTCATAATCGCCTCGTCAACACGTGAATCATGAATGCGGAGCACACTTGAGAGAGACTCCGAGCCTCCTTCATACCCACCAGGGAGGAAGGGAGAAACTCAGGTACATTCACCTGGCCATCAAAACCAAGAATAGATACATGTCGATAGAAGGCGAGACCAGGAGTTGTAAGCTCGACTAGTGCACATCCAAGGGTTTTCTTGTTGGGGGTTTAGAGAGCCAATGACGCTGACTCTGTATATAGCGAATCCAAGTAACTCCTCTAAATTCTCTTTTTGAACCTCTGCTGTGCGGAGCTGTGTTTGCAACATGTGCTTGTGGTCTGTTGCATGGGGCGGTACACTGAAGAGTCCTGTAATACCTAGGTACGATGCTGACAGCGTCCTCAGCTCACATCCGGCACAGATGAAACATTGGACATATTTTCTTTCACCTGCTGCCCCTGTTCATCTAGCAATAAGTACATACCTGAGTGTTAGCGACTGCTCTGGGTCGCATCCTGTAGGGGGGGGGGGGCCCGAATTATCCTTACCCGGTAATAACTGTGCACATCTTCCTTACCTGGAATTTTCCTGCAGAGGGTTACGAGGGTCAACGCCCCCGAGGCCCAGTCTGTGACCAGGCATCATGGTGAATGAGAACCTAATCAACCAGGCTGTTACTGTTGGCCGCACGCAAACTGACGTAAGAACCACAGCCCGACTGATAAGGTACTGACTTCAGGTGCCTCTCCAGCGCCTTCTCGAAGACAGTCAGAGGTCTATAGGTAATTCCCCCTTATGTATGCTGGGAGGCAGTTGAATAGTCTTGGGCCCCTGACATTTACTGTGGCGTCTCTTATCGTGTTAATGACACCCCTGCTTTTTATTGGGGATATGTTGCATCGTCTGCCGAGTCTTATGCTTTCATAGGGAGTGATTTTCGTGTGCAAGTTTGGTACTAATCCCTCTAGGATTTTCCAAATGCATATAATTATGTATCTCTCCCGTCTGCATTCTAGGGAGTACAGGTTGAGGAACTTCGAGCATTCCCAGTAATTGAGGTGTTTTATCGCAGTTATGTGCGCCATGAGTGTTCTCTGTGCATTTTCTAGGTCAGCAATTTCACCTGCCTTGAAAGGTGCTGTTAGTGTGCAGTGTTGAGAAGGGTTCATGGAGATGTGATGGTTGGAGTTAAATACACTTGTTGGATGGTAACACTATATTGCAGAGTGTGAAAAGGGGACCCCGACTGCCTGTCTTGTTTCTAGGCCTATGGGGGAGAACTGAGGACAGGACGAGCGCTCACAACAGCATCACTGACGTAAACACATGCTAGTCACTGAGCCTACTGAAAGGGAGCCTAAATATATACATGGATGATACGATCTACAATATACTACACAAGTATACGTAAGGGGAATTCAGTAGCTATACTGACATGCAGCAATTTTCCAGCCTAGATAGAAAAAAGCGACCTGAAAGAGTGTCATCGTGGGCCCTTTGGGATCCCTAGTTTTGAAGGTTCTCATTATCCATCCTGTCATTTTTTCTAGCAGATTTCGATTGATACAATGTTTTTTCGTCCTTTTTTGTAGGGAAGGGGGGGGCAGGGTTTGGTAGGGAAGGTGGGGCGGGGTTGTGTAGGAAGGTGGGCAGGGTTGTGTAGGGAAGGTGGGGCAGGGTTGTTTTAGGGAAGGTGGGCGGGGTTGTGTAGGGAAGGTGGGGGAGGGTTGTGTAGGGAAAGGGGGGGCAGGGGTTGTGTAGGGAAGGGGGGGCGGGGTTGTGTAGGGAAGGTGGGGCAGGGTTGTGTAGGGGAAAGGTGGGCAGGGTGTGTAGGGAAGGTGGGGCAGGGTTTGTAGGGAAGGTGGGCAGGATTGTGTAGTGAAGGTGGGGCAGGTTGTGTAGGGAAGGTGGGCAGGGTTGTGTAGGGAAGGGGGGGCAGGTTGTGTAGGGAAGGGGGGGCAGGGTTTTTGTAGGGAAGGGGGCAGGTTGTGTAGGGAAGGTGGGCAGGGTTGTGTAGGGAAGGTGGGGCAGGGTTGTGTAGGAAGGTGGGGCAGGGTTGTGTAGGGAAGGTGGGGGCAGGGTTGTGTAGGGAAGGTGGGGCAGGGTTGTGTAGGGAAGGTGGGGCAGGGTTATGTAGCGAAGGTGGGGCAGGGTTGTGTAGGGAAGGTGGGGCAGGGTTGTGTAGCGAAGTGGGGGCAGGGTTGTGTAGGGAAGGTGGGGCAGGTTGTGTAGTGGAAGGTGGGCAGGGTTGTGTAGGGAAGGTGGGGCAGGTTGTGTAGGGAAGGTGGGGCAGGGTTGTGTAGGGAAGGTGGGGCAGGGTTGTGTAGGGAAGGTGGGGCAGGTTGTGTAGGAAAGGTGGGGCAGGTTGTGTAGGGAAGGTGGGGCAGGGTTGTGTAGGGAAGTGGGGCGGGGTTGTGTAGGGAAGTGGGGCAGGGTTGTGTAGGGAAGGTGGGGCAGGGTTGTGTAGGGAAGGTGGGGCAGGGATGTGTAGGGAAGGTGGGGCAGGTTGTGTAGGGAAGGGGGGGCAGGGTTGTGTAGGGAAGGGGGGCGGGGTTTGTAGGGAAGGTGGGGCAGGGTTGTTGTAGGAAGTGGGGCAGGTTGTGTAGGGAAGGTGGGGCGAGGTTGTGTAGGGAAGGTGGGCAGGTTTTTGTAGGGAAGGTGGGGCGGGGTTGTTGTAGGGAAGGTGGGGCAGGGTGTGTAGGGAAGGTGGGGCAGGGTTGTGTAGGGAAGGTGGGCAGGGTTGTGTAGGGAAGGTGGGGCAGGGTTGTGTAGGGAAGGTGGGGCAGGGTTGTGTAGGGAAGGTGGGGCAGGGTTGTGTAGGGAAGGTGGGGCAGGGTGCATGGGCATGTCATTTATCGCCTTTTCGAAGTCATTTGGCATCAGGATAACGTCAGATAGGTTTAAGTCTACCAAATTCTGTGTCTCGCTCATAACAAATTCATTTAAGTCTTCGGCTGTCAGTCTGGTTAGCGGCTCACTAAAAACCGAGTCTTACTGGGACTTGAGTAGCTCACTCATTTCTTTGCTGTCATCAGTGTAGGACCCATCTCGTCTAAGTCGGGGCCCAATACTGGATGTTGTTCTCGACTTTGATTTGGAATAAGAAAGGAAATATTTTGATTTTTTTTTTTTTAATTTTATTTATGACTTTTAGTTCTTCCCGCGTTTCTTGACTCCTGTAAGATTCCTTTAGCTTAAGTTCGATGTTTGCTGCTTCTGGTGACCAGTGCCTCCATTCGTAGTACAAATATATTGGCCTCTTTTAGCCGCTCTGTTACCCTTTGCCTTCGCCTGTATAGGGAGCACGTCTCTCTTTCTAGTTTATATCTTCTCCTCCTTTTCCTTAAAGGAATATGCCCTGAGCATACCTCGAATGCCACAGAGTTAATTTGTTCCAGACACAGGTTTGTATCCGCTTAGCTTAGAATGTCTTCCCAGTTTATATAATTTAGGACCTGGTTTACTTAGTCCCACCTTAAAGTTTTGTTATTGAAGTTGAATTTGGTGAAGGCTTCCTCGTGACTGCTCACATTTTGTTGGTCTGGGGCCCTACACATACATATCTGAACCTCTATTATGTTGTGATCTCAGTATATTGTTTTTGATATGGTAATATTTCATATCAGGTCATCATTGTTATTGATGATGAAGTCCGGTGTATTCTCCAGTCTTGTAGGCTCTATTATTTGCTGGTTTAAGGTGAATTTGGTGCAGAGATTTAAAAGCTCGTGTGTGTGTGAATTTTCATCTGAGCTGCTTTCCGGGGTTATCTCTGCTACACCATTATTTGCTACATTCCTCCATTTTAGGTGACTTAGACTGAAATCCCCCCAGGAGCAAGATGTCTGAGGCAGGAGCTGGAAGATTTTCCAGACAGTGATCTATTTTCAAAAGCTGTTCCTGGAATTGTTGGGAAGTTGCATCTTGAGGCTTGTATACAGCCACAATGGTTCTGGTTGTCGATCATTACTGCCAAAACTTCAATTACATCATTTGAGGCATTTAGTGGTTTCGAGCATATCAATGACTCCGTGATATACAGGCCAACCCCCTTCCCCCATCCATTCGTTTTGCTCGTTCATTCTGTCACATCTGTATAGGTTATAACCCGGGATTCATATTTCATTGTGAAAGTGATCCTTTATGTGGGTCTCTGTCAAAACCGCGAACATTGCGTTTGACTCTGTAAGCAGTCCACGAATGAAAGGTATTTCATTGTTCATTGCTGGCTTTAGACTCTGTATATTTGCGAAGATGAATGTCATCGTATTGGTCGAATAGAAGGGAGGGAAGTCTTTTTTTTCCTGGCACTAATATCTGTTGTTTTGGAGTGGAGGCCATTGACTGTGGTTCCACTCCAGAAATGATCGGAGTTGGTATACGATTTCCGTCAGTTCCTTTTAGTTCCTGTCGCTAAAAAAAACTCTACTGAGCAGAGGCTGGAGCAAGACTTCATGTTTATAGACTCAAGCATGATATAACGCCTCGAAGCACGAGCATGGCTTCGTGACTCCAAGATTAAAGTCTTTTCGGATAGCTACAAGAGGAAAGAGCATCGTGGGCTCGGCTGGGCTCAGTACTGCAATAACTTACCAAGGAAAGTATTGGTGGTTAGCGCATCGCTGAGCTGTACAATGTGAATTCATTGTAAAGGGTGAGCCCCGAGACCTTGTACAATGTTTGTCTGTTCATCTGTTAACAGAGGCTAATTTGTACATTCAGTAGCACAGAATCTTCCACTGCACATTCAGTAGCACAGAATCTTCCACTGTACATTCAGTAGTACAGAATCTTCCACTGTACATTCAGTAGCACAGAATCTTCCTCTGTACATTCAGTAGCACAGAATCTTCCTCTGTACATTCAGTAGGACGTGATCAATGACCTCTTATCAACAAACACAAAAGCAGCCGACAAATTGTATTGGGGCAAAAATGAGCGCTGATTCAGTGTTGTAGTTGACGTGAGACAGGGTGTTGCAGTTACGTAGTCAGGTTTTTGTGGTTGACATGAGTCAGGGTGTTGTAGTTGACATGAGTCAGGGTGTTGCAGTTACGTGAGTCAGGGTTTTGTGTTTGACATGAGTCAGCGTGTTGTAGTTGAAAAGAATCAGGGTGTTGCAGTTATGTGAGTCAGGATTTTGTGGTTGACATTAGTCAGGGTCGTGTTGTTGACACGAGTCAGGGTGTTGCAGTTACTTGAGTCAGAGTTTGTGGTTGACATGAGTCAGGGTGTTGTAGTTGACATGAGTCAGGGTGTTGCAGTTGACGTGAGTCACTAGCGTAGAATCTTTGAAAGGGTTCTAAGAAGCAAGATCGCCACTCATCTAGATACCCATCACTTACACAACCCAGAGTAACATGGGTTTAAATCAGGTGGCTCCTGTCTGTCCTAACTACTGGACCACTATGACAAGGTCTTGGATACTCTAGAAAATAAACAAAACGCAGATGTAGTATACACAGATTTTGCAAAAGCCTTTGACAAGTGTGACCATGGTGTAATAGCCCACAAAATGTGTGATAAAGGAATAACAGGAAAAAGTTGGTAGATGGATCTATAATTTCGTAACAAACAGAACACAAAAAGTAGTAGTAAGCAGAGTAAAGTCTAAGGCGGCTACTGTGAAAAGCTGTGTTCCACAAGGCACAGTACTCGCTCCCATCTTGTTCCTCATCCTCATATCTGACATAGACAGGGATTTAAACCACAGCACCGTGTCTTCCTTTGCAGATGACACCCGAATTGTATCTGCTAGGAAAATCACAGGAAAATCACGAGTACTTTGAGAGACAACACAATAAGTGTCAGGGGCCCAAGACTGTTCGACTGCTTCCCAGCATACATAAGGGGGATTATCAACTGGCTACCTGGCTGCCGGGCTGTGGTTCGTACGTCGGGTTGCGTGCGGCCAACAGTAACAGCCTGGTTGATCAGACCCTGATCTACCATGAGCCCTGGTCACAGACCGGCAGCGAGGGCGTTGACCCCCGAAGCCCTCTCCAGGTATACTCCAGGAATATATGTGGGCTAAAGTTAAAAAAAAAATAATATTCGACCGTAAAGTGAGACTGCTGAAGGAGCAGATACTGAAAATTTACATGTAAACAGAGACGTAGTATATTTGCAGACAGTTAAAAACAATTACAAAGAGGCCAGTGTTAAGGATGCTGCCCCAGTGTCAACAAGCAAGCAATGACTGTTCTCAAGCACAGAATATGCCAGCGTTTTCTTCCCCAGAATGTGTGTATTTTCGCTTAGAAACCTAGTTAATTGTTCTAGAAAAAGTGTGATGTGTGAACAGGAACAGTCCGAGGGTGATGCCAGTGTAAATATTACCCGATTATTCGCAGAATCAATTTGCAAATCGTATTCAATGTTTCCTTATTTTGGTCGGTTTTGCAAAAGTCCTTAGAAATGAGATCGTAAGTTTCTAGCAGCAGCTAGCATAACACACTGGTAGTAGCTAACATGCCACACTGGAAGTACCATGACACGCTGGTAGTAGCTAGCACGACACACTGGTAGTAATTACCATGACACACTGGTAATACCATGACACACTGTTAGTGCCTAGTATGAGACTGGTAGTAGCTAGCATGCCACACTGGTAATATGATGACACATTGGTAGTAGCTAGCATGACACACTGGTAGTAATTACCATGACACACTGGTAATACCATGACACACTGGTAGTGCCTAGTATGACACACTGGTAGTAGCTAGCATGCCACACTGGTAATATGATGACACATTGATAGTAGCTAGTATGACACACTGGTAGTAGCTAGCATGACACATTGGTAGTATCATGACAAACTTGTAGCAGCAACCATGATACACTGGCAATACCACGACACACTGGTACTAGCTAGTATGACACACTGGTAGTAGCTGCCATGACACACTGGTAGTAGCTAGCATGAAACACTGGTAATACCATGACACATTGGTAGTAGCTAGCATGACACACTGGTAGTAGCTAACATGACACACTGGTAGTAGCTAGCATGACACACTGGTAGCAGCTAGTATGACACACTGGAAGTACCATGAAACACTGGTAGTAGCTAGTATGACACACTGGTAATAGCTAGGATACCACACTGATAAAACCATGACATATTGGAAGTAGCTAGCATGACACAATGGTAGTAGCTAGTATGACACCCTGATAGTAGATAGCATGACACACAGTAGTACCATGACACATTGGTAGTAGCTAGCATGACACTGGAAGTACCATGACACGCTGGTAGTAGCTAGTATGACATACTGCTAGTAGCTAGTATGACACTCTGATATAGCTAGTATGACACACTGGCAGGAGCTAGCATGAAACACTGGTAATACCATGACACATTGGTAGTAGCTAGCATGACACAATGGTAGTAGCTAGCATGACACACTGGTAGCAGCTAGCATGACACACTGAAAGTACCATGACACAATGGTAGTAGCTAGTATGACACACTGGTTGTAGCTAGCATGACACACTAGTAGTACCATGACACACTGGTAGTAGCTAGTATGACACACTGGTAGTAGCTAGCACGACACATTGGTACTAGCTAGCATAACACATTGGTAGTAGCTAGCATGAAACGCTGGTAGTAGCTAGTATGACACACTGCTAGTAGCTAGTATGACATTCTGGTATAGCTAGTATGACACACTGGCAGGAGCTAGCATGACACACTGGTAGTACCTAGCATGACACACTGGTATCAGGTAGTACGACACACTGGTAGCAGCTAGCATTACACATTGGTAGCAGCTAGTATGACAAACTGGTAGTAACAAGCATGACACACGGTTGTAGCTAGAATGCCACAATGGTAGTAGCTAGCATGGCACACTGGTAGAAGCTAGTATGACACACTGGTAGTAGCTAGAATAACACACTGGAAGTAGCAGCATGACACACTGGTAGGAGCTAGCATGACACACTTGTCGTAGCGACCATGACACACTGGTAGTAGCTAGTATGACACACTGCTAGTAGCTAGCATGACACACTGGTAGGAGCTAGAATGACACACTGGTATAGCTAGCACGACGCACTGGTAGTAGATAGTACGACACACTGTAGTAGCTAGCATGACACACTGGTAGCAACTAGTATGACACACTGGTAGTAACTAGCATGACACATTGGTTGTAGCTAGAATGCCACAATGGTAGTAGCTAGCATGCCACACTGGTAGAAGCTAGTATGACACACTGGTAGTAGCTAGAATGACACACTGGAAGTAGCTAGCATGACACACTGGTAGGAGCTAGCATGACACACTGGTCGTAGCGACCATGACACACTGGTAGTAGCTAGTATGACACACTGCTAGTAGCTAGTATGACACACTGGTAGGAGCTAGAATGACACACTGGTAGTAGGTAGTACGAAACACTGGCAGTAGCTAGCACGATACAATGGTTGTAGCTAGTATGACACACTGATAGTAATTATCACGACACACTCGTTGTAGCTAGAATGCCACAATGGTAGTAGCTAGTATGACACACTGGTAGTAGCTAGCATGCCACATTGGTAGTAGCTAGTATGACACACTAGTAGTAGCTAGAACGACACAATGGTAGTAGCTGGTATGACACACTGGTAGTAGCTACCATAGCACACTGGTAGTAGCAAGTATGACACAATGGTAGAAGCTAGTATGACACACCGGTAGTAGCTAGTATGACACACTGGTGGTAGCTAGCATGACACACTGGCAGTAGCTAGCATGACGCACTGGTAGTAGCTAGCATGACACACTAGTAGTAGGTAACAAGACATATTGGTGTAGCCAGCAAGACGCACTGGTACTAGCTTTTATAACACACTGGTACTAGATAGCATGAAACACGGGTAGTAGCTAGTATGCCACACAGATAGTAGCTAGCATGACACTGGTAGTAGCTAGTATGACACACTGGTAGTAGCTAGTATGATACACTGGCAGTAGCTAGCATGACACAGTGGTAGGAGCTAGCATGACACACTGATCGTAGCGAGCATGACACACTGGTAGTAGCTAGTATAACACACTGCTAGTAGCTAGCATGACACACTGGTAGTAGCTAGTATGACACACTGGTAGTACCATGATTAACTGGTAACAGCTAGTATGACACACTGGTATTAGCTAGCATGACACACTTGTATTATCTAGCATGACGCATTGGTAGTACATGACACACTGGTAGCAGCTAGTATGACACACACATAGTAGTTAGTATGACACACTCGCAGAAGCCAGCATGACACTGGTAGTAGCTAGTATGAAATCCTGGTAGTAGCTAGTATGACACTCTGATATAGCTAGTATGACACACTGGCAGGAGCTAGCATGAAACACTGGTAATACCATGACACATTGGTAGTAGCTAGCATGACACACTGGAAGTACCATGACACGCTGGTAGTAGCTAGTATGACATACTGCTAGTAGCTAGTATGACACTCTGATATAGCTAGTATGACACACTGGCAGGAGCTAGCATGAAACACTGGTAATACCATGACACATTGGTAGTAGCTAGCATGACACAATGGTAGTAGCTAGCATGACACACTGGTAGCAGCTAGCATGACACACTGAAAGTACCATGACACAATGGTAGTAGCTAGTATGACACACTGGTTGTAGCTAGCATGACACACTAGTAGTACCATGACACACTGGTAGTAGCTAGTATGACACACTGGTAGTAGCTAGCACGACACATTGGTACTAGCTAGCATAACACATTGGTAGTAGCTAGCATGAAACGCTGGTAGTAGCTAGTATGACACACTGCTAGTAGCTAGTATGACATTCTGGTATAGCTAGTATGACACACTGGCAGGAGCTAGCATGACACACTGGTAGTACCTAGCATGACACACTGGTAGCAGGTAGTACGACACACTGGTAGCAGCTAGCATTACACATTGGTAGCAGCTAGTATGACAAACTGGTAGTAACAAGCATGACACACTGGTTGTAGCTAGAATGCCACAATGGTAGTAGCTAGCATGGCACACTGGTAGAAGCTAGTATGACACACTGGTAGTAGCTAGAATAACACACTGGAAGTAGCTAGCATGACACACTGGTAGGAGCTAGCATGACACACTTGTCGTAGCGACCATGACACACTGGTAGTAGCTAGTATGACACACTGCTAGTAGCTAGCATGACACACTGGTAGGAGCTAGAATGACACACTGGTAGTAGCTAGCACGACGCACTGGTAGTAGATAGTACGACACACTGGTAGTAGCTAGCATGACACACTGGTAGCAACTAGTATGACACACTGGTAGTAACTAGCATGACACATTGGTTGTAGCTAGAATGCCACAATGGTAGTAGCTAGCATGCCACACTGGTAGAAGCTAGAATGACACACTGGTAGTAGCTAGAATGACACACTGGAAGTAGCTAGCATGACACACTGGTAGGAGCTAGCATGACACACTGGTCGTAGCGACCATGACACACTGGTAGTAGCTAGTATGACACACTGCTAGTAGCTAGTATGACACACTGGTAGGAGCTAGAATGACACACTGGTAGTAGGTAGTACGAAACACTGGCAGTAGCTAGCACGATACAATGGTTGTAGCTAGTATGACACACTGATAGTAATTATCACGACACACTCGTTGTAGCTAGAATGCCACAATGGTAGTAGCTAGTATGACACACTGGTAGTAGCTAGCATGCCACATTGGTAGTAGCTAGTATGACACACTAGTAGTAGCTAGAACGACACAAATGGTAGTACTGGTATGACACACTGGTAGTAGCTACCATAGCACACTGGTAGTAGCAAGTATGACACAATGGTAGAAGCTAGTATGACACACCGGTAGTAGCTAGTATGACACACTGGTGGTAGCTAGCATGACACACTGGCAGTAGCTAGCATGACGCACTGGTAGTAGCTAGCATGACACACTAGTAGTAGGTAACAAGACATATTGGTGTAGCCAGCAAGACGCACTGGTACTAGCTTTTATAACACACTGTACTAGATAGCATGAAACACGGGTAGTAGCTAGTATGCCACACAGATAGTAGCTAGCATGACACTGGTAGTAGCTAGTATGACACACTGGTAGTAGCTAGTATGATACACTGGCAGTAGCTAGCATGACACAGTGGTAGGAGCTAGCATGACACACTGATCGTAGCGAGCATGACACACTGGTAGTAGCTAGTATAACACACTGCTAGTAGCTAGCATGACACACTGGTAGTAGCTAGTATGACACACTGGTAGTACCATGATTAACTGGTAACAGCTAGTATGACACACTGGTATTAGCTAGCATGACACACTTGTATTATCTAGCATGACGCATTGGTAGTACATGACACACTGGTAGCAGCTAGTATGACACACACATAGTAGTTAGTATGACACACTCGCAGAAGCCAGCATGACACTGGTAGTAGCTAGTATGAAATCCTGGTAGTAGCTATTATGACACACTGGTAGTACCTAGCATGCCACACTGGTAGTACCATGACACACTGGGAGCAGCTAGTATGACGCACAGGGAGTAGCTAGCATGACACACTGGTAGTAGCTAGCATAGCACACTGGTAGTAGCTAGTATGACACACTGGTAGTAGCTAGCATAGCACACTGGTAGTAGCTAGCATAGCACACTGGTAGTAGCTAGCATGACGACACACAGAGAGTAGCTAGCATGACACACTGGTAGTAGCTAGCATAGCACACTGGTAGTAGCTAGTATGACACACTGGTAGTAGCTAGTATAACACACTGTTAGTAGCTAGGATGACAACAGTGGAAGTAGCTAGTATGACACACTGATAGTAGTTAGCATGACACACTGATAGTAGCCAGCATGACACACTAGTAGTACCATGACACACTGGTAGTATCTAGCATGACACACTGCTAGTACCATGACACACTGGAAGTAGCTAGTATAACACTCTGGTAGTAGCTAGCATGACACACTGGCAGTAGCTAGTATGACACACTGGTAGTAGCTAGTATGTCACACTGGTAGTAGCTAGTATGATACACTGGCAGTAGCTAGCATGACACAGTGGTAGGAGCTAGCATGACACACTGATCATAGCGAGCATGACACACTGGTAGTAGCTAGCATGACACACTGCTAGTAGCTAGTATGACACACTGGTAGGAGCTAGAATGACACATTGGTAGTAGCTAGCACGACGCACTGGTAGTAGAGAGTACGACACACTGGTAGTAGCTAGCAAGACTCACTGGTAGCAGCTAGTATGACACACTGGTAGTAACTAGCATGACACATTGGTTGTAGCTAAAATGCCACAATGGTAGTAGCTAGCATGACACACTGGTAGTAGGTAGTACGACACACTGGTAGTAGCTAGCATGCCACACTGGTAGTAGCTAGTATGACACACTAGTAGTAGCTAGAATGACACACTGGTAGTAGCAGGAATGATACACTGGTATTAGCTAGCATGACACATTGGTAGTACCATGACACAATGACAGTAGTTAGCATGACACTCTGGTAGTAGCTACCACAGCACACTGGTAGTAGCAAGTATGACATATTGGTAGAAGCTAGTATAACACACTGGTAGTAGCTAGTATGACACACTGGTGGTAGATAGCATGACACACTAGTAGTAGCAACTATGACGCATTGGTAGTAGCTAGGATGACACACTGGTGGAAGATAGCATGACACACTAGTAGTAGCAACTATGACGCATTGGTAGTAGCTAGTATGACACACTGGTGGAAGATAGCATGACACTAGTAGTAGCAACTATGACGCATTGGTAGTAGCTAGTATGACACACTGGTAGTAGCTATCATGACACGCTGGTAGTAGCTAGCATGACACGCTGGTAGTAGCTAGCATGACACACTAGTAGTAGCAACTATGACGCATTGGTAGTAGCTAGCATGACACGCTGGTAGTAGCTAATATGACACACTGGAAATATCTAGAATGACACATGTAGTAGCGAACAAGACACATTGCTAATAGCTAGCATGACGCACTGGTACTAGCTAGTATGACACACTGACAGTAGCTAGCATGACAAACTGGTAGTAGCTAGTATGGCACACAGATAGAAGCTAGCATGACATACTGGTAGTAGCTAGTATGACACACTGGTAGTAACTACCATGCCACACTGGTAGTAACTACCATGCCACACTTGTAGTAACTATCATGCATCACTGGTAGTAACTACCATGCCACACTGGTAGTACCATCACACGCTGGTAATAGCTTGTATGACACACTGGTAGCAGCTAGTAAGACACACTGGTAGTAGCTAGCATGACGCACTGGTAGTAGGTAGCATGCCACATTGGTAGTAGCTAGTATGACACACTGGTAGTAGCTAGTGTGACGCACTGGTAATAGCTAGCATGGCACACTGGTAGTAGCTATCAGTCCACGTTAGTAGTAGCTAGTATGACACACTGGTAGTAGCTAGTGTGACACACTGGTACTAGCTAGCATGACACACTGGTAGCAGTTAGCATGCCACACCTGGTAGTACCAAGCATGACACACTGGTAGTAGCTAGCATGACACACTGGTAATAGCTAGCATGGCACACTGGTAGTAGCTATCATTCCACGTTAGTAGTAGCTAGTATGACACACTGGTAGTAGCTAGTGTGACACACTGGTACTAGCTAACATGACACACTGGTAGTAGGTAAGAACATGG